>CM016625.1:46435567-47035567 GCA_005393395.2 Gossypium australe | reverse complement strand
GGGGTGAAGGTCGTAAAGCCTCAAAATTGACTCTCATATAAACACATATAACATAACATTCATCACCGACATATATTATAAAACATTTATTTCATACCTTTATAAGTTCTAATTAATCATAATCAACTTTTATTCATATACTTAACTATCACTTTCAGCATTATTGGAATTACCTCAGTTGGAAAACATCTCTGTCTATAAGTAAAACAAATCTCATCAGAGTCAAGGGGTATCACACTATCACTAGTTATATAATGGCATGTATTTCTAGACTTCATATATGCTACGTTCAGTCTGAGAATCGACTAAATCGTAGCTCTGATGCCACTAAATGTAACACCCCTAACCCATATTTGTCGCCGAAATAGGGTTACAGAGCATCACCAAAATTTACAGATCAAATACAAACATTTAATATCATTTAACATTTATATCAAAAACTAATCATAATCAATCATGTTGTCCCTTATTGGGCCCTCGAGGCCCAAAATACACATTAGAAACAAGTCGAGACTAAACAGGGTACTCAGTAAATTTTTTAAAAAATATCAAAATTTTCCAAAGGAGCAAGTGACACATGCCCATGTGGCCAAGCCATGTGTCTCACATGGTCAAAAGACGCACCTGTGTCTCAGGCTGTGTGGACATTCGAAATAGGGACACACGACAGTGTCCCAACCCATGTTCAAATTAGGGTGCTCTCTGACTTAGGTCAGACGGCCAAGCCAGATGCCCGTGTGCTAGGCCGTGTGAGTATACTGACTTGCATTAAATAGGTGCAGGGGTCACATGGCCAAGTCACACGCCCGTGTGCTAAGCCGTGTGGAAAATTTTGGGTATTCTGTTTTGTAGTTTACAAGATGCAGGGGACACACGGCCAAACCACATGTCCATGTCCGAGGCCGTGTGTCACACACGCCCGTGTGGACGAAATAGGCTATTTTGAAGCCACATTTCTCACCCAATTTTTTATCAACCTACAATCAACATTATACATATCAACAAGCCATAATTAGGCATCCAAAACAAGCCAAAATAAGTGGCTAATCTCATAAAATTACATATAGGCCAACACTAAACAAAATACCTATACATGCCATTATAACCAAAATTAAAACATTCGAAAGTACCGATAGAACCGATGGATAGTGTGATATAACTCCAACAAGTTTCCAACCCAATCGAGCTTTTTATAATCTAAAAAATAAAGGAAAACAACTACGTAAGCATTGAATGCTTAGTAAGCTCATATAAACTTCAATCAAATTAATCCATTTCTGTAACAGCTCGATTTTGGGCCTAGTCGAGACAATGGTTTCGGGACACAAATCTGACGCAGAAAAATTTATTTTTTATCATATTTTTATGGTCTATAATTTTATGGAATGATTTCATGAAAATTTCGTTCGAAAATTTTGACGTTTGGGCACTCAATTTAGTTAAAGGGACTAAATTGCAAAAAGTGCAAAACTTGAATTCTATATGTTAAAGGTGTCCAATTGCTATGAGATTTTAAATTAGAGGTCCTTAGATGGTAATTAGACAATTTTGCTTTAGTATGGACAAAAATGGGCATGGTTAGTGAAAAATTTCAAAGTTTAGGTGAAGGGCATTTTGGTAATCTAGTAAATAAAGCCACAATGACTAAAATAAAAGTGTTCATCTTCTCAAATTAGTCCCCCATAGCTGAAAATTTCAAGGTCTCAATAGCTAGGGTTTGGCCAACTCCAAGCTCGATTGTAAGTCCGTTATTGCCCCGTTTTTAATGATTTTTACGTTTTTGAAGTTGTTTCAACCTAATCTAGCTATTTCAAGGACTAATTTGAAGAGATGTCAAAGTCTAAAATTTTTCCCATGTTAGATATTTGTGTATATTGATGTCTAATGGTAGATTATGTATTTTTGATGTTAGATAAACAACTTTTACTACGTGATTTTTGATGAAAATACCTAAAAATGACATATTTGTAAAAGTTGTAAAATGAGTGTAAAAATGTGAATAAATGAAAAATGTGGGCTGCTATGAGCATGAAAAAGATTTGGCTAGGCTTGGTTTTTGAAGAAATTAACTATATTTCATTTTACGAACCTAGGGACTAAAATGTAAAAAGTTGAAAAGTTAAGCGCAAATTGTAATTTTTTCCATTAGGTGTTTATGGGATTAAATTGAATAATGTGATAATTAAATAAGTTAAATTTGATATTATAGATCAAGAAAGACGATGTTCTAACTTAGACTGGGGAAAGAATAAAGTTGTGGACTAAATCGAAATATTAGCCATTTTGTACCGAGGTAAGTTCATATGTAAATAATGCATTGTTATATTTATGTTTTAAATGCTTTAATATTGTATGAATTATGGTTGACTCTTTGGACGTATTCGAAAAAGTTTCCACAAACAAGAACTCCCGGTTGAACATTAGGAATAGGATAGGATACAAGTGACATTAACTAGGAACCCATGTGTTTATGTGATCCGGGTGCTGGTCTTGTACGTCCTACCAGTGGCTGGGTATTCCGACATAAGTTGCAGATACCTAATAGCTTGTGTGAGCAGCACTGTGTAGCTACGTCTGGACTGACAACTTGTGTGAGCAGGCCCGTGAATAGCTCGAAAGCGAGCCTATATGTATTATAGAGTTCAACGGGAATGTCAAAATTGTGAAAGGATATGGCTATGATGCGAGTTGGTACAGGTATGTACGTAAAACTCATAAGTAATGAGCTCGATATGTGATGAACCCTTGGTAAGGTGATGATTGAGTAAGTTATGATTATAAGATTTAATAACCTTCATGCTAATTTTTATCATCTAAATTGTATGTTAAATGTGTGGTTATGATGCTTATTATTTGCATAAGAACTTACTAAGCTATATAGCTTACTCCCCTTTCTTTCCTATATCTTATAGTGTCAACAAGCTAGCTCAGGGATTAGAGATCGCCGGAGATCCATTCACACTATCAACAATTATTTTGGTATCAATGAATTCAACAGTTTGAGTTATGGCATGTATAGGGGACTTGGTCATTTTTGTTATGTGTCATAATTGATTTGGCCAAATATGTTGGCTTATATTGGTTAAAAGTTCATTTTGTATAAGGCCATTTGAAATTGGCTAATATTGGTATAAGTATATTCATATGATGATGCCTTTCATGAATGTGGAAACTTGCATGATTTGAATTGATAAGTATGTGATGTTTATGTATGATAGATGTAGCATGTGAATGATGTGTGGATGTCTTGGTTGTGGATGTTTTGGTTGCCAAAGTATGCTATGAATTGTGTCATTGAATTGGTGTAAGTGTAGGTGTAAATGAAGGTGGTAAATGGCATGGTAAATAGCCTTATTTTTGTCCACACGGGTAGACACACGGGCGTGTATCTAGGTCGTGTGTGACACACAGCCTGCCCAATGGGCATGTGTTTCAGTCGTGTGTTCCCTGCACCTTAATTGTTGCAAAATAGAATGTCTAGAATCGAGCACACGGGCAGAGACACGGGCGTGTGTCTCGGCCGTATGTGCTACATGGCCTTGAACACGGGCATGTGTCCCGGCCGTGTGAAGTCTACACTTATTTTATGAAAAATTGTGAAAATTAAATTGACCACACGGCCTAGCACACAGACATGTGGCACAGGCGTGTTTCAGGGTCACACGGGCGTGTCCCTTGAACCACACGGGCGTGTGACCCTTGTAACATGAAAATTTTTCTAAGTTTTGTAAAATTTTCTAAAGTTCTTGGTTTAATCCCGAACCACTTGCAAAGCATGTTTTGGTTCTCGTAGGCTTGTATAAGGGGACTTTATGATTGAATATGAATGGTTTTAATTTAAACGCAAATTTAAAACTCGAAATTGTGTGAATGTTTGTGTTATAAGTCCGGTAATGGCTCGAGCCCTGTTCCTATGTTGAATACAGGTAAGGGGTGTTACAATTTCATTATGAAATTTACACTTATCAAGAATAAACATTTACTGATACCACACGATTCAAGAAACCATATTCAACAACTCACAGAATAAGTAAATCCATAGCATCACTTATACATATTGTCCCAAGTATAGTAGAGTTTTAAAAAACTTTATACTCTTCCAAATTTCTTTATTCTCATTTGTATTTCTTTACTTATTACACTCATTTCAAATGCATAACACACAAGTCATAAGCATATCATACCACCATAGCCACAAGCTAGTGCATGCAAACATAGCCCTTTCCAAATTAATAACATAATAAGCCATTTCATAAGAAATTGCATAACTTAAAACTTACCACTTTTTCATGAGTACAAGTATATTTTTATTTGAGCACTTATCATTTCAGTGCATCTTATAATTAAACATATTATCATTCAACCAATAGCTTGGCACTTGCCTAAGCATCAAACAACAACACTTGTTAGCGTACATGAACATATTTCATATAACTTCAACATCAATAACCTTACTATATCAACATGTTACACTTGAGTTTATTACTCGTCTAAACTTACATAATTTCCATGTATCAACATTTCAAGATATTGATATATATATATATATATACACATATCATAATACATATCATTTGCTTTGTAACACCCCAAACCTGGCCCATGTATCACGAGCGGATTTGGTTTGTCACATGAAGAAAATGTTTTGAGAACTTATGAATGTACTAAAAAAATGATATTAATATAGTTAAGAAAGCAAGTTTGATTTGTAACTATTCTATAAAATACAAATTTCGAGAAGTTGATTGATTGGTCAAAAATTGAAGTAGTGGACTTTAATATCATGACTTTTGAAAATGGTGTTGAAATTTTGAAAGAGAATCCGAGTTAAATTGTTTGTAAAAGTTGGCTATAAAACCCATATACTAATCAATTTTGAAAACCATTATTTATATTTTTAGAAAATTCCCTTTTTAAACAATTTAAGAAAATAATAAAAACATCCCAAACATAAAGCAAAATAAAAATAGTCCAGAGGCCTTATTACAACTTTAAAAACCCAAAATAGTATAAGAAGTAAAGTAAACGGAAATAGAAATCTAAAGTTTAATAACACCATTACTGAAGTATGGCCTCCACCGAGTCATCCAAGGCCCCAAGTCCGCGTCATTGAGCATTACCTACAAGGGTTAAGAGAAGGGGGGTGAGTTACAAGAACTCAGTGTATAATCCCCTTACCGTTGTTCACTGGGCTCGAACCCGTTTAGCAAAAATTTGGGCCTGAGCCCATATAACATAATCTTGGGCCAAAGCCCATTTACAGAACATAATATATCAAATGAATAAAATGAATGTAATGCAATTCCCAAACCAAACCTAGTAATCCAACCGCTACACACCACTCGTACCAACCAACACACCTATGGGGATCAAGTCAACCCACCCCGCCAACACACCAATCGTAGGCATTAAGCCATTTATAACAAATTTAATTGTGGACAAGCCACCAGAATAACAGAATATACGTGGCATTGCCACTATACAGATTTGTGGCAGAGCCACCAGAACTTCTCTTCAATATCATCCCATCCCATGCAAAATCATGTATATAATGCATAACAAATCATGATCTGTACAATATAACAACAGTAATTCATTTGGATATTTATTACAAAAGTATGGTCCATTATAACAATTTATCAATAGGCCTAATAAGCAAAATATTAGATTGGCCCATTTAGCAAAATATCAGATCTGCCCATTTAGCAAAATATCAGATCGGCCCATTTAGAAAAAATATCAAATTGGCCCATCTAGCCATAATAACAGATTGGCCCATTATTTAATATGTCAATTTGGCCCATTAAGGCAATCTATCAAATCGGCCTATTAAGGCAATCTATCAAATCGGCCTATTAAGGCAATCTATCAAATCGGTCCATTAAAGCATTTTCATATTTCGGCCCTTTAGAGGCATTTCCATAATTCGGCCCATTAGGGGCATTTTCATAATTCGGCAATTTACCCACTAAGGGTAATTCGGTAATTTCGCAATCCAGACTCAACTACTAATTTGGGCATAACACTTTAAACTGTCCATCTGCATCGTACTAACTAAATTGACTATAACTTGGGATAGGAATCTCGAAATCTAAATCCGTAAATTTTCCTTGAAACTAGACTCATATATCTTCTTACTAAAATTTTTCCAGAATTTTTTGTTTAGTATAGTTTATTCCTTAAAATTTCCCTCATTTCACTATCCAACGATTCTGACCTCTCTTACCTTAATTTCAAATATCTCACTGTACGGTTTTCATATATTGCTTCCACTTGTTTCTAATGAAAATAGGCTCACCAAGGAATCCATACATATAAATTATAACCCATAATTCACTTTGTACAATTTTATATGATTTTTCCAAAACAGATCAGGGAACCACGAAGTCAATCAGAACCAGTCTCACTAAAATTAACATATCTCAGAATATAAAATTATTTTTCCTTCTCCGTTTCTTCCACATTAAAGTAGACACAGTAATCTTTAATTTGATATCTTATTCACTTTCTAATTCCCTTTCTCCTATTTTTTGTGATTTTTCAAAAACACTTCACTGCTTCTAACCGAAACTATTTTATTACAAAATACGATTACCACTACGATCATTCGCACGCCCGAGTGATCACGGATGCCGGTTTTTGGTTTTCTTCTGTATTTCGACCGATTCATAGAATATTTCATTCAAACTTTTAGAGAAGTATGAGATTGCACACCATTTCAGATATGTATACGGAAGGTACGCGATTACACAACTTGATTACGAGTTGTGCTTTCTACCGATTTCAACACCTATAATGATAGTTGATAGAAGGTTAGTCTCTACTTTGATAATCGTAACTAGAAACATTTTATTAGGCTAACTCCACTTACCACGAATGTGATCTCCCTCGATCCTACCCTTTGGCCACTGAAATCTCGTCCTAACAATATTTGGTGAGCGAACGAGTTGTTAGCAATTATTCCACCTTCGGCCAAAACAAATCTTAAAACAACGTTCTTACCCCTCTTACTTGACGAGTCAACGATAACGATTTGGTTAATACAAATCACTTGTGCTCCTTCACCTTGTTGAAAGTCCTAAGCCCAACGATGGCCATATCACAGAAAAGAATGTAACTCAGACCCAACGAGAGAGAGAAAGAAGAACACACGATTTATTAAGGAGAAACTCGAATGAAACAAAGTTATTGACAAAGAGAAAACTACTACTTACCGATTCGATCAAGATGATATTTTCCCACACGATAGGGAACGAAATGATGAAGAAATAGGATGATAATGGGTTCGGCTATAGAGAAAATTGAACAAGAAGATGTGATCACAAAGTGATGTTGATTAAAGAAGAAAAGGTTGATGAAATGATCAAAAATAAAGAATGGATGGAGAAAAGTGCTTTGGTAGTTTCGGCTATCAAAAGGGGAAGAAGAAACAAAATGCACACTCAAATCTTGAAGATTTGGCAAGGAGGAGAAGGAATTTTGGAGAGAAAAGAAAAATGACACAAAAGTTGCAAATAGGAATTTTGGCCAAAACAACACCAAAGCTTTACCAAAACACCAAGAAAAATTCGGCTACCTCTTTTACACACAAAACCGTCCACATTCATGACCATAATGGTCAAAAATTGGCCAACCACACTTTCCATAACACTTCCCTTGAAAAAATCCACATGTTCCCCTTACTTTCCCCTTTCTCTTGATTTCTTTCCTCACCTTCATCCTTTCCTATTTTCCTTAGCCATCTTACCAAAAATAAAAAGTCCACCTTGCCTTATTTACATGCTTGGCCGACACTTAGGGAAAGAATGCAAAAATAATAGTCAAAATTTGCACACAATGGGATTTGAACCTCTTCCCTCCATGCTTTCCACTTGATGCCATAACCTCCTTGCCATATGTTCATTTATGTTAGCAATTTACTCACTTATTTCCATAAGGTTTGATGCCTCTTACTATCTCTCCTTAATAGGCTTAAACACAAAATTTCACTAAGGCCCAACTTGAACCCGAAACTTCATAGAACCCCGTAATTTTCTAAAATCACCTTCTTAATAAGTCCAACTTGAATTAATGTCATTCTTTTGTTCTCAAATTTTTAAACATTCCTACGCCCAAGGCCCAATGGGCCCAATCCTACTAGGCCCAATTTCGTGATGTTACATGCTTGCCATTTCTTCATATACATATATCATTCAAGACAACTCCCAATATTTTATCTTTCGAAGAACGACTTACAGATTTGAGTACATCGTTAACAAAAGCTCGAAAGCTAAATAGAAGCTCATGAGAGCTAAAGAGAAACCCATAAAGGTTGAACAGAAGCTCGTAAGAGCTGAACGGAAACTCATATAAGTTAAACGGAAGCACATAAGAGCTGAACAGAAACTTATAAGAGTTGAGCAGAAGCTCAAAAGAGCTGAACAGAAACTCATATGAGTTAAATAGAAGCTCGTAAGAGCTAAACGGAAAGTAAAATACGACAGTTCGCAACAAATGATGAACTTCGGTTTACTTGGGTAACTTGCTGTCATTTTCTTCCAATGCCGTCAATTTGTCAAATCACGATGTACTCAAATTCCACGTTCAATCCAAACTAAGTATTAATTTCGATAATATTTTTCCAACAATAATTCAATTCCAACAACAGAACATATATATATTACCAATCACCAATTAACATTCACTTTAATCAAAATTATACAGAATACAGTTCATACGAACTTACCTGGTTAAATTACAGAAATACCAATATTCAGGGGCATTTTGGAAATTTTTTATTTTCCTCGATTTTCTACTCGACCTTGATCTAAATTAATAATTTCATTCAATCTGGTATCAAAGCCAAGGAGGAGCAGGTATTTCTAAGTTTTGAAAATATTCAATTTGTTTTCTATATTTCCGAGTTTTGGTTTAACTGTCTTCATTAATGTATTATTATTTTGCTGAGTATTGATACACAGTCCAGTTAGCCATGGGTTAGGCGTGTCAAGGACAAAGTATCCCTATAGGCAACTATAATAATCCGGAAATCCTGATAGTAGAATCCCCTTGTAGGAAATAAGAAAACAAAGAATGTTTCCCTTCCTTAGAAGAACCAATTCTTCTGCAAGCTTTGTTTCCAATCAATCCCAAGAGTCTGACCAAACCTCAAACAACACTGTTAATGAACAAGAAGAGCATTATGAAAATATTCCCCAAAGATTTGATAATTGGACACTTCCAAGAATTCCAACAAACCAAGTTTACAAGAAAACAACTTTTGAAAATTTAAATCCTTTTTGCAGTTACGTTATAAAAACAAAAGAAAGGAGTTTACCTATTCAAAAAGAATATGAAACAATCCAATTATTAGATAAAGTCATCTTTAATAAACTCAAAGAAAAAAAATACAAATATGTCCATTTTGGACTAGTCCAAGTTGGTGTCAAGCCTCTCAGTGTTGAAGCCACTAAAAATTCCTCAATTTTAATTGTCTTAAGAAACCAAAGACACATCATTTTTAATAAAACTCACTATTAGAAACCATAGAAACAAGCCTATGTACTAGCCCAATACATTTTATGGTTTCATTGACTGACAAAATTATTCTACAACCTTTGACCCTCCAAATACATACCCATAACTACAAAATGCTTCCTGGTTCGGAAGTATTAACTTTAGTCTATAGACTTCACTTCAAAGCTATGTATTCTATAGTTAATACCAAAGCTTTACTTCAAAGCCTAAAAGGAGAAACCTCTTAATAGAAACAGACACTTCAAGATCTCATACCACAATCCCGAGAACAATACAATGGCATGAAATAAACCTTCCTGATAGGTGGAAACTTGAGGGTGCTACAGACCCTGTGGCACCAACTCCAATAAGAAGCACTTCATTAAGTGAAATTTCTCAACAACAAGATGGCACAGTTGAATTACCATTAAGCATGCCACGAAGAATGCCTCCAAGACATTCCTTTGAATTAGGAAGTACCAGCACACCTTTTAGGAGGTTAAATTTAGAAGAAGAGTCAAATCCAGAAAAACAAACGGTAGATTTTAAGACAGCTAGAGCCTCTGTCTCTTCTATCCCAACAACATTTTGAACCAATTTATAAGGAATAGATAATTCCTCAAATATAGCTCAACTTATCTATGCCAGACAGGAAGAGAGTCCCCAAAATTCACCTAATATATCACCAATATATTCATCAATAACTAATAATGCAAGACAATAAGAAAATTCATAAATATTTGTTTTAGAAAAAACTTTTGAGATAAATAAGGAATGATGTAGAAAACACTTCTATTCCAACAAAATAAGGGAAAAAAAGAAGAAGATTACTTTAAAAATTATAATGATAAAAAAGAAAGCATTCTTCAAGAATATTATGAATTTATGAATACCCATAAAATTCATATAAAATTATTTGAATGGTTTGAAGAATATTATTCAGAATCTGTTAATATAATAAAACATAATGCTAGATGGAAGACTAATAAAGGAGAAGTCAAATCTCAACATCCCTCTTTAATGGAGGTTTAATATCTTCACAAAAATACTGGAATAAAAGCAAATCCTTTAAGAATGAGAGCTCCTGATGCAGGAGAACAAATCTCATCAAAAGATATTAAAATGATAGTAGAACAAAACAACTATACAAATATCAGTCTTTATACAATATGAAAACAATTAGATTATATTGAGAATTTGTTAGAAAGTCAACCGATTAGGAAAGAACTAGTAAAAGAGGTAATAGAAAAAAGTTTTAAAGAACCAATATTTACAGATTCCAAAACCTTTCTAAAAATCCCAAAATGATTTCTTAACAGAAATCCAAAATAGACTTGATACTTTGGAAAGTTACAAGTCTGAATTAATTGCACCTAATACCCCAATGCAAGCCCAACACTAAATAAATACATTGCACCAATCCTCCCAATCTGACTCTGACCAGTCAGATGAACAACAAATTAACAAGAAGGGTTGGAAAGAACCAAAAAGATTATATTACCCAAAAACCACTGCACCTGATCTTAATATAGAAGAAAAACCTGTTTTCAAGAATAAATACAATGCTAATACAATTTATGAATGGAATATTGACAAAATGTCTGAATACAATATTCTTAGTTTATTACAACAAATGACAATGGTTTCAAATGCTTATAAAACCCAAAACCAAAATGGATTAATCAGTGATCATGCTATAACCAATCTTTTAGTTGTTGGATTTACTGGTCAATTAAAAGGATGGTGGGACCATGCACTCACTAAAACCCAACAAGAAGAAATCTTAAAAGCAATAAAAAAATTATCAAGGAAGAATTATTTTGGATGAACAAGGAAGAGAAATCCAAGATGCAGTAACAACTTTAATTTTCTCAATCCCTAAACATTTTTTAGGAGATCCTTCCCATCTTAAAGATAGAAATTCATAATTATTATCAAATTTGAAATGCAAAAAATTAACCAATTTTAAATGGTATAAAGATGTCTTTATGACTAGAGTTATGCAAAGATCTGATAATCAACAACTATTTTGGAAAGAAAAGTTTCTAGCAGAACTTCCTATTTTACTAAGAGAAAAAGTTAGAAATCAAATAAGAGAAAATTACAGAGGTATTATTCCATATGAAAAACTTACATAAGGTGAACTAATTAGTTTCACCCAAAAAGAAGGATTAAAAATTTGTCAAGATTTAAAATTACAAAAACAACTTAAAAAAGAAAGATATCAATCTAGAAATGAATTAGGATCATTCTGCCACCAATTTGACATTAGAAATGATCCTTCTTCTTCAAAAACATGTTGTCCTGTAAAACCAAAAAATAGGAGAAAGAATATTTCAGAATATTATAAAAAAACCCAAATATAGAAAATACAGAAAACAAAAGAAACAACAAAAAATAGAAAACAATATAGATAAAACAATAAAATGTTATAGATGTGGAAAACCAAGACACATCTCAAAATATTGCAAAATTAAAAGAAAAATTAATAATTTAAATCTAGATGAAGAAATAGAACAAAAATTAAATGAGATTCTCTTAGAAACAACTTCTTCTAAAAATGATACATCTACCGAAACAGATGAAGTACAAATAGACAAATTACATACAACATCCCAATCTTCTGATGATGAAAATGAACCCTCAATTAATATGTTAACCAAATACCAATAATTTATGATTGAAGTTATTGATAAAATTCAAGACCCAGAACTTAAAAGAGAATACCTTTTGAAATTAAAATCCTCATTAAAAAATAAACCAAAAAAAGAAAAAGAAATTATTTCTAGTCAATCACAAATGTATAATATACAAGATATAATATTTAATAAATATGAAAAAATAAAACCCAGACAAATTACAAATTCTGAATTACAGTTAGAAATAAAACAAATTAAAATTAAATTAGAACTTTCTTAGCTTAAAATGGAACAACAAGAAAAGAAAAAACAAATGCAAACCTTAAAACATGACATCCCGTAAAATAGTTCGTCAGAAACTGAACCTGAACCTGAAGAAAATACACAGGAATATATGATGGTTCTAACTGAAGTATCTATCCAATGATATTTAATAAAAATAAATATTGTTATAAATAATGAATTTCAATTAGAAACAATAGCCCTTTTTGATACAGGAGCAGACCAAAATTGTATTAGAGAAGGGATAATTCCAACAAAATATTATGACAAAACATCAGAATCTCTTAAAGCTGCAAATGGTAAAAAACTAAAAATTACTTACAAAATTCGCAAGACGTCATATTAGGAACCTTATTCATATCCTTACTCAAACCATATAAAGTAACAAATAATTCTATCTCCACCAAAGTTTTAAACACTAAAGTAGAATTTTCTTTTGTAGAAAAATCAATAATAAGAAACCTCAACTTATTAAAATCTTTATCCATCCATAATGGGCAAATCAATGATTTAATTAATCATAAACAAAAACAAATCTCTTTTCTAAAAGAAGAAATATGTTTTAAAAAATTGACTGAACAATTTAAAAAAAAGAGAAGTACAAAAAAGGATAAATCAAATCAAAGAAGTAACAGAATCAACAATTTGTTCTGACATTCATAATGCTTTTTGGAATAGGAAAAAATATGAAGAAACATTACCATATGAAAATAATTTTGATGAAAGACAAATACGCACAAAAGCAAGACCAATACAAATGAACAAAGAAATGGAAGAATTTTGTAAAAAAGAAATACAAGATCTTCTTAATAAAAATTTAATTAGGAAAAGCAGTTCTCCTTAGAGTTGTTCAGCATTTTATGTAATAAAAAATGCAGAACTCAAAAGAGGAACGCCAAGATTAGTAATTAATTACAAACCTCTCAATCAAGCCTTAAAATGGATTAGGTACCCAATACCAAATAAGAAAGTTTTGTTACAGAAACTTTGTAATGCAAATATTTTCTCAAAATTTGAAATGAAATTTAGATTTTGGCAAATCAAAATAAAAGAAGAAGATATAAAATGACATTTATTGTACCATTTGGACAATATGAATGCAATGTAATGCCTTTTGGATTAAAAAATGCTCCATCCGAATTTCAAAGAATAATGAATGATATTTTTTACCAATATTCTCAACTCACAATAGAATACATCGATGATGTATTAGTGTTTTCAAAAAATTTAGAAAAATGCTTCAAACATTTATCCATCTTTATAAGTCATAAAAAATAATGGTTTAGTAGTTTCTAGATCCAAGATAAGTCTGTTCCAAACCAAATTAAGGTTTTTAGGTCATTACATTACCCAAGGAACCATTACCCCAATAGAAAAGTCCATAAAGTTTACTAGCAAATTCCTAGACCAAATCCTTGATAAAGTCCAATTACAAAGATTCTTAGGAAGCCTCAATTATGTCATAGACTTTTATCTAGATCTTAGCAAATTATGTAAACCATTATATGATAGGCTTAAATAGAATCCACAACCTTGGACAAATGACCACACCAATATTATCACCCAAATTAAAAAACAAATCACTAAGCTTCCTTGTTTATATCTAGTTGATCCAAATGCCCCCAAGGTTGTAGAAAAGGATGCTTCTGAAATAGGATACAGTGGGATCCTAAAACAAGTTAAAAGGGGAAAAGAGCAAATAGTCCAGTTTACTTCCAGAGACTAGAATCCAACTCAGCAAAATTATAGTACTATTAAAAAAGAAATTTTATCAATTGTTTTATGCATTACAAAATTCCAAAGTGATTTATTAAATTAAAAATTTCTTTTACGAATTGATTGCAAATCAGAAAAAGAAATTTTACAAAAAGATGTTCAAAATATTGCCTCAAAACAGATTTTTGCAAGATGGCAGGCAATTTTGAGCATATTTGATTTTGATATTGAATACATCAAAGGAGAAACTAATTCTTTGCCTGATTTTCTCACCAGAGAGTTTCTTCAAAAATGCCACCCAAACTCAGAGACAAAGGAAAAAAAAAAATAGGAGAGTCATCCAAAACCCAAATTTCCTGAAAACCAATTAAGTAATGGTATGAAATTTGCCATAAAGAAGAAAATGAGAGATCATCATCCTCATTAAAATCCTCCAAAAATACAATCGTTCAAGATGCACAAGATCCAAATGAAATTGGTTCTCAAATCAAAAAATGGATTGAGTCCTTTTCGCAATCTCCAAAAGTGGCATTGGCCTTTTCTCAAATGAAAGAGGAAACTCCTCTCAAGCAAATTGCTGGTGAAGCAGCAAAGATTTCAAAAAATAAAGAGATCGTTTTACACAAACAAAAATCTCTCAAAAATATTTTAAAAGAGACATCTCTCCAAGATGTTTTTCCAAAAGAAATAGCAGTGTCTTCACAGACTTTTACACAAAAATCCTCGCAATATTTTCCAAACAAATATTTTGAAAAAATTCTTGTTATGGAGGAAGAATTTTCAGAAAAACCTCCACATATACTTGCAAAAGAACTTTTCAATGGATGGCATTTCAAGCCATTGGATTCTTAAAAACCCCAACAGTATTATGAAAACATACTGGTTCAAACTGGATCAGTACTGTTCAAACACTACACAGACCCAAAAGATCCAAATTTTATTACCTATTCAACAGTCCAAATATTAAAAATTCTTCAACCAAGGGATTGCAGTGAAAACCAAAATTCTCCAAAGAAATTTCCAGCCAAATTTACCACCAAAATTGACCACCACCCATATTTCACACATTGGGATTACCAAATGGCGTGGTACAACGCCTTCTTAATGAACAACCAACATATAAGACATTCTTGGCTCATATATTTCAAATACGGCACCCAATTCAAATTCCCAAACTGGTTTCAAGAATGGTGGAATTGGTATGGACCATCATCTTTCGAGATCCTACCAGAAAAAATTCAAAATTTATGACCCAAATTCTTTGACAAATTTCAACCTGAACCAAACCAAAAACACATTTACTGAACAATTCATTTTTTTCTCAAAATTGTGCACTTCTTGGATTGTTTCTTGGAATTATTCCTATGAGCAAGATCAATGTACTGGAATTCCATTACTAGTTTGAAACTACAGAACTAAATGGTGGGACAAGTTTAATGATGAAAAATATGATTCAAAATATTTGGATAACTTTTTCAACAAGAATCCGAGATTATGTAAGTCCGCAGCCCTGGATCAAACCACAGCAAAATTCCTTCAAGCAAAATCGACAGCTAGTGCGATGTTAGCTCAAGCCAAAACCAAGAAGGAATACAAAAAACTCATGTCTGAAATGTTCAGCTCAATGGATTCTGAATCCGAAGATGAGAAATCTTCAGCGTCTTCAATCAAAACGGTGGATCTTGCAGACGATACCACATCAGTAACCATTACCAGGACCAAGAAAAATGATGCAAAAGAAACAAATGAATGAAGAGGAGCATGAAATATTCTCTGGCGTAAACAATAAATATTTCCTGCAAGAAAAGACGAGTGAACAAGAAATATTCTCTAGCGTAAACAGTAAATATTCTCTGGCAAGAACAATAAGATTCTCTGGTGCATGAATAGTGAATATTCTCTGTAGTTTGTATTTTTGTAACCAGAGAATATATTCTTTGAAAAGTTTCAATTATGTAAGCAAAGTTTCAATTATGTAATGATGTAAGGGATTGAATTTCCCGATTCAAATGATGTAAAGAGACAATAGCCCTCTATAAAAGGCTATCAGATTTAGAATGGAAGACATGACTGGAAATACCCATTTCAGATATCAAAACTCGTTTCTCCAAAATTTTTAATTTTCTCCAAATTTTTAAGTTTTGAAAATTTAAGTTTTAAATTATTTTTGTTTTCAAGATTTAATCAAATTTTAACTCAACTTCCAAATTACGATTACGATTATCACATTTCAAATTTCACTAAATTAATAATTTCATTCAATATATTAATTTAGACAATAAAACAATTCATTTCATGCAATTTGGTCATTTTTGACATTTTTACAAAATTACCCCTAAAGTTTTACTTTTATTCAATTTAGTCCTTGAGCCCAAAACATGCAAATTAACCATTTTTAATGCACACCCATGCTAGCTGAATATTCATGGCATTCAATACAGCCCATTTTTTCAATAATTTCACAACAACTCTTGTATTTTTACTATTTCAATAATTTAGTCCCTAATCAAGAAATTCATCAAAAATCACTTAATAAAACATTTTTTAATTAACAAATAATATCTGAATTTCATCATTTAATATAAAAAATCATATAGATTCATCAATGGAAACATCCAAAATCTTTGAAAAAAATCAAAAACTAAGGTAAGATTTAGTTGGATCTAATTGTAACAATCTCAAAAACATAAAAATTATAAGAAATGGGTAAGAATTGGAATCACATGAAGAAAATATGCAAAACGAACTCAAGGATCTCTCCCCATGTCTGTTTGAATCGAAATTGAAGAAGAAATGTTTGGAAATCCTTTTAAAATTCAATTTGGGTGTTTTAATTTCACTTTAATTACCATTTTGCCATTATATGGCTTCATTTTATTATTTTCTTCTCTTATGCCGCCTCATCCTTTTCATTTAGGCATAATTTCTATTTAGGTCCTTCTTTATTTATTAATCATGCCATTTAATCACTTAATTATTATAATTAGCAAGTTTTGCACCTTTTTCAATTTAGTCCTTTTTAATTAATTAACTATCGAAACGTAAAAATTTTCCAACAAAACTTTATTACCACCTTAATGCCACTTCATAAATATTTATAAAAATATTTATGACTCAATTTATAAAAATGAGGTCTCGATACTCCATTTTCTAAAACCACTTGACCTAAATTATTATTATAAAACACAAATTATCAATTCAAAAACCTTTTCAAAATCCATATTTGACCCTTAAATATTATTATTAATATTTACGAACTTACTTGCCGAATTTGGTGGCGTCGAACTACTATTTTCGACACCACTAAAAATCAGGCTATTACACGTAGACCTGGATAAATTAGAATTTGATAGGTTAGATAAAAATACTCTATCCATGATTTAATTATATCTAACAAATAATGTGTTACAGGAGGTTTGATGGAGAAAACGGCATTCACCTTATGGAAAAGGTTAAAAACCCTCCACGTGACAAAGTCTCTATGTAACACCCCAAACCCGGCCCATGCGTTACGAGCGGGTTTGGTATGTCACATGAAGAAAATGTTTTGAGAACTTATGAATGTACTAAAGAATGACATTAATATAATATAGTTAAGAAAGCAAGTTTGATTTATAACTATTCGATAAAATACAAATTTTGAGAAGTTGATTGATGTATCGGAAACCGAACTATTGAACTTTAAAACCATGAGGAAAACGTAAAACATCATGTAATTCTTACTAAAATAAGCGTTACTTGGTTGTGTTTAAGTAAACAAGTTTTGTATATAAATATTTGATAAAATACAGCTATTTTGAAAGATCGTTTGATGAGTCGAAAATCGAGGTAGTGAGCTTTAAAACCATGACCTTTGAAAATGATGTTGAAAATTTGAAAGAGAATTCGAGTTAAATTATTTGTATATATATATATATATATATTAAGAAAACCATTTATTAATCAATATTAGAAAACCATTGTTTACGATTTTAGAAAAATCCCCATTTAAAACAATTTAAGAAAACATAATAATAACATCCCAACCATAAAGTAAAAATAAAAAAATGATCTAGAGGCCTTATTACAACTTAAACACCTGAAATAATAAAAGCAATGAAATAATACGGAAAAGAAGTTTACTAAGGTCCGAAAATAAAGTTCCAAAAGTATGGTCTCCGCCGAGTCATCCATGGCCCCAAGTCCTCGTCACTGAACGTTACCTACATGGATTAAGAAAGAAGGGGGGTGAGTTACAAGAACTCAGTGTATAATCCCCTTACCGTCGTCCACTAGGTTTGAACCCTAAAAGCAATATTTTGGGCCTGAGCCCATATAACATAATCTTAGACCGAAGCCCATTTACATAATAATGTATCAAATAAATCAAATGAATGTAATGCAATCCCAAACCAACCTAATTATCCATCCGCTACACACCACCCGTACCATTCATCACACCTATCGGGATCAAGTCAACCCACCCCGCCAACACACCAATCGCAGGCATTATGCCATTTATAATAATAATTCACAGGTGAGTGGCCATTTATAATCGCAGGCAAGATGCCATTTATAATATTTGTGGCTGAGCCACCAGAGTCATAATTATGCATGGCATAGCCACCATACAGATTGTGGCAAAGCCACCAGATATCATTTACGATAATATAATTGGCACACAGCCTTGGGTAAATATGATCGACACAGAGTCGTTAGTTCATATGCTAGGCACATAGCCGTTATCAGAACTTGTGGCAGAGCCACCAGAATCAGAATGTGGCAGAGCCACCAGACTACACTTCTCTTCTTCAACATTTTTCCCATCCCATGCAAAAATATGCAAATGCAACATAAATAATAAAACATACTATTCACATATAAAAACGACAATTATCAATTCAATAATTTATTACGGAAATCAGCCCATTATAGCACTTTGCAAAATTGGCCCATTAGGGCAATCTATCAAATCGGCCCATTAGGGGCATTTTGGTAAATCGGCCCATAGGGGCATTTTCGTAATTCGGCCTATAAGGGCATTTTTGTAATTCGGCCCATTAGGGGCATATTCGTAATTTGGTAATTTTACTCACTAAGGGTAATTCGATAATCTCGCAACCCAAAGGGTATTTTGGTAATTTACCCTTCAAGAGTATTTTGGTAATTTCACAACTCAAACTTAACTACTAATTTGGGGCATAAAAATTGAAACTGTCCATCTGCGTCATACTGACTAAATTGACTTTAACTCGAGTTAGGAAACTCAAAATCTAGATCCGTAAATTTTCCTTGAAACTAGACTCATATATCTTCTTACTACAGTTTTTCCAGAATTTTTTCCTTAGCCATTTAGTACAGTTTATTCCTTAAACTTTCTCTTGTTTCACTGACCAACAGTTCTGACCTCTCTTACCCAAAATTCAAATATCTCACTGTACAGTTTTCATAAGTTGCTCCCACTTGATTCTAATGAAAATAGGCTCACTAGGGAATCTATACATATAAATTATAACTCATAATTCACTTTGTATAATTTTATGTGATTTTTCCAAGACAGAACAGGGAACCACGAAATCAATCAGAACTAGTCTCACTAAATTTAAGATATCACAGAATATAAAATTTCTTTTCCTTCTCTGTTTCTTCCATATAAAAATAGACACAGTAAGCTTTAATTTGATATCTTATTCACTTCCTAATTCCCTTTCTCCTATTTTTCGTGATTTTTCAAATTCACGTCACTACTAATGACCAAATTGTTTCATTGCGAAATATGGTTACTACTACGAATATACGCACGCCCGAGTGGTCACAAATGCCGGTTTTCGATTTTCTTCGGTATTTCTACCGAATCACAGAATATTTCACGCAACATTCAAAGAGGTATGAGATTACACACCATTTCAACCATGTATTCGGAAAGGTACGGGA
Source organism: Gossypium australe (assembly GCA_005393395.2). NCBI lineage: Eukaryota > Viridiplantae > Streptophyta > Magnoliopsida > Malvales > Malvaceae > Gossypium > Gossypium australe. Next base: position 47,015,522 of record CM016625.1, on the reverse strand, counting down.
TTACACACCTGATTGATTTCCTAAAGAACCACTCTTCGTTGACCCTAGAACAATACCAACCAAAAGTTAGCCTCGGATTACCAAAAGATTTCATACCCAACGTATTACTTACACTTGAATCACTTACCACTATAATCGTATGATCAACAAGTCGATGGATCGAGTGATTGAGTCCCTTATCGATATTGGATTTGATTTCCACCGCTTGACTTAAGGCTAGAATGATATTCGGCCACCACTAGGATCACGATTCGATTAAGAAGAAATTTTCCCACACGATAGGGAACAAAATGGTGAAGAAAGAGGATGATAATGGGTTCGGCTATAGAGAAAATCGAACAAGAAAATGTGATCACAAAGTGATGTTGATTAAAGAAAAAGAAAGAGGTTGATGAAATGGTCAAAAGAAAAGAATGGATGGAGAAAAGTGCTTGGTAGTTTCGGCTATCAAAAGAAGATGAACCAAAAATGAATTGAGGGTTAAGGCAAAACAAAGGAGTAAGATAAACAAATGCACTAGGTGTTTAGGCCAAAACGAAAAGGGAAGAAAAAGATGTTGGCAAGGAAGAGTACCCAAAATGCTAAAAGAACCAAAACCTTATCATGCACAAAGCTTTGCAAAATGACCCAAGAAAAATTCGGCTCCCCCCATTCTCTAACCAAAACCTTGTATTCATCTTTACCAAAAAGATGAACATTGACCAACATAAAATCTTTCCAAAACACCTTCCACACTATAAGCCAACATGTTCCCTTATCCTTCATTTTCTTTCATTTCTTTCCCTCTTTTTCCCTAGTCTTTCTCCTTACCATAATCCTTAGCGATCTTTCCAAAAATTAAAGTCTTACTTACCATATTTAAGCCTTGGCCGACACTTACCATATAGCACAAAAATTTAATCCAAAACATTTGCACTAGGTGGGATTCAAACCTCAGACCATCAGTACACTCCACACACCACTTGCCACTATACCAATAGACTCCTTGTGCTAGTAAAATGCACACTTATTTCCTTAAGTCTCAATGCTACTTGCCTACTCTCCTTAAATGCTTAAACACAAAATTTTTCCTATAGCCCATCTTGAACTCGGAACTTCCTAGAAACCTCGTAACTTTCCAAAATCACCTTTCTAATAAGTCCAACTTGAAATAATGTCATTCTCTTATTCTCAAAAATTTTAAACATTCCTACGCCCAAGGCCCAATGGGCCCAATCCTACTAGGCCCAATTTCAGGTCATTACACTCTAGCTAACGATTGGTGTTGATACAACTTCTATACATGTTCCGCATGGATGAAAGTGAGCACCTTAAAGGTCATATCAGTCAATTTATTACTCTTTTGAATGATTTAAAAAGTGTTTAGGTTCAAATTGATAATGAAGAACAGACTATGCTATTATTGTGTTTTTTACCCCCTTCACACAAGTCTTTCAAAGAGACCCTGATTTATGGCAGAGATAATCTCTCATTCGAGAATGTGAAAGGTCATCTGTTGAGCAAAGACAAACTCGACAATGAGTTTGGTTCGGATAGCAAGTCAGATAGGCAAGCCTCAATTTTGGCAGCATTAAGCAAGCATGACAAGATATGTCGCTATTGTAAGAAGTTAGGTCACGTCAAGGCAGATTGTTATAAACTGCGAAATGAAAGGGTTGCTGAGAGCAACGAGGAAGATTTAACTGGTGTTAATTTGGTTAATGACAAGGGTGATGATTTCTTGTTGGTGTCAACAAGTGAAATCTCTGAGCTTATGTCTGAGTGGATCCTAGATTCGAGGTGTTCTTTCCATATGTGTCCCAACAAGGACTGGTTCTCCACATAAATTCAGTTAAAGGTGATGTTGTACACATGGAGAATGGTTCACCCAGTAAGGTAATCAGTATTGGTACTATTTAGATTAGTATGCACGATGGGACAATTAAAACACTGTCAGATGTCAAACATGTGCTTGACTTAAAGAAAAATCTCATCTCCTTGGTAAATTTGGACTCGAAGGGTTGTATAATTAACATCTAGTCAAATGACATTAAGGTATCTCGTGGGGCTCTCATTTTGATGGAAGGTAAAAAGATTGACAATCTTTATGTTCTAGAAGTATCAACGGTGACCGGTGAAACAAAATGTCCCTCGTTTGTTAAGGAGTCGAAGTCGACTCCTTTGTAGCGAAGACAACTTGGTTATATGAGGGAAAAATGTATGACTGTTTCATATAAGAGAAGTTCTCTTTTGGGTGCAGGTTTTGAAAAGACAGGGCACTATGTTTGTGGAAATCAGACCCGAGTCAGTTTTGATTTGGTAGTGCACAAGTCGAAGACTAGAAGACTTTCAACTTCTAAGTACAACTTTGACTCAGTTAATATCCTACATAGTTCGAGAAAAGCCCGTGACGGTCTTTGGCAAAGAAGGCGTTGTGGAAATACAAGTCAAGGTGGAGATTTGTGGAGTTATGCCTCATATTTTTTAGCTTTTCTTCTCCCAGTTAAACTTTATTTTTAGTTTCCCACTTAAACTATGATTAGTGTAGATTATTTTAATATTATTTGACCTACGAATTTTGCCTATAAATAGACCATTTTCTACCCTAGAAAAAATTGACCCCATTACAAATTTAGGTATTAACTTTTACAAGCTTTCAAAGAAATTTGTGTTTACGTTTTAAGGGATTCTTATTTTGGGTTTCGGGGTTTAGTTTTATCTCCATCTTTTGTACTATTTGTTTTTGCTGTTTTAGTAAAATTATCTTTACTCGTAATTTTTTATCTTCTTCGAAAGTAAAATATTAGTGTTGGACCTTTTCAATTACTTTGTTGTTCGTTGCTTAACTAGATTTATCCCCAACAATGTCACATTATAAAATAAATTATATTATAACATTTATTTTAATTATAGAAATATTAATTAATTTTTGTTAAAATAATTCAACTAATAGAGTTGATCAAATAAAAAAAGTGATAATGACAAATTTAGCGATTCTTATTTTCCAGTTTCATTGTTCGATTAGGTTTACGAATACAAAATAATAAGAATAAGATTACGATGTTAAAAAAATTATTTTTAAAAAAAAATATAAAATTCAAGACTTTTTGAATTTCTTTAATATTTTTATAAATTTTAATAATATTTTACAATTTATAAAATTTATAAAATATATATTTTAATTTTTTTTAAAATTAAACTTTGGAATGAATAAACCTGGTTTATTCTAGAAAAAAAAAACAAAAACATTCCATTTATTATTTTATAAATGAATTTTTGTTTTTACTGATGCGTTAGTTTAACTGTTGTGTTCCATATCAATACCATTAATGACCATGTCAACACTATAATAATCAAAGTTAGACAAATGATCTATTAAGTGAAAAAAGATATTGAAAGATCTTTAATTGATTTTTTTAGAAAAAGTTGATGGGCTAAAAGTAGCATCAAGCCTATTTCCTAGATTTAAATTTTAAAATATTTTTGCCTTGTAAAAGTTGTACAATTTTTGGGGAAAAGAAAGAAGTTGCACAAATTTTCGAGATGAATATTTTTTCTTTATTAAATGATTTAATCTTTTCCAGCTTTGAGTTTAGTCTATCATTATATTTATTTATTTAAACAACAGCACATCATTATTTTATCATCTCACCGTCCCCACCACTACACAATATAATTCCATTTACTTCGAAAGAAGAAGCCTATATAATTTCATGAAAGAGCCACAACAACCACTGCTATTTACTTTAAGGAAAGACCACTTCAATATATATCGGGATTTAAATACGAGTACAATCCAATTTTTTAAGACTTATATCCAGAATGAAAAGCATTGCACTTTTCGAGATTGCTGCAACAACAATAACAGTAGAGTGAAAACATTGCATTTGGGTTGCAAATACAGTGGGGGATATAGGATACTTGAGTGGAGCCATTTGAACCGCATAAACTACACTTGTTCTTCTTTGTGGTGGGTGTGAGGATTTGCCATTTCTAACATTTATACTTTCAGAAAGGATACAAAGTTTGGGGCTAATGTTGTACAAACTTAAAATCTTCAAATGCAGAATTTGATGTAGTATGAGTGAAATTATTAAACAGACTTAAATGCAATGAATTAAGACAGCTAAAAAAGTCATTGATTTAAAACGACAAGAAACCATCAGCCGGCGTGATTAATAAATATATTCATTATAAACCAACTAACTGGTGGTGTTGTTGAACTAAGGAAAAGTAAAAACGTTGGGTTCTTTAGAATAGTAAACGCCGTGATCAGAATAGACGTATCAAGGAAAATGGATATTTCGCTTGCCAATTAATATTAGAGGCCCTTAATCTTATCATCTTTTGAAGTTAACTAACTGTATCCATACAACATGGATCTTAGTCAAGTCGTCAACCAAGCCCGAGGTCTTTCTTTTTAGCCATTATTGTCCTTCACTAAACCAAACCACCTTCTTGGCCATCAACCAGTTTCAATGGGAAATCTATGGTTCCTCAACCTACTCTTGCCTTTGTTTCTTCTTCAGTTGTTTCCTATTTTGGTTGTCTCAAAACCCTATGTTTTTCCTGAAAAATACTTCATCAACTGTGGGTCTGATTCTTATCTCCCACTGGGCAGTAGGAAATTTGTTGGTGACATGAACCCAAACTCCTTCTCTGTCGCAAATGGCAAACCTGTGAAAGACAGCAGCCAGCAGTCATCGTCAGACTCGGGTCTGTATCAAACAGCAAGGTTTTCAGGACACCCTTTTTCCTATGATCTCGATATCACTGACAAAGGCCTGTATGTGGTACGCCTTCATTTCTTTCCTTTTCCTTATCTAGCTGATGCTTTATTCAATGTTTCAGCTTCACGTAAGTCTCTGCTATCCAATTTCAGTGTAAGAAACACTACTTCTGTCCGTGTGATTAAGGATTTCTTAGTGCCTATTAGTTCATCCAAGTTTAGAATCTTCTTCATCCCCGCACATCAATCATCTATTGCATTTGTGAACGCCATAGAAGTTTTTCTTGTTCCGAGTATAAGGGATAACCGAACTCATCTGAGTTCTGCAGGAAGAAAGGGTCTTTACCAGGGTTTGCCCTCTCAGTTGCTTAGAACACTTCATAGAGTTGCTTTTGGGAGCCCATCCCCATCCATTAATGACTCAACAGTCGTTGCATCAGAATGGGTAGCTGATGATGACTACATAGTTGTTCGAAATTGGGTCAAAAATTGTAGTTATCAATCGACTATTAAGCTACACTACGATGATGAATATATGGATAATGATACCTATATTGCAGCCTCTCAAAACTTTATCCCCGATCGTGTCTATATGGGTTGCAAAACTGTAACCCTAAATGATGGGCAGTCATCAAAGTCTACTAACATTACTTGGCATTTCAATGTCAGTAGGAACGCCCAGCATCTTGTCCGACTCCATTTCTGTGACATTCTTAGTAAGTCACCCAAGATTGTCAATTTCAGCCTCTCTATATACAATAACTTCAGCCAACAAATCGATCCTTACCAGTATTCTGTCTACACGGCTGCTCCATTCTACAATGAGTTTGTGGTTGACTCAGGTGAGTCTGATTTCATTAGTGTTAGTATTGTTCCTGGGGAGGACTTAGAGAGATTTGCTTACCTGAATGGACTCGAGATCATGGAGTTCATCACTCAACCAGGTTTGGAACCTAACATTAGTGAGCCAAAAGGGAAGAATTCAGTGTTTATTATAATCGGTTCAGTCATTGGGTTTGTTGTTCTTTGTAGTTTGGTAGTGGCATACTTGTTTAAGAAACGAAGAAAAGCTAGATCTTTTGAGCCAATGCCTTCATATGGTACCCTTCCTTTCGGAGGAGCGAGTCCCTATATCGGAATAAGCTCGAAATCAGTCAACCCCCCTCCTGTTCCCAACTTAAACCTTAAGTTAAAGATGCCTTTTGCTGAAATATTAGAGGCAACCAATAACTTCGAGGCTAAGTTGTTGATTGGGGAAGGAGGCTTTGGTAAAGTCTACAAAGGGATTCTAAGAAATGGTCTCAAAGTTGCAGTCAAAAGAAGTGAGTCCAAACATGGCCAGGGGCTTCCCGAATTCCAAACTGAGGTAATGATTCTATCCAAGATTCGACACCGCCATCTTGTTTCACTGATCGGATATTGCGATGAAGGGTCTGAGATGATACTGGTTTATGAGTTCATGGAGAGAGGGACTCTCAGGGATCATCTTTACGAGTTGGGAGGGAATCCGGAGAGATCATCTTCACTGTCTTTATTGACATGGAGGCAAAGACTCGAAATTTGTATCGGTGCAGCCAAGGGTCTTCATTATCTCCATACTGGTTCGGATGGAGGAATCATTCACCGCGATGTTAAGTCCACAAACATCCTGCTTGATGAGCAATATGTAGCAAAAGTTGCAGATTTCGGCCTTTCAAAGTCTGGCCTTCTGAATCCAGATGATTTCAGTACCGGCATCAAAGGCAGCTTCGGGTATCTGGATCCTGAGTATTTTAGATGCCTTCAGTTCACTGAAAAATCTGATGTTTATTCTTTCGGTGTTGTACTCCTTGAAGTGCTTTGCGCTAGACCAGCTATCATTAACTCACATAGGAAGGAGGAGATGAACTTAGCAGAGTGGGGACTGATTTGGTTAAACAAAGGGGAACTTGAAAAGATCATTGATCCTTCAATGGCTTCCCAGATTAATCCAAATTCACTGAGAAAGTTCAGTGAAATAGTTGAGAAATGCCTGAAGCCAACTGGAGCCAGCAGACCAACAATGCTTGACATATGCTGGGACTTGGAATACACACTGCAGCTACAGCAGACAGCGGTGCGCCGAGAGCCGCACGAGGACAGTGCCATAGATGCTTCTTTCAACATGTCGTCAAGACCTTTCCAACGGTTGCCTTCAAACAATTGCCCGATTGAGAAAGTTGATGTGCCTATGGAAAACGATGATGGTTCAGATACAACAGAAAGTGGTGTGTTCTCCCAGCTGAGGATTGATGGTGGGAGATAGTCTCATGTCTTTTGGGCTGCTAATTTGTCTTCTTAGATACTAGTTACTACTACTTTTTCACTGTATTGATGTTTAATTGAACGTATCTTGTATTGTCTAAAATCCTATATTCGGGTGCTGCTAACGAGTGCCCTTAATTTAGCCATTCAGGGAAGATATTACCCTATAAAGTTCTTTAAAAGCCCTTGTAGACTATTGTTCATGAGCCGGTTTAGGTTCGGGCCGGATCTAAGCATAGTATTAATACATTTTATATTTGCTCAAGTTTGGCCTGACCCAAAATGAGTTTAATTTTGGCTAAGCTTGTCAATATTTGTAAATGGATAAATTAAGCCTATTTGAGACTCACTCATATTATTTTTTTAAAATTTTAAAAAAATATTAATATTATTCTTATTTTAATATTTAATATTTAATAATTTTTTATTTATTAAAATTTTATATATAGTCATCTTAAGATTTTTTTTAATGTTTACATTATACTACTATTATATATTAGTATTATAAATTTAATTTGTGTTATAAATTACATAATATATAAAAAGAATATAATATAAAACATTACAACCTTAGAAAATAGGCTGGGATCGGGCTTTGAATGTTCAAGTCCAAGCCCGACTCATTTTTTAAACGAGCTTTGTTTTTTGCCTAAGTTCATTTTTCATGTCTAATATTTTTATCCAAAGCCCCCTAAATTTTGAATAGAACTTCAGGCTTGAGTAGATAACTTGACCCATAAACAGATCTATCGTAGACTCATAATTCAAATAGTTTCAATTAGACTTAGAAGAGACAATAAAAGCATTGAGTTTTCGATCTTGTTGATGTCATTTTTAGTGAACTAGGTTGGAGTGTGGATGGGTTGTAATAGTATGCAAAAGGAGAAAAAAAAAGTGAAAGGGCGTCAAAGATCAGTTTGATTAGACTGGTAGCTATGTTAATAAAAATTCATCGTTAAACTTTAACTTTAAGAAATTGAAAGGGTTAATACATAAAGAGGTATCTAAACTTGGCAACTTGTATCTACTTGATACCTAAACTTTTTTTGGGACCTAACTAGTACCTGACTAACATCGTTAAAATACACTGACATGACACTGATGACTAATAGCATGGTGATGGGTGGCAACCTCACAATTCGACACGTGACAAAATGTTAAGAGTCATGTTGTTAGTAATTGAAATGGTTAGTTAGTTCAAGAAAGTCAGTAAGTCTGTTACAGAGGTTAGTAGCTGTTGAAATAGCTTATATAAGCTCTCATCAAGAAGAGAAAGGCAGATTAGTATTGAAAACCTAATAGAACAGTTTTATAATTCTTTACTCTGTTTTTTTCTTAAATAAGAGTTCTAAAGAGAAGAGAAAGTCTTTCATTATCAAGATCTTTTCATGGTATCTTTCGCCAGTTGATCCTTGGACGCATGGCTATCGAACCTTCCGCTGATCCTGACTCGGTTGCACCGTTCAACGGTGAACGAGTTGTAACATTGTTTCCTCAACACGACGTCGTTAAGTTATCCGATGAGACCTACATGCAGTGGCAACAACAGATCAAGCTTATTCTTGATGGTTATGATCTTGATGGCACCTTAGCTCCTCCTGCTCGTTTTGTTTCCAGTCCGGATGGATCGTTGGTGTCAAATCTTTTGGCTCAAGTTTTTAAACAACAAGACCGTTTCTTAACATTGTGGCTTCTTTCCACGATAAGTACTCCTCTTCTGCCGTCCTTTACAGACGCAAAGTCCGCTTGTGATGTTTGGTTCACCGTGATAGATCTCTTCGCTGCCGACACCGGAGCGAAACAATCGCGTCTGCGACATGAGTTGCACTCTTACGCAAAGGTAATATGCCTATTAAAACTTGTGTTACTAGAATCAAAAACCTTTGTACTTTATTGGAGACTTCAGGATCTCACATCTCGAGGAAGAAAAAGTGGAGATCATGCTTGCTGGACTGCCGCCAGAGTTTGAGTCGGTTGGTTCGTCGGCGTCTTTGTCGCCTGGTTCCCTCTCGTTTTCTCGGCTTGTAAATGCTCTTGTGGAGTTTGAATCCAGACACAATCGGGCTATCCAAGAACTCTCGCTTAGCGCCAATCTTGTTGAATCTGCTCGGTCGCAAGTGGTTGAAGGCTCCTTTCGTGGCGGTCGAGCGTCTCCTCGTGGTCGTGGCCGGTCCTTTTGCCCTCGAATTTAGTGTCAAATATGCAGTAGATTTGGACACCTTGCTCAACGGTGTTATTACCGTTACTACAAAGATTTCGATCTTTCGTCGTTGATGCCTCCGGCGTTTCCTCAAGAAGGACCGATTGGGTCGCATGGCCCTCGAACCGATGTAGATCCGGCGTGTGTGGCTGTAGATGGTGGCTTCTCTGGTCGCCGCATGAGTGTCGATTTGGGATTTCAACAGTTCAAGTATCCTAGGGTGAGCCCTCATTCTAATGAATTTGGTCAAAATTATTTTGGTCAAAATGCTTTTTTACCAGGTACCAATCAATATGGTGAGGGAAAACCTGACGTTGCTGCTTGCTATTATAGGAATATGGCACGTGGGCCACAAGCGGCACCATTTCCCTTGCCAAGGCCGAATGGGCCACCTCAATTTGGGCGTGATTTTGGTCCACTTAAGCATGATAATGAAGTTGGGTTTGGACGTGATTTTGCGGCGCATTCTCCAATTCATGGTGCACATTTTGTTCAAAGGTCATCTGATGATGGGCCACATAATATAAGGCCAAGTGGTGGTGAGTCGGTCCCATGGCGCACGAAACCACATGCCTGGGTCTATTCCGGATCAGATTCGTGCATTGGGCTCCCTCGGCTAGGTGATTTGCATCCCTCTAATTACTCTGACACATCAGGATCTCACATTAATACTGCACAGGTTGGTTCTAATACCGGGGGTAATGACTTGTATATTCCTGTTCTTGTCAGCTCGACCTCTTGGTACCCTGATTCTGGTGCGAGTCATCACGTATGTCGAAATCCGACAGCTCTTTGTGACAATACGCCGTACTCAGGTACGTCACCTCTTTTAATGGGTAATGGCAACCCAGCTAAAATTTTGGCGATTGGTAATGGTATTTTATCCACTCCGTCTCGTTTATTACGATTATCAAATGTTTTGTGTGTGCCAAGTATAAGGAAAAATCTCTTGTCAGTGTCTCAATTTGCTAATGATAATCAAGTGCTTTTTGAGTTTCACCCTACATGTTGTGTTATCAATGACATAAGGACGGGGGAGATCCTGCTGAAGGGCCACATACGTGATGGCTTATATCATTTTCCGATGCCTGCTGAAGTTCCTTTTAATGCTCACATGGAAGTTCAAAATAAAGATGTTCAAAGTTCTGTGTTTGATCTGTGGCATAATCGCCTCGGTTACCCCTCTGTCTCTGTTATTAAAAGTGTTCTAGAAAAGTGTAATGTCAAAATTAATAAAGACTAAACTGGTCATGTTTGCACTGCGTGTCAAAAAGGAAAATCCCATAAGTTGCCATTTTCTGTATCTACGGTAGATTATCAACCTTTTTAATTAGTTGTCTCTGATCTTTGGGGCCCCGAGGCTGTGGCATGTGAGAACAAATGGTACTATGTGTCATTTATCGATGCTTCTACTCGACTTACGTGGCTTTACCTTTTAAGTCAAAAGTCTCAGGCATTGGAATGTTTTGTTCAATTCCAGCAACTTGTAAAGAATCAGTTCGATAAGTCTATAAAACAATTTCAGAGTGACTTGGGGTGGCGAGTATCGGGAGTTCACATCTGTTCTGGCGTCACAAGGAATTATTCATCGTCTGACTTGTCCTTATACGTCTGAACAAAACGGCGTTGCTGAATGCAAGCATCGACATATTGTGGAAATGGGAATCACTTTACTAGCTCAGCAAATTTATCCATGGAGTACTGGGGGCATGCCTTTTGCTGTGCAGTCCATCTTATCAATCGACTACCCACTTCCGTCCTACAAGGTAAAACTCCCTTTACGGCTTTATATGGTCGTGATACAACCTATGACCATTTACGTGTTTTTGGATGTTGCTGTTACCCTTATTTACGTCCATATAAGACACATAAGTTGGAGTTTCGATCCGAGCCGTCTATCTTTTTGGGATACAACATTCAACACAAAGGTTATAAGTGTCTTCTTTCGAGTGGTAAGGTTGTTGTGTCAAGACATGTTGTTTTTGATGAAGGAAAGTTCCTATCGACTACGATAAATTTCTGAGCTCGAATGTTCATTGTGGGGAATCAGTGACCACGGCCATTCCCCTAGTTCAGAAAGTCTTTAGTTGCCCAAGGGAGTCTCTCACAGAGCCATTGCATTTTCCTAGTCAGTCATCCATTGGAAATGCAGCCTCTTCGTTTGGTCTTGTTCCGTCTGGCCCTAACAACCTGCTTGCATCTAGTTCTTCACCTACCGGTGATAGTGTTGAGTCAAGTTCTCCACCTCCTAATGTTGTTGATAGTTTGCCCAGACTTCCTGTAAACACTAATACTCATCCGATGGTCACTCGAGCCAAGGCTGGAGTTTTTAAACCCAAGGCTTTGACTGTTGAAGCCGTAGAATCGTCCACCATCGAGGAGGCATTCTCGTCTGCTGAGTGGCGTGCTGCAGCCTAAGCTGAATATGATGCACTTATTCGCAATTCTACATGGGAACTCGTTTCTCTTCCGTCAAATCGCAAGGTAATTGGGATGGTTATTTAAGGTTATTTAAGGTTAAAAGGAATTCGGATGGTTCTATTGCTCGGCACAAGGCTAGGTTGGTAGCAGAAGGCTGTTCTCAGGTACTTGGTTGTGATTTCAAGGAGACGTTTAGTCCAGTTGTCAAGCCTGCTACTATTCGTATTATTTTATCCATTGCTGTGTCTAGAGGGTGGTCGCTTCGACAAGTTGATGTGAATAATGCGTTCTTAAATAGGGAGTTGGATACTGAGGTGTTCATGCAACAACCTCTGGGGTATGTTCAGTCTGACTCGTCTGGTAAACTGCTTGTATGTCGTTTGAAGAAAGCCTTATACGGTCTCCATCAAGCGCCTCGAGCCTGGTTTGAAAAACTGAAGCAATTTCTTGTTTCTGTTGGTTTTGTCCTTTCCAAGTCTGATGCTTCGTTGTTTCTTCGAATCCAGCCTAACTCAACTCTTTATGTCTTGGTGCATGTTGGTGACATTATTATTACTTGGAACTTGGATATTGAGATTGATCGCTTTGTTCGATTATTGAACGATGTATTCTCACTTAAGGATATGGGTGCTCTACACTATTTTCTTGGGATTGAAGTCCGTCGAAACGCTTTCGGGTGGCTGCATTTGAACCAGATGAAGTACATGCGAGATATCCTTGATCGGGCATCGATGTTGACTGCAAAAGGTGTTCACACACCGATGGTGAGCTCATCCACATTGTCCAAGAATGATGGTGAAATTTTAGTCGATTCAACTGAGTACAGAAGCCTTGCAGGTGCGCTTTAGTACTTGGTTCTTACTCGTCCTGATATTGCTTACGCTGTGAATCGGTTATGTTAGTTTATGCATAGTCCTACCAATGTTCACATGGCAACACTAAAACGTGTTTTGCGATACCTCAGTGGTACTATAGATTTTGGAATTATTTTTCGGCCTTCAGATCAGTTGTCCTTGAGTGCGTATGTCGATGCCAATTGGGGACTCAATTTTGATGATCGCCGGTCAACTTTCGGGTTTTGTGTTTATTTTGGATCTAACCCTGTTTCTTGGGGGTCTAAGAAATAGCAAGTGGTCGCTAGGTCTACGGTTGAAGCAGAGTATCGAAGTCTTGCTGTGGCAACGAGTGAAGTTGTTTGGCTGCTTTCATTACTTCAAGAACTTCAAGTAAAGTCTGCTGATACTCCTACTGTTTGGTGTGATAGCTCAGGTGCAGTAGCTGTAGCAGCTAACCCTGTTTTGCACTCCAAGTTCAAACATGTTGAGCTAGATTTGTTCTTTGTTCGCGAGAAAGTTACAGATGGGTCTATTATGGTCGGTGAAGTTCCAGCTTGTGATCAAGTCGCTGATATATTTACTGTAACATCCTGAATAGGGCCTATGCATTTTCAGTTTAATTGTACGAAATGTCAAGTCTCAAGTACTAAGAATAAATTTTTGATACTTTTGGAAACCTAGAAATGGAAATGGAAATGGAAATAGAAATGAAAATGGAAATGAAAATGGAAATGAACATTTTTGGAAACCTGAACATTTTTGGAAATGATTCAAAAATGGAAAGTAAATATTTCTGGAAACTTGGAAATGTAAGAAAAATGGCAAGTTACAGAGCCGATCGAAAATTTTAGGAAACTTAGAAATGATGCCGAAATGTCAAATTTTAAAGTTCAAAATAGGAAATAAGGGCTAGAGGGCCTTAAAAGAAAAAGTTGGAGAAGTTTGACACACAAACAGGCTTGGAAAAGTGGCCTGAAGATGCCACTTAGGGCCTAAGGAGATGGCGTCACATGCAGGGAAATAGGCCTGAGTTCGAGTCACTTGAGAAGCAAATAAATAAGTTTTATTTTTGCTTCCAGAAGGCTGAGGTGGACGGCATGGGTTTCTAGAAAAGGAAGAGTTTTATTTGCATAAATATGTGAATAATAAGTGATAAATAAAGGATTTTCTTTTAAGATATTTAAGGAGATAATTGATGGATTAAAGGCTTTTATCTTTTAAATAAAAGAGATAATATTATCAAAAAGAGGAGTGGTGGCCAAGTAAGGGACTCCTAGGCTGATAACTTTGGCTATAAAAGGAGGGCAGGAGGGCTACTCATTCACTTTTGCTTCCTCTTTGCCAAAATTTTCCTAGCTCTCTCCCCCTCTCTGCCGAATTTTTCTTCAAGCAAAATCCATCTTTTCTTCTTCTATTTTCTTCTCTGTTTCTACTGTCAAAGCCGAATCTTTGTTGATTCTAAGTAAAGGAGCAATCAACTACAACATCAAAAGGGTTTCTACAACTGTCGAATACAAGGATCAAGGATCTAAGGTAAGATAAATTTATTTGATTAAAGGTTATGATGTATATGTTAGATTAGATCTAACATGAAGATTTCGACAGACATATAGGGCAAGGAATCCTCTTCAGATTTGGAATTTGTATGGTAAGTGATATTCGGCCAAGGCTTAATTTTGGTATTTGGAATTATTTTTCATTATTTCAAAAGCCGAAAACTCACATGGTTACATGAATTAGTGTTAGTCGATTTCAAGGAAAAGGATACTAGCAATTTTAGGATTTGATTTACAATCATCCAATTCGGCAACAAGGTAAGTAATACAAATCCTACTAGGATTTGGTTTTTAAGCCAAATAGGTTTGTTAATATGTTTTAATAATTGGCCGAATATAGGAGATAAAGATCTAGATAGGTAGATCGTTCTTCGGGATTTCAAGGAATCTATTAAGCCAATCAGGTGTGTACTCACATTAATTTTCGATATATCATATGGCAATTATTTTTTATATATGAATATGCATAAGAATGTGAATGTGGCTAAGTACCACAAATGTGGTAAGAGTACCCAGGTACGTTTCCTACTTTCGATAGGACTACGAATATGTTATATTTTAACATGTGAATAATAAGAAATTAAGTATGTTATGCATGATATAAATTTATGGGGCATACGGGATCTATGTGAAAGGGGAAGAAGGTGTTGACTTCGGTCTCACCAACGGAATATGGTGACTACGGTCACAAAATTTGAATATGGTAACTCCGGTTACATTATCTGAATTTGGTAACTTCGGTTACATTATTTGAATATGGTGTCTAATGACACAAATTATATGGGCGATGAGCACGTCGACTGCAGCGACTGCCTTCGATGGTGTGTAGCGGATGGAGGGTTGACTTAGTAGTCCCCACGGTGTGATTGGCAGGTACGGGTGGTGTGTAGCGGATGGACCTTTAGGCTTGGGTTGGGTTGCATCATTATTTTATATGAATATGAACTTGATATGAACTTGTATGCCTGATTGTTGAATGTTAATGTTGTGTACACATTGAGTCTGTTGACTCACCCCGTTGTGGGAACTATTTTCAGGTGATGAACAGTGACGGACCGGGACGGTAGATCTTGAGGTTGCCATGCATCATTTGAAGAATTTATTTAATTTGGACTTTATTTCTTTTTAGTACCTTTAATTTTATTATTGGGTTTTACTTGATGTAATAAGGCCATAAGGCCTAGTGGATTTTCTTTATTTTGCTTTACTTTTAATTATTATGTTACGAACAATTTTGATTAAAGTTAAGTACAAGAATGATTTCTTTAAAAACAAACCCTAAAAATTATTTTGTCACCTTAATAAAATTGGATTTTTAAATTAATTAAATGGGTTTCCCAACCTAAGCCCAATCCAAAACAATATTTTCCTAAAATTTTACAAATTTTCTCTAAGTAACAAAGAGTTTGAAAACCAGTTTACTTAAGGAACATACCAGATCCGGTTCGGGCTCGTGGGCCGGGTGTGGGGTGTTTCAGCTTGGTATCAGAGCCCAGTTTTAAAACTCTCGGCCTGTGGGCTAAGGCCCAAAACGTTTTGAATTTGAGCCCAAATGATTTTCTTTGAACATAAGCAGGTTTTATGGCATGGCACCTAAGTCTCCGACCCGCAGTCCACCAGGTAAGTACCCCTAACTTTATGTGTGATTCTGTGATTTATGAACTGTATAAGGGTAGAAAAGGCATAGAACGTAGAATAGAATGATAGGAACTTGAACCCTAGGACTAGTCTACTCAAACACAAACACAAACACATAAGACTTAATGCACTAAACAACCCTATGGCTAAGTCACTGAGCTAAGGGTGTGGTAACCCCTGTACGCATGTCTAGGATTGGATCCGGAAGAGCCTGGTATTTAAGCAGTCCTAGTGACTCACCTCCTCTTCGCAGGAATCCTACCTGGTGCGTAGCTTCGGTTCACCCTAACTCAGAGGGCTCAGTGGTGTGGCAACCTCTGTGCGCATGTCTAGGAATGGTTTCGATGGGAGCTTGGTATTTAAGCAGTCCGCGTGACTCACCTCCTCTCCATTCGAATCCTGCCTGGTGCGTAGCTTTGGTTCACCCTGACCAAGAGGGCTCGGTCATAGGCTAAACAGATGACTAAAACCCAAAAAGGGAACTAGCCGTTTTGTAAAAAAAAAAAAAAGAAAACAACAAACCCTAGTTTTGTCAAACTTTTAAAATTTTCTTTTAAATCTGAGAAAATCATTTTACAACATTTTCTGAAAAACTCCTGATTTGCGAAAATTACAAAAATGCCCTTAGTGGTAAAATTTCCAAAATGCCCTTGGATTATAAAATGTTCAACTACTCAACAGCTTTACCAAAATGTCATTATTTTATAAACATTCAAAAACCCTAATTTGTAAAACATCAAAATACCTTGATTTTGGAAAATTACAAAATTACCAAAATGACCCTGATTTCCAAAATTTTTGCAACATTCCCATTTTTGAAGGAACACTTTTCAAAAAGAACCCTCAAAGTTTTACAACTTTTGAAATATCCCTAATTTATTAAATTTTACAAATTTACCCTGATTTGTGAAAAATTACCAAAATACCCCTGAGGTCAAAAATTACCGAAATACCCCCGGATTTCAAAAATTTTCCAAATTACCCGAGACTTCGAAATTTTCAAAATACTTATTGAAGAAAACACCAAGGAACGTTTTCTTCTAAAAAATTACGAAAATGCCCCTGTAGGACAAAATTACGAAAATACCCCTGGGTAGTGGAAAACAACAACAACGAAAACTACAACGTTTCTCTGAATGAACGAAAGTTCATATTTGTTTGATGGATGAATGAATGAATGGAAAAGGCTGTGTGTTTGTATGAATACGAAAGAACCACTCTTAAAATTCTTTTCATAAAACTCCTTCGCGGTAAATAAGTGGAACAATGACTAATCCATAAAATTCCTTAATCAGATCTCGATGCTAGAAAATGAGCTCTAGAGGACGTAGTCGTCGTGGACGAGGTAGAGGAAGGATGACCGTGTCGGAACCCGTTAGATCGGGTCAAGGGTCCGACAATGAAATACCACCGCCACCACTACCCCCAGTTGTTAACGTTGAGCAGCAAGCTCAGACGGGGGAAGATGCTGTGTCGCAGGCTGTGCTGCGAGTTTTGGAATTAGTGGCTGGTGCGGGAGGAAATTCAGGAAATCGTAAGTCTGTGCCTGAACGGCTCCGAGCTAATGGAGCTGAAATGTTTCGAGGAGTGTCTGGAGTGGCACCCAGTACAGCTGAGTACTGGTTGGAAGCAACGGAGCGTATCATGGATGAGCTCGATCTGACTCCTGAGGAAAAGTTGAAAGGGATGGTGGCATTGTTACGCGATGAAGCGTATCAATGGTGGCTAACTGTTCGAGATGGTGCCACGGCGGAGGATCTGACCTGGGAATATGTTAAGGAGGCATTCCAGAAGAAATATGTGGGAACCAGGTATACAGACGAGCAAAGGAAAGCTTTTCTGGGGCTGGTTCAAGGGAACAAGTCCGTAGCAGAATATGAGGCAGAATTTCTGAGGTTGAGTCGTTATGCTCAAGGTGTAGTGGCAACTGAGCATGAACGCTGTGTCCGTTTTGAGGACGGACTGAGGGACGATCTGAGACTGTTGATAGCACCGCATCAGGAGCGGGAATTTTCTGCGTTAGTGGAAAAGGCTAAAGTGGCTGAAGGAATTAAGGATTCTGCAAGGCAGAACACTGATCGGAATAGGCCAGAAAGAGGTTTTGGATCGTCTAGCTCATCGGGAATAAGAGGCCTAGAGTTGATGGGCCGCGAGGTCAGCAAGTTGGTTCAGAAGGGCGGTATCGACCTTGTGAACATTGTGGAAAGAGGCACTTGGGAGAGTGCTGGAGAAAGACGGGAGGATGTTTCAAGTGTGGGTCCAAGGACCATATGCTTAAGGATTGTCCCAAGCAAACAGATGAGAGCTGACCGGCAGTTCAGAATGCTAGCCAGACGGGTAGAGGAGGACAGCAGCCTCAGCAAGGTCGTGGACCGAACCATGGAGGAAATGGTTCGGGCCGTGGACGTGAAGCACCAAGAGGAGGTGCTGAAGGTGCAGACGCGAGGCAACCAAGGTTGGTGTATGCAGTTGGCCGTCGCGAGGAGGAATATGTGCCAGATATGACTACGGGTACGTTCTTCATTTCTGGAATACCCTTAATTGCTTTGCTTGTTATAGGGTTAGCTTATTCTTGTATTTCTGGTGAAGTGACTGAAACTTTGGATGTGAACCTAGAGAATGTGCCTAGAAAGTATGATAGTTCTTTAGGATCAGAGTGCGCAGCAATAGCGTAGTGGGGTGAGTTAGACCGTACGATTATTCGTTAGTAAGTAATTTCGAGGACGAAATTATTTTAAGGGGGTAGAACTGTAACATCCTGAATAGGGCCTATGCATTTTCAGTTTAATTGTACGAAATGTCAAGTCTCAAGTACTAAGAATAAATTTTTGATACTTTTGGAAACCTAGAAATGGAAATGGAAATGGAAATAGAAATGAAAATGGAAATGAAAATGGAAATGAACATTTTTGGAAACCTGAACATTTTTGGAAATGATTCAAAAATGGAAAGTAAACATTTCTGGAAACTTGGAAATGTAAGAAAAATGGCAAGTTACAGAGCCGATCGAAAATTTTAGGAAACTTAGAAATGATGCCGAAATGTCAAATTTTAAAGTTCAAAATAGGAAATAAGGGCTAGAGGGCCTAAAAAGAAAAAGTTGGAGAAGTTTGACACACAAACAGGCTTGGAAAAGTGGCCTGAAGATGCCACTTATGGCCTAAGGAGATGGCGTCACATGCAGGGAAATAGGCCTGAGTTCGAGTCACTTGAGAAGCAAATAAATAAGTTTTATTTTTGCTTCCAGAAGGCTGAGGTGGACGGCATGGGTTTCTAGAAAAGGAAGAGTTTTATTTGCATAAATATGTGAATAATAAGTGATAAATAAAGGATTTTCTTTTAAGATATTTGAGGAGATAATTGATGGATTAAAGGCTTTTATCTTTTAAATAAAAGAGATAATATTATCAAAAAGAGGAGTGGTGGCCAAGTAAGGGACTCCTAGGCTGATAACTTTGGCTATAAAAGGAGGGCAGGAGGGCTACTCATTCACTTTTGCTTCCTCTTTACCGAAATTTTCCTAGCTCTCTCCCCCTCTCTGCCGAATTTTTCTTCAAGCAAAATCCATCTTTTCTTCTTCTATTTTCTTCTCTGTTTCTACTGTCAAAGCCGAATCTTTGTTGATTCTAAGTAAAGGAGCAATCAACTACAACATCAAAAGGGTTTCTACAACTGTCGAATACAAGGATCAAGGATCTAAGGTAAGATAAATTTATTTGATTAAAGGTTATGATGTATATTTTAGATTAGATCTAACATGAAGATTTCGACAGACATATAGGGCAAGGAATCCTCTTCAGATTTGGAATTTGTATGGTAAGTGATATTCGGCCAAGGCTTAATTTTGGTATTTGGAATTATTTTTCATTATTTCAAAAGCCGAAAACTCACATGGTTACATGAATTAGTGTTAGTCGATTTCAAGGAAAAGGATACTAGCAATTTTGGGATTTGATTTACAATCATCCAATTCGGCAATAAGGTAAGTAATACAAATCCTACTAGGATTTGGTTTTTAAGCCAAATAGGTTTGTTAATATGTTTTAATAATTGGCCGAATATAGGAGATAAAGATCTAGATCGGTAGATCGTTTTTCGGGATTTCAAGGAATCTATTAAGCCAATCAGGTGTGTTCTCACATTAATTTTCGATATATCATATGGCAATTATTTTTTATATATGAATATGCATAAGAATGTGAATGTGGCTAAGTACCACAAATGTGGTAAGAGTGCCCAGGTACGTTTCCTACTTTCGATAGGACTACGAATATGTTATATTTTAACATGTGAATAATAAGAAATTAAGTATGTTATGCATGATATAAATTTATGGGGCATACGGGATCTATGTGAAAGGGGAAGAAGGTGTTGACTTCGATCTCACCAACGGAATATGGTGACTACGGTCACAAAATTTGAATATGGTAACTCCGGTTACATTATCTGAATTTGGTAACTTCGGTTACATTATTTGAATATGGTGTCTAATGACACAAATTATATGGGCGATGAGCACGTCGACTGCAGCGACTGCCTTCGATGGTGTGTAGCGGATGGAGGGTTGACTTAGTAGTCCCCACAGTGTGATTGGCAGGTACGGGTGGTGTGTAGCGGATGGACCTTTAGGCTTGGGTTGGGTTGCATCATTATTTTATATGAATATGAACTTGATATGAACTTGTATGCCTGATTGTTGAATGTTAATGTTGTGTACACATTGAGTCTGTTGACTCACCCCGTTGTGGGAACTATTTTCAGGTGATGAACAGTGACGGACTGGGACGGTAGACCTTGAGGTGGCCATGCATCATTTGAAGAATTTATTTAATTTGGACTTTATTTCTTTTTAGTACCTTTAATTTTATTATTGGGTTTTACTTGATGTAATAAGGCCATAAGGCCCAGTGGATTTTCTTTATTTTTCTTTACTTTTAATTATTATGTTACGAACAATTTTGATTAAAGTTAAGTACAAAAATGATTTCTTTAAAAACAAACCCTAAAAATTATTTTGTCACCTTAATAAAATTGGATTTTTAAATTAATTAAATGGGTTTCCCAACCTAAGCCCAATCCAAAACAATATTTTCCTAAAATTTTACAAATTTTCTCTAAGTAACAAAGAATTTGAAAACCGGTTTACTTAAGGAACATACCAGATCCGGTCCGGGCTCGTGGGCCGGGTGTGGGGTGTTTCATTTACCAAGCCATTATCAGTGGCATATTTTGCTCGTTTTTGAACTCTTCTTCGGGTTTTACCCGCGAGGAAGATGGATGAATGTTAATAGTCACGTTGTTAGTAATTGAAATGGTTAGTTAGTTCAAGAAAGTCAGTAAGTCTGTTACAGAGGTTAGTAGCTGTTGAAACAGCTTATATAAGCTCTCATCAAGAAGAGAAAGGCAGATTAGTATTGAAAAACTAATAAAACAGTTTTATAATTCTTTACTCTGTATTTTTCTTAAATAAGAGTTCTAAAGAGAAGAGAAAGTCTTTCATTATCAAGATCTTTTCACAAAATAAAAATATTTGAAAATTTTAAAAAATATTGTCATATGTCAAAATGTGAGGCTACCATGTGTTACCATTATTAGTTACTAGTGCCATGTCAGCGCCACATCAATATATTTTAACAGTATTAGTCAGGTACCTAAAAAAAGTATCAAGTTGGCTTCTAATTTCCAAGTTTAGGTACCAACTAGGAATAAATTGTCTAGTTCAGATACCTCCGTGTATATTAACCCAAACTAAAATAAAGATAGGCAGACAGAATAGAGACATTTTTTGAGAGAAATCTAAGTTTCATTGAATTGAAGTGATATTTAAATACCGAAAAATTTAAGAACTAGAACCTAAAAATAAACAACTATGTGATTCCATGATCAATAAACTCTTAAAAAATCAACAACAATATTAAAATGCTAAAAAGGACCAAAGCTGTTTTGACTTATTCATGCAACAGTTGAGGTAGTTTTTCAACACTCATTCTTAATTTAGTTCCTGCAAATTCGTTAATAAATTCATATCCACTAGTTGAAGATTAATCTTGCAATACTTTAATCCAAACAGATTCTGCCTTTTGCTCATCTCTAAGAAAGATTAATTCAATATTAATTCTTAATTTTTCCATGAAAAATAAAATTTTTTTTAGACATCAATAGCTGTTTGATTATCCACAAACACCTTTTTGCGCTTTTCTTGTTTTAAATTCAAATCAAGCATTACTTTTCTAAGCCATAAGACTTGATTTGTAGTGGTTGTTGTTGCAATGAATTTCTCTTTAATTGTAGATTATGCAACAATTTCTTACTTTTTAGAACACCAAGAAAATACCATTGAACCAAGATTAAAACCGCCCTTCATATCATAAAAAGAACCACCCGAGTTATTTTAGAATATACCTACATCACATACTTCTAATTTTGAAATTCAGTGTTCTTTTAACATATCTCATCACCCTTTTAGCTACTCTAAAATGGGTGTTAGTTGCAAAATTAATGAATCTAGATAGAAAACTTACAACATGTAAAATGTCAGGTCTAGTAGTTGCAGGATACATGAGACAACCAACCATACTTTTGTAAGGAGTCTCATCTACTTTTTCAACTTTATCATTCTTGCTTTAACTTCTTCTAACATATTGGAATAGTTGTTTCTTTGCAATTTCCATTCTGAACTTTTTCAAAATCTCTCTTGCATACTTTTTTTGATAGAAGAACACTTCATTTTGCTTTTACTTGATTTTCATTCCCAGAGTATAAATCGTTTCATCAATATTTATCATCACGAAAGTATGTTGCACATGTTCTTTAAACTTCTTAACAAGTTCATCATTGTTTCTTATAACTAGCAGGTCATTTACATATTGTAACACCTCACACCTGACCCGATTGTCGGATCCAAATGTGTGATGTTACATTACGTTGCCGAAACAACTCAAACTACTATAACATAAATACATTCTATTCATTCATATGCATGTCTTTATACATTTATTAATTTCATTTCATCAACTTACGGGGTTATACAGGTTAATTTCAGAGTTAGGAATCAAACTAAACTCAAATGTTGAAATTTCAAATTTATGTCTCGAGATAGGGATATCCATGTCTCGAGACAGGTCATAAATAATTTTGATATTTTTAGCTTCAAAGTTAACATTTATTGAGACATTACATGTTGTGTCTCCAAGAAAGGTCCTTTATGTCTCGAGACTAGGTCTCGACTAGTCTCGAGATCAACCTCTTCTGTTTTCCCATTCTTGCTTCGATGTTTGAATGTCTCGAGACGAGGGATTCCTGTCTTAATACTTGGAATAAGGCAAATTCTCTTTAACTTCAATGTTCTTTTGTCTCAAGACAAAAACCACTTGTCTCAAGACCTGGGATCAATTGTCTCGAGACTATACAAATATGTCTCGAGACCTCAGGCACTTGAATTGTAACAGACCGATTTTGACCCTAATCGGAACGGTGGTTTCGGGACCACGAATCTGGATTAGAAAAATATTTTAATATTATATTTGACATCTATGAATATGTTTGAGCATGTGTTAAAATTTCGTAGGCTAATTTGTCCGTTTGTGTGTTCGATTTATGAAAAAGGACTAAATTTCATAAGTGGTAAAAGTAACCTTTTATTTAATTGAGTGGTTTAATTGATTTGTCTTCTTTTGTATGTGGCCTTATGATGCAAATTAGCCATTTAGAACCTTAGTGGACGACATTGATATTAATGTGATTATTAATATGTTTTATTTATAATATAAGTGAACTTTTATATTATATTATATGTTAATATTATAAAACAGCATAAAATAAAGGAAAAGCATGCATTATCTCTTTCCTTGGCCGAATGTGAGATGAGAAAACACCATTTTTAAAGCTTAAGGTTTCAACATTAGGGAAGCTTAATTCGAGTATGTACTTTGTTTAGTTTTTGATAATTTTTACGTTTTTGAGATCGTTGCTATGAAATGTACAAGACCCATGCTTTAATTTTTGAGTTTGATGAATATTTTGAGTTGAGCCATTGATGATAGTTTGCTGTTTATGTTGTTTGAGGATGAATTATGATATATATGTGTTAGATTAACAAGTTTTGTCTTTGATTTTTTGATGAAATTGAGTATATTGACTAAATTGCAAAAATAAATTTTTGAGGGACTACAATATGAAATAAATGAGATGCATGGACTTGTATAAGTACTAGGTACATTCGGCCCTTATGGAGTTAATTCAAATTTTGTGTGTTTTGTGTTTTGTGCAAATAGGACTAAATTGTAAAAGTGTGAAATGTTAAGGGCAAAATGGTAATTTGCCCATTTATGTGTTTTAGGACTAAATTGAATAGAAATGTGTTTGATTGAGCTTAATTTGAACATGTTTAGATCAAGAACAAAAGAAAACGGACTTGGATCGGGGAAAAGCGAAAATAATCGAATAGTCAGTTTTTGTCGTCTGACGTTATCCGAGGTAAGTCTCTAAGTAAATAAACATCGTAAATTATTTACGTAACCTAGTATATGTTGATTTTGGAAGTATGGTAACTATATTATGGAATAGCCGAATTTGGCTAAGTATAATATTGGATTTGTTTAAGTTATTCGATTGATATATGTTATTTGAATGTTCGTAATGAGTTCGAAATGTAGAAAAGATTCGATATGTGAAAATTCGTGTGAGACAGTTTAAAGTATTATTATTTAGGCTGTGAGCTTAGAAAGCCTTGTGCTGGTGAATTATATCGGGCTTTATGCCTAGCAGGCTTAATGCCGGTGATTGAATATCAGACCTCGGGTCTAGCAGGCTTAGTGCTGGTGTGTGATTCAGGCTTATGCCTAGCAGGTTTTATATCGGTGATCTAAATTACAAGCTTATGCCTATGAAATGATTAAGTTATGGTGGAAAGTTGAGCAAGCTACAGCTTATTAAAATGAATTAAATTATATTCGGCCATAAGGTATGTATTTACATATGTGTATGTTATATGTGATGTGGTTGAGTAAATAAGTCGATAGATGAATTTGCTTGTATTTTTGGCTTCTTGAATATGTGGATAAAATGTTATTTGGATCGATATTGTTTACTTGAAAACATGAGACTGTTTGATAGATGTACATGTATATATATACATGTATACATTCGGATATGTGAAATTTTATGCATATACATTCGGATATGTGAGATTATATACATATATATATTCGAATATGTGGAATTATATATATGCACATACATTCGATTAAATGTGATTAAATTGTACATGTACTATTAATTTGGTTGTATATGGAAATATATTGAATTATATGCTTTTGGTGAGTTTGTATTCTTAAAGTAAAATAGTGATGTTTTGGATTTGATAAGTGATAATTAAAATGTTATGTAAGGATGGTAATATTCTGCCATGATGGTTCAGTTGTGAAAATGATTGGTTTAAGATGTTAGATTGTTAAATTGAATTGTTATGATTGCTTAAGACTTACTAAGCTAAATTAGCTTACTTTGTGTGTTTTGTTAATCTGTTCTGTAGATTTTGGCTTCAAGCTACGAGCTCGGGGGATCGTCAATAAAGTCATCCACACTATCGACTTATTTTGGTACCTCTAAAGTTTAGATTTTGAACTTAAGGCATGTATAGGCTAGTTTAATAACTAGAAGATGTTTTGATGCTGTAAAAGTAAGCCATGTGAAAATGGCTTGATCTTAATGTTAAATGATCTAATGCTTCAATGTTCTTAATCATGTTATGTGCTTTTGTCATGCTTGGATTAAAAGTATGGTTGTCATGTGAGTTCATTATATGCTCAGGTATATGTATATGTTTTGATATGTAGTATCCTTTAAAGTCTTATAAGTTGAATTTTAGGTAAGTTGACATATTCGCATATGGTATATATATATATATATATATATATATATATGTGCATATATATTAAGTTCAAGTTAGGTGTTCGAATTATGGAAGACATATTTGGTATTTTTGGGTTCGATTATGTTCATTTAGATGTTTTGATCTATGTTTTGTGTAGATGTGAGAGCAATTGGTATATCTTGATCACGGTTAAATAAAATTCTATATAAATATATATGTATGTTTAGTTTTAGTATTTGACAACTTGCTTTAGTAGTTTTTTAAGTGAGCATGTGCGAATATTAAATCTTTATAGACCACATGAATTGAAACCTTTGTATTTGATGAATAATGCTTATATGAGAAATTGGCTAATGGATTTAAAATATGCTCGAGATTGTTTAAGTATACTATGATAATGCATTACTCATACGCATTCGATTTTGACTATATGAGCAGTAAATATTTGTTGTGACTTGTGTTATGTTCGGTAATGCCTTATAACCCTAATCCGGCGACGGATACGGGTTAAGGGTGTTACATGAATGCAAAATTTAAATAAAATTTGTTCCAGTGATCTCGAGACATATTCTTTGCATCTTTAGACTCAATGACAAATCTGCCACAATTCATTATGGCAAATTAAGGTCTTTTCGACACTTAACGAGCTTGCTTTATAGCGTTTTTATGTGTTTTTATTTCATTTTTAGTTTTTATTGCTTTGTGTTTAATTTATGCAAAATAAGAGCTTTTATGCAATTTTGAGTTATGTTATGACCTAATAGGCCACTCTGGGCCTAGGGATGATCTAACAGCTCTATCTAGTGTGTAAGACACTATTTTCAGGCTTAGAAGGTGAGGGACGACTACAATGTCACAACACTGGTCCTATGGTGTCGCGACATCGAGTGACGAACAAAAAAAATTAATTAAGGGTATTTTAGTCTTCACAATGTACCTTAATCAAAATTTTGGGTTGTTTAGTAACCCTAATTAGGTCTGAGCATAAACTCTATAAATAGGCATGTTAAGTCTCATTTGAGGAGGCTTGGCCAAGTGAACCGTTTTAGTATTTTTAGGTTTTTAGTTTAGTTTTATTTTATTTTTAGTTTAGTCGTTTTTATTCTTTTGTTACTGTTTTAACTTGAATTTGATTTCAATCCAAGGCTTTAATATATTAGTTTTTCATTATTTTGTTGTTGATTCCAATTGCAATCGAGGTATCCGAGCTTCAACTGATATCGAAAACGGATTTCTTTCTATACTCCTTACTTTTATTTAATTTGTTGCTTTGCATGTTAAATATGAGTTTAAGAATTATTGTATTTCGATCCATGAGTAAATAATTTCCTTATGAAGTTTAACGAATGAACGAGGGTTGAAATCTGGGTTAATTGATTTAAACTATGTGCGATTAAACCCTAAGGAGTGACGCCCCTAGAAAGTAATTTAGGATAAACGAGATTGAGAGATAAGTTTACCGAGTACCTCATTATTTAACTTGATAAAAAAGTAAGGCCGAGAGGTAAGTATGTATTGGTCAGTTAGTTAATTAGTTAGGCCGAGAGGTAATAATTAGTTAATTAATAGTTAGCTCGGTAAAACCCGAGTTCTGAAGTTAATTAGGACCACTA
The DNA here is from genome assembly GCA_005393395.2 of Gossypium australe. Taxonomy (NCBI): domain Eukaryota; kingdom Viridiplantae; phylum Streptophyta; class Magnoliopsida; order Malvales; family Malvaceae; genus Gossypium; species Gossypium australe. The sequence continues at coordinate 46,988,393 of CM016625.1, read as the reverse complement.
AAGTGAGTTAAGCTCTTGCTTGTTTTATTGGATTATTTTCGATTGTTAAATTGGTTGATTTTTAGTTTAATTAAATTTTAGGTTAATTAGATTAATTCATGTTTATTTGATTTTTTGTAATATAATTTTAAATCGACACTATTTTGATTTATTAGTGTAGAGAATTAATTTTGGTTTAGTCCAACCTCCTTCGAGTACGATCCTCAAAATACTTTTTGAAGTGTTTCATTGTAACATTCTTTTATATTACAATTTGATCCGTATATTTGTGGACATCACTGTTTAATTAATTATCTATTTTGCTGCAGTATTTCCAATCCAGACATCCACACATTTGGCGGCGGTCAAGTTATTAACGCTGTTGCCGGGGATGTTTCGGCATTAGACTTGCATTTAATTTTATGCATTTGAGTGAGTGATGCAGGGCAAAAAAAGGAAAAGGAAAAAGTTGAGGAATTCTTTTATTTTTGGAAATTGTATATAAATTTTATAATATATTTATAATTTTTAATTAATTTTAACATTTTAATTATTATTGAACGGTTAAATTTATTATTAACTCTTTAAATTAATGTGTCATGTCATAAAAAATAATAGATGAATGAATAAAATATAACATTTTGATAATATTAATCATGTATAGGTAACTTTTAAAAATTGAATAATTTAGAAAACCTATTATTATTTAGTTGTTATCTTGTTTTTAAGTTAGATGTAGTGACATAATATCTCTCAGTTTACTTTTTAATTTAAAAATTTAAATAATTTATAAAATAATTTAAAATTTGCATAAAAACAAACTAACCTATTATAATAATTTTATAATTTCAATTCAATTAATTTAATTAATGAATTAGGTTAAATATTTAAATTATGGTATAATTTTTAGAGGTTGCTCACGTGAGGTTTAAAGCTTGCAAAGTAATTATATAATAATCTAATATTTACAAAAATACTTACATCATAGATTTTCATGCACTTCAGCCCATTGTTTAGTAAAAATAAGGTGAATATTAATATGTTTAGAATAAAATATATAAGATATCCTTAAAAAGAAAATAATATAAACATAATTTGAAGCTTAATATACAATATTTGAGAAGTCACTTTTGAAAATGTTTGGCTTTTATTTAACTATTTTGAAATGTTTGATATTCATTTGAACATTTTTATTATATGATCCGATCAAATTTAGGTATTTAGCTTTGTTTAATTCAATTAATAAAAACCCAATGGCTTCGTTTAAACTGCATTACATAACAATTCGAAACCTATCCCAGTACTTGTTTTACTTCACAGTTACAGCTTGTGGTGCTCAATGGACGTCTTCCATACCACCATCCACAATATTGTCATACCTCCACGCAAAAATTGCAACAACTCATCCAATCAATTTGGACGCTTTCGTAGATATTTTTATAAGTTTGCCATGAAATTCTAAGCTTAAATTGACATCCATTTGCCCGTATAGCCCATACTGTCCTCTACTGCATCAACAAAATCTATATACGTCAAGAGGCATTTTAAATAATTCCCAAAACAAAATTGCTTAGAATTTTCTCAGAGCCTGTTTTGGTTCGTAAGTCTATAGATTCCCTATGTTGACTTGTCTTCAACCCTTGGAATAGTCATTTTGATTCACATAATTGTACATTGGTCTGAGTGAAAGAAACAAATTGAAAATTCAAGCAAGATACAGCAAATCAATGGAGGATAAACTCCATGAACCTTTAATTCTTCTCCTTTTTCTGGTCCTTTTCTCATCTTATCAACTACCCTCTTCAGCATACACTCTTCCAGACAAGTATTTCATCAACTGTGGATCAAACATCAACTTAAATATCACTTCTCGGACTTATGTTGGTGACATGAATCCTGGTCTCGTCTCCTTTACCAAACAGAACAGTTATTTCACTAACAACAAGCAGGCATCCAAGACATCCCCAGCTCTATATCGAACAGCAAGAATTTTCAGGCAGAAATCTTCGTACGTGTTCAAAATCGACAGAAACGGTCCTTACCTGGTACGCCTTCATTTCTTCGGTTCGAAAAAACTCTCGGCTGCTGTTTTCGATGTTTTAGTTCCTGGTTTCCTGCTCTTGCATAATTTCAAACTCCAAAACAGTAGCAACACAGCTGTCATAAAGGAATTTATTTTAAGCATTCCTGTAAGTGAATTTTCAATCGACTTTGTACCTCAAGGACCTTCTTTCGCATTCGTAAATGCGATCGAGGTCTTTCCAGCTCCTCCGGGCTTCATTAATGATGAAGATAAAAATGGTTACAAAGGGATACTTTCTCAACCTTTACAAACAATTCATAGGATTAATGTTGGTGGCCCTACCCTTACACCAAAAAATGACACTTTATTGAGAAAATGGCTTCCCGATGACAGTTATCTGTATCATGCAGACAATGCAAAGGGGAGCCGAGTCCTACCAGTTAAACCTACTTATTTGGCCCCTTTTAACCAATTTATTGCACCAGGTCTTGTATATATGACTGCCAAAGAGATGAATATAAGTACCACCAGTATGGTGTCAGAAAATTTCAACATAACATGGTCCTACAATGTAACTCCAAATGCCCAGCACTTGGTTCGGGTTCATTTCTGTGACATTGTTAGCTCTTCACCGAGTAAGATACGGTTTCTTCTCTATATAGGTAGCTACTTGAGCCAGGAAATCGATCCTTATAAAAGAATGGGGAGATTGGCAACTCCGTTCTTTATCGACTTTGTGGTTGATTCTGATGATTCAGGACTCATGAACATCTCCATAGGGCCTGATAGTAGTTCTTCGGTGAAAAATGCCTTTCTGAATGGGGTTGAGATAATGGAAATGATGAGAGAATCAGAGTTTGTTAAGCCCAAGCAGAAGTCTGTCTTTGTTATTGTCGGTCCGTTCCTTGGAGGTCTAGTTCTTGTCTGCATCTTCGGAGGTCTGCTGTTTATCATATTGCGCTGCAGGAAGTCTGAGTCCGTTGGAACTTCGAAATGGCCATCATTCACTGCATATAAAGGAAGTGCGCCCAGTAATAAGATGTCTCAACAGTCATCACCGAGCAGAGATGGCACCACCAATGCCTCACCTGTCCCTGATTTGTGTCTGGGTTTCAAGATACCATTTTTCGAGATTCAATTAGCCACAAGCAACTTCGACACGAAGTTGCTTATCGGTAAGGGTGGATTTGGTAATGTTTATCGAGGAACTCTTAGAACTGGTATGAAAGTGGCTGTCAAACGAAGTGAGCCAGGGTCAAGTCAAGGCATCCCGGAATTTCAGACGGAGATCATGGTTTTATTCAAAATTCGCCACCGCCATCTTGTTTCCTTGATCGGATATTGTGACGAAGGGTTGGAGATGATACTGGTGTATGAGTTCATGGAGAAAGGAACCCTAAGGGAACACCTATATAACTCAAAACTGCCTTGCTTGTCTTGGAAGCAAAGGCTTGAAATATGCCTCGGTGCAGCAAGAGGACTTGACTACCTTCACAAAGGTGCAACTGGGGGTATCATTCATCGAGATGTCAAGTCAACAAACATCTTGCTTGATGAGAACCTTGTAGCCAAAGTAGCTGACTTTGGCCTTTCAAAATCAGGTCCTCCTGGTCATACCCATGTTAGCACGTTTGTTAAAGGAACTTTTGGTTATCTTGATCCAGAGTACTTCATGACACAGCAGCTGACACAAAAATCGGATGTTTTTTCATTCGGTGTGGTTCTTCTCGAGGTGCTATGTGCAAGGCCAGCTATCAATCCTACACTTCCAAGAGAGCAAGTGAACCTAGCCGAATGGGGAATGTTTTGCAAGAAGAAAGGAATGCTCGACCAGATTGTTGATCCATCAGTAAAAGCTCAGATCAACCCCAACTCATTAAGAAAATTTGTAGAGATAGCTGAGAAATGTCTGCAAGAATATGGTGCTGATAGGCCTAGCTTGAGTGATGTGGCATGGGACTTGGAGTATGCTTTACAGCTTCAGCAAACTGCAATTGTTCGAGAGCCATATGACAGCACCACTGGGGCTTCGAGCTTGTTACGGTCGTCCATTATCCGGCGTTTGCCGTCAATTACTGCTGAATTCTATAGTGATGAAATGGCCCTTTTAGGGTAAGCTGAAATTGGCACTGTTTTCTTATCCTAGAGATTTCTATTGAACTTCTAGACTTTGTTTATAATCTTATGATGGTCATATGCCTTAGAATGCCTAATTTACCATTTTTACTCATTGATCTTACCTTACCAAAGAGCAATAAGAGAAGTCTATCGGACGAAAAAGTTAACTTGCATTGCAAGACAATTTTTCGGGCTTTAGGGAGAACTTCGGCCGTTTCTTTCAGGTTGCAGATAGCTGGGAAAGCTATGGACTGCATCCAGGATAAACATCCCTAGCAGACACTTATCAGCCTTCTTCAGAAAAAAAGAATCTCGAAACCCGAAAAACCGAAAATCGGTATTTAGTCAAAACAAGAGTGTTATTGCAGGGCTTATGTTTATACTTGATCACTCCATTGAAGATTTAATCTGATTCATTATGCTTTACTTCATTTTGCAATGAACAAATGCTATCATGAAGCTCTGATATTTGTTTGTAATTTACCGAAAAGATAAGAAACATAGGCTACTTTGCAGTTGCCAAGAACAAGCCAAAAAGACATGAAAAATGGTGTTTGCAACCTTATAGATTATAATTTGGGAAAAAAAATTATTTCTCTTTTAACAATGAAAAATACATCCCTAAAAAGCCCTAAGAAATCCTATGAGACATTTGCAATGCCGTACACGAGACAGAATCAATAAATCCTCTTAAACTGTACACATAGATACAAAAGTTACATATACCACGCTCCTCACCAATTACGAACCAGAAGGACTAAAAAGAATTGAACAACATGAATCTGAAGGATAGTTTACTAATGACCAGGACCTTTTTTACTAGGTCCAGCAGCCATAGTTGTCACTTGCTTCTTTGCTAAAGCCTGACCGCTCCTAGCTTGAGCCGAATTTGAACCAACCTGAACATCTTTAACACCACGAACAGCTTCTCTGGTTGCATCACTGGTCGATTTCGCTGATCGAAGAGGCCTAGAACAATCAACAGAAGTTGATTCCGAAAGAACAAGCATGGCCAATACTACAAGAACGAGACAAGAGTGTCTCATTGTTAATGCAGATGTTGTTGGAGTATGGCCTTAAGGTCGAAAGTCGAAACCTCCCTTTGTATAATAATATAAGTTTGTGTAAGCACTTTCAAAATATTCTGTCAATAAAGCATGGAGCCAAAAAGAATGGTTAAGCTAAGCATCTCCATTGAATGAGGTACCGTCACCTTTTTATAGCAAAGGGTTTGTCTTGGGTGGGATAGTAAAGGACGGTTTAAAGCTTTTTGAAGGTGTTCCATCAATGGAAGTAGAATTTGACTGAATTATTTCAACCTCCCTTTTTTTTTTTTTTTTTGCGATTGTGAAGAGACACTAAATTTGAAAGCTAACTAGTTTTACATTCACATTTGTTGTCTCTTTCAGAACTTATGCACTTTACACTTTACAGCTTGTCCCTAGTTCTGGAAACCAAAGTGAACCTATTAAGGGTAAAATTGTTATTGTTCTTCATCAATAGCTAATAAAGAATTGATCTAATGGTCTTAAATTTTAGTGGTCTTGAAATCATAGTTTGGGTTTTAAGTATGGAATTTGATCCCTTTATTTATTTATTTTTTGGGGGGCGGGGGGTGGGGTTAAATGGGTGTAATGTTCAAAGATCAAAAATACAATTTGGAAAGGAATAATTGGGGGGGGGGGGGGGGGGGATAGGAGATAGAAAATGAGAGGTGGAAACAAAAGTAGACATCATTTGTTATTCTTGATGCCTTTTTATTGGTGAAGGAAACAAAGTGAAACCATAACCCAATAAAAGAGAACCATTTTTCATTTTCATATTTGGAAGGTTTTGGAAGGGTTTTTATGCTCCAAACTCGGAGAGATGTGCACGTGTAAACTCCAGTCTCTTACATATATATATATATATATATATATATTTCATCATTACAAATTTAAATCTTGATCTTTGATGTTGTGACATTATTGGTAATGTTCTAAAAAATTTGGTTTTTTGACGACTTTTTGCGATGTATAGAGGCAGTAGCTATTAAGCAACGGTGCCGACCAAAATGACCAAGACATGAACAAAAAGTTGTAAAATTAAATTATATAAAAATGTAAGTAGGTATAGAGAAAGAGCCGCTCAAAGTGGGGAATCTAAAGGAAAGAAAAGAAAACTTAAAATTAATTCTTCCTCCAGGATTGGAGGGTCGGGGGCTGTTTCATCTCTTCTTTTCTCTGTTTCTGCCAGAATCCATTTCAAAACATTCTTGTATGGTTGTTATTGTCCTATATTTTTCTTGTTTTTTTTTTTTGCCCTAATCTCTCTACCTTTCAATTTCTCAAATGCAAATTTGATTGTATAATGCCGTATGAGTGCATGGATTGAAGCCCTATCAAGTGTAAATGTCTACGTTTTTTAATAGATAATCTTACATTATGCAAATTTTATCTAATAAAATGTTCTCATTCTCTTAAGTTCGTTGTCGTAAGATCGATCGGCTCTCAATTGATAATATTTTGAAGTCTTTTTTAAAAATATTAATCTCTTTTCAACACACTCTAAATAAGAAAAATGTCAAATAAATTTGTGATTAAAGATTTTAAATAAAACGTGAAATGTTAGATGAAATAGTTGTAGTAGTGGAATTAAAAGAAAATTTATAATGAAAAACAAAATTTTTAACCAAATTCTTTTAAACGGTCGTTTTTGGAGATGGTGACTGATAGGCAAAGACAAAGGAAATCTTTGACCATAAAGTGAGAAAGAGTATAAACTTTTCATTGGTGTTGGCTAATAAGTGGTAATAGTCCTTGATAAGTCCTTATACTAAACTAAATTGTTTATTTTAGTCCTTTTTATTAGTTCTACGCTTCAATATCAATTTCACTCACCTAGAAAGAACCGGTAATTGCTAACACTTTAAGGAGCAAATGGTTAGAACTTGTCACATAACGGTTTTTGTTTTCTTTTCTTACATATTATACTTTGTTTATCGTAAAAAAATTAAAAAAAAAAAATTGAAAGTAGAGGATCAAATTGATCAAAATGGAAATAGAGGGACAACACGAGTATTCCATTTTAGTTTGGTCCTTATCAAATAATTATACCACTAATTTACAACGTTGCAATCAATTCCCCAAATTCCAATTGGTAGGTATACACTTCAGCTTGACCTTAGACCAATCTTTGAGGAATTTATGAAGAATTAAAATCTCATGAAATATACTGATTGTCCACATGGTAGATGAAAATCAAAATACAAATATAATATATATATATATATATATATATATATAATACACGGTGCAAAAAATATAAAAATAATATATGTATAAAATACAAATCATTTTCTTTTTAATTTTTTTACATATTTATTGATTTATATTAGACATATATAATTAATGCAAAAAATAAAATACAATATGCAAACACAAATAATTGACCAACTTTTTCTTTTTATTTACTTCCTTTCATAAAATTTATGATTCTTAATCTTTGCCTAGAACTATGCATAGCCCCTCCTAAACAATTAAATAGGAGGATAATATGACTCACTCACTCGAACTCACGTCATCCTACACTGACAACAATGTCGGTGTTAATTAAACTAAAACTCAACTGGCTAATCAACTTAAATCGGAATTGAAATATTAATATATTTGTACCTAGGTAGCTATTATTATAAGTTTCCAATTATTTGACTTAATAAGTTATTATATTAAATAGTTTATAGAAATATTATTCATTGATTCGAGTTTATATATACAAATCGAATAATATTTTAGTTATAATTGATGGGCTCATAATTAAGTATTAACCTAAACATGAAATTTTACTTGTTTACGTAAAAATTTGAGTAAAAAAATATATCTAAACTTAGAAAATCCTAGTGGCTTCAAGAGCTTCTCCAATGAATTAAAGTAAGTCTTTTGTGTCTATTAAATTACTAGAGATTCTAATATTAGCACACCAAAGTAGTTAGTTTTGGCCATGGAAGAATCTTCTTCTAGTACCTAACACGCCAGAGAAGCCAAATTGTTGTCGAAATTTTTTCTTCGTTTCAATTCTTATTACCCTAGGTTGGCGTGCATGGACTTGCTTACCTTGAAATTTCTCTTTTCTTTTTGTTATTTTCTTACCCCAGCAAGCTCCTAAAAGGCCTCAATAATCGAATGGATTTTGGGATTTTGGGACTTCAATGTTTCTTGTGTTTCTTTTTTTTTAATTTAAATGAATTGAAATTACTTGTTGTCAAAGCTATCTCTATCAGATTTTTTTTTTTTTTTACAAGTAAACATGATTTATCTATGTAGACTAATTGTCCCAATGAAAGATTATTTTTGTGCAGATTAAAGGTGTCATGAATATGTGATACCTTTTATAATATCATGCTAATAATTTGGAGCAAAGAAAGACATTGTTAATCCAGTTTAGTTATCTATATTCTTCAACTATGTATAAGAATATTTTTAACAAATTATTTTGTTGTCCAAAGACTAAATATGTTATGCTAAATATCTTGAGATGGGTTACTTGTATGAATATGTGTTTATATATATTTTTGTTTATTTATCTTTATATACATGTTTTGTTTGTTTTCATGTTATGATATCTTCTATATTTGCCGATACGAACTCTTGTGCTTAATGGTACAAACTTCGATAAATGAAAAAGAGCATGTTATGATTGTGTTTGGCTTCATGGATCTGGATTATGCGTTAAGGTTCCATTATCTTATGGACCTATTCAATAGTAGCACTTTTGAACAAGATGCATATAAGAAATGAGAGTGATAACTCACATGAGTTTGATGATCATACAACACTCAACTCTAGAATTCATAAGGGCTATATAAATGAGAATAAAGAATGTCAAAGGTTTCTAAAATAAATCGTTGATCGATTTGCTATAAAAAAAAAAAGGTTGAAACAAGTACTGTTATATCTAAGATCGTTTCAATGCAATATAAGGGTAAACAAACCATAAGGAAGTACATTATGGAAATGTCTAATCTTGTGACAAAATTGAGGGCCTTTAAGCTTGAATTGTCTGCTGACATACTTGTGCAACTAGTTTTGATCTCTCCTCCTGCACAATTTAACCCATTAAAGATTTCATATAATACTCAAAAAAGAAAAATGGACTCTGAATGAGCTTATAGCTCAATATGTGTAAGAAGAGGAAAGACTGAGACAAGAAAAGACTAAAAGTGCTCATTTGACATCTTCTTGCAGGACTAAAACTGCTTCAAATAAGCAAACGAGGAATAACGATAAAAAAAGTAGTTCAAAGAACATCACAAAACAAGATAAAAATGGAATAAGATTAGATAGTGTCCAAATTACCTTTGTACCCATCAACGCTTGATGGTTAGATAAGTGTTAGTATATAGGATTGCCTAAAGAGACTAGTGTAAATTAATGTTGAAAGATACATATATTAAGGAAATGATAAAAGGGCAACTATTGAGGCGCTTGGTGTCTTTAGAATTTAGTTAGATACTGGTTTTTTTTTGGATAATAATAAGGTAAAGATAACAAGGCAATTATTCAGGCAACTAATAAGAATTCATCACTGTCATGGAAAAAAATGGTTGTGGATCATATTTCTAAGCAAAGAATACAAAATCTTATGACAAAGGAACTCTTGAGTCCTTTTATTTATTAGAATTTCAAATTTATATAGGATTTGTAAAGGGAAAACAAACAAATATAAGGAAAACATTTACCAATAGGAGTGAAGAACCTTTGGAGTTGACATATATGGATATTTATTGTCTATTCCCTATTGATTTATAACACTCTATACCCGACTCGATTTTCAGGCCTGAATTACGGGATGCCATATTTATTTTCGGAGTAACTACAACCTCAATTTAAATTTAATTCAATAGTTTATACATGCTATTAAGTTCAATGCACAATTATAATATGTTATATAATCATATCGGATATAAACGAGCTTACAAAATATCTTTCGATAATCTGGGGTTAGTTAAGAAATAAAATGTAACATTTTCAAAATTACCGAGTTGGCTTCGTGACGTTGAGGGTATCACGTTGCGACCTCGAACAAACTGTGAGTGTCGTCGCGATGTCAAGGGCCTGAGGTCGCGAGATCACCTACTGTTTCCAAAGTACCCATATGGTACAATTTCATATCAGCCTATCAGAATAACCGATTGCATATTTAAATGATTTAAGCACAATACATACTTTGAACACTTCATATACTACCATTAAAACAACATTGCTATCCAAAATTACCTACTTGACAATTCAAACTTAAAATCCAATTCAACATAGGTTGTCATTTGCACATTTTAGCCATTTCAACTACTTATACCAATCCCACGTATGCATTTAACAATTCATGTACATTAGACTGTAACCAGCATTACCAATTCGGGATTTCAAAATGACCATTATGATATAAAACCGACTCAATCCTTAGGTACATGCCATTTATCAAAACATAAAGGAACTATATAGACATTGTTGAGTTGAGAGTTGCAAATCGGATGCTGGATTACTCCTTGAGTCTTCAAGATCTACTAATAACTACGCACAAAATAAACAAATCGTACACTGAGTGATAAAGCTCAGTGATACTTTCATGATTTAAGACAATAAAACATTAACATTAACAGTTATAAAGAACCTAACATTGCATAACCTAATTTCAACCACTCATGTCTCATACATCAAGTATATGCATTAATGCATTTGACCAAATTCATATCAACATATCATGCCATGTTTTATATCCACATATCACATTCAATTTCCTATTCATTTCACCATCCAAGTATAAATATATGTATTCCAATTTGATGCTCAATCTTATTTGGTATTCCATGTCAACATATAACATCATGCTTTGAATTAGTAATTCTAATTCACTTTCATGTAATATTAAATTTGAGTATTCATTTTACTGTCTTATTCTCTCTTGAGTCTATTGATTTGTTCATATTCAATTCGGCCTTCAGTGCTTATTTTTAACTAATAAGCATGATTTATCACATGCTATCAATTATCATATTTCATGTGCATACAACATATTTCCTTTTCAAATAAAATTTCATATCAACCATCGTTAATAAAGTTAATGTTTTAAAACCCTTATTAAATAAACAAGATCTCAAAATAGATACACAAATCATCCGACCATCACACCAATCTGGCACCCAGTTCCTCATTGGAATGTTTGAAGTATAATTTGCACCCAACTCTCATCGGTATATTCGAAATAAAATGTGTGCCCAACAATCACTGAAACGTCTAAAGTAGTATGCACCCAACACTCATCGGTATATAACCGAAGTATAACCTGTACACAATCTAATCCTATGGGATGCCAACAATATCAAACTCTGCCCGAGACAATTAATAGGGTAACAAATATTCCAATTACACATAATAAACATGTTCATCTCAATTTAATTTTCAACATACTATATCATCTCAATTTAATTTTCAACATACTATATCATCACATTTGAACCGAGTCATGAGACAGTAATATGCTTACCTTGATAGATAGTTTGCAACAATCATATATGTATATATGCATATGTATTTATGTATTGAACTCGTATCATAAAGTTACAAACCGCAATTTTTTTCACTCATCTACGACTCTCGTCTTTCCCTTCTCTCACGACAACTCGGCGTTGTCTTTAGCTACATTCGATAATTCAATTATAAAAACTATATCAATTTACAATTATTTCACATTCAAATACATAGCCAAAATAATTTTCATTTTATTCATTATAGTCCTTAAATCATGGATACTCATATTTTTCAATATCTAACATCGAATCCAAAATCCGATCTTACATTCTTTCATTAGGGATCGTATACTTCCTATATAACATAATTTTATGAAAGTTTTCAATTTATTCAATTTATTCCCTATTGTTACAAAGTTATCTAACAAGGTTAACTTGGTTTCTAATTTAGTCCTTAACATAATCTAAGTTCACTATCTAACAATCTCTTCAATTTCAAGCCTAATTCATCAATTTTCTCCAATGGAAACTTGCTAAAAACTAAAAAATTGGAGAAATTGATGCATGGGCTAGCTAAATCAAGCTCCCATGATCAAGAATCTATAAAAATTTCAAAGAATTAGTTTGATTACCTTGAATAATCCAATGGTCGAATTAGTATAAATATATGTATTCCAATTTGATGCTCAATCTTATTTGGTATTCCATGTCAACATATAACATCATGCTTTGAATTAGTAATTCTAATTCACTTTCATGTAATATTAAATTTGAGTATTCATTTTACTGTCTTATTCTCTCTTGAGTCTATTGATTTGTTCATATTCAATTCGGCCTTCAATGCTTATTTTTAACTGATAAGCATGATTTATCACATGCTATCAATTATCATATTTCCTGTGCATACAACATATTTCCTTTTCAAATAAAATTTCATATCAACCATCGTTAATAAAGTTAATGTTTTAAAACCCTTATTAAATAAACAAGATCTCAAAATAGATACACAAATCATCCGACCATCACACCAATCTGGCACCCAGTTCCTCATTGGAATGTTTGAAGTATAATTTGCACCCAACTCTCATCGGTATATTCGAAATAAAATGTGTGCCCAACAATCACTGAAACGTCTAAAGTAGTATGCACCCAACACTCATCGGTATATAACCGAAGTATAACCTGTACACAATCTAATCCTATGGGATGCCAACAATATCAAACTCTGCCCGAGACAATTAATAGGGTAACTAATATTCCAATTACACATAATAAACATGTTCATCTCAATTTAATTTTCAACATACTATATCATCTCAATTTAATTTTCAACATACTATATCATCACATTTGAACCGAGTCATGAGACAGTAATATGCTTACCTTGATAGATAGTTTGCAACAATCATATATGTATATATGCATATGTATTTATGTATTGAACTCGTATCATAAAGTTACAAACCGCAATTTTTTCACTCATCTACGACTCTCGTCTTTCCCTTCTCTCACGACAACTCGGCGTTGTCTTTAGCTACATTCGATAATTCAATTATAAAAACTATATCAATTTACAATTATTTCACATTCAAATACATAGCCAAAATAATTTTCATTTATTCATTATAGTCCTTAAATCATGGATACTCATATTTTTCAATATCTAACATCGAATCCAAAATCCGATCTTACATTCTTTCATTAGGGATCGTATACTTCCTATATAACATAATTTTATGAAAGTTTTCAATTTATTCAATTTATTCCCTATTGTTACAAAGTTATCTAACAAGGTTAACTTGGTTTCTAATTTAGTCCTTAACATAATCTAAGTTCACTATCTAACAATCTCTTCAATTTCAAGCCTAATTCATCAATTTTTCTCCAATGGAAACTTGCTAAAAACTAAAAAATTGGAGAAATTGATGCATGGGCTAGCTAAATCAAGCTCCCATGATCAAGAATCTATAAAAATTTCAAAGAATTAGTTTGATTACCTTGAATAATCCAATGGTCGAATTAGTATAAATATATGTATTCCAATTTGATGCTCAATCTTATTTGGTATTCCATGTCAACATATAACATCATGCTTTGAATTAGTAATTCTAATTCACTTTCATGTAATATTAAATTTGAGTATTCATTTTACTGTCTTATTCTCTCTTGAGTCTATTGATTTGTTCATATTCAATTCGGCCTTCAGTGCTTATTTTTAACTGATAAGCATGATTTATCACATGCTATCAATTATCATATTTCCTGTGCATACAACATATTTCCTTTTCAAATAAAATTTCATATCAACCATCGTTAATAAAGTTAATGTTTTAAAACCCTTATTAAATAAACAAGATCTCAAAATAGATACACAAATCATCCGACCATCACACCAATCTGGCACCCAGTTCCTCATTGGAATGTTTGAAGTATAATTTGCACCCAACTCTCATCGGTATATTCGAAATAAAATGTGTGCCCAACAATCACTGAAACGTCTAAAGTAGTATGCACCCAACACTCATCGGTATATAACCGAAGTATAACCTGTACACAATCTAATCCTATGGGATGCCAACAATATCAAACTCTGCCCGAGACAATTAATAGGGTAACTAATATTCCAATTACACATAATAAACATGTTCATCTCAATTTAATTTTCAACATACTATATCATCTCAATTTAATTTTCAACATACTATATCATCACATTTGAACCGAGTCATGAGACAGTAATATGCTTACCTTGATAGATAGTTTGCAACAATCATATATGTATATATGCATATGTATTTATGTATTGAACTCGTATCATAAAGTTACAAACCGCAATTTTTTTCACTCATCTACGACTCTCGTCTTTCCCTTCTCTCACGACAACTCGGCGTTGTCTTTAGCTACATTCGATAATTCAATTATAAAAACTATATCAATTTACAATTATTTCACATTCAAATACATAGCCAAAATAATTTTCATTTTATTCATTATAGTCCTTAAATCATGGATACTCATATTTTTCAATATCTAACATCGAATCCAAAATCCGATCTTACATTCTTTCATTAGGGATCGTATACTTCCTATATAACATAATTTTATGAAAGTTTTCAATTTATTCAATTTATTCCCTATTGTTACAAAGTTATCTAACAAGGTTAACTTGGTTTCTAATTTAGTCCTTAACATAATCTAAGTTCACTATCTAACAATCTCTTCAATTTCAAGCCTAATTCATCAATTTTTCTCCAATGGAAACTTGCTAAAACTAAAAAATTAGAGAAATTGATGCATGGGCTAGCTAAATCAAGCTCCCATGATCAAGAATCTATAAAAATTTCAAAGAATTAGTTTGATTACCTTGAATAATCCAATGGTCGAATTAGTATAAATATATGTATTCCAATTTGATGCTCAATCTTATTTGGTATTCCATGTCAACATATAACATCATGCTTTGAATTAGTAATTCTAATTCACTTTCATGTAATATTAAATTTGAGTATTCATTTTACTGTCTTATTCTCTCTTGAGTCTATTGATTTGTTCATATTCAATTCGGCCTTCAGTGCTTATTTTTAACTGATAAGCATGATTTATCACATGCTATCAATTATCATATTTCCTGTGCATACAACATATTTCCTTTTCAAATAAAATTTCATATCAACCATCGTTAATAAAGTTAATGTTTTAAAACCCTTATTAAATAAACAAGATCTCAAAATAGATACACAAATCATCCGACCATCACACCAATCTGGCACCCAGTTCCTCATTGGAATGTTTGAAGTATAATTTGCACCCAACTCTCATCGGTATATTCGAAATAAAATGTGTGCCCAACAATCACTGAAACGTCTAAAGTAGTATGCACCCAACACTCATCGGTATATAACCGAAGTATAACCTGTACACAATCTAATCCTATGGGATGCCAACAATATCAAACTCTGCCCGAGACAATTAATAGGGTAACTAATATTCCAATTACACATAATAAACATGTTCATCTCAATTTAATTTTCAACATACTATATCATCTCAATTTAATTTTCAACATACTATATCATCACATTTGAACCGAGTCATGAGACAGTAATATGCTTACCTTGATAGATAGTTTGCAACAATCATATATGTATATATGCATATGTATTTATGTATTGAACTCGTATCATAAAGTTACAAACCGCAATTTTTTTCACTCATCTACGACTCTCGTCTTTCCCTTCTCTCACGACAACTCGGCGTTGTCTTTAGCTACATTCGATAATTCAATTATAAAAACTATATCAATTTACAATTATTTCACATTCAAATACATAGCCAAAATAATTTTCATTTTATTCATTATAGTCCTTAAATCATGGATACTCATATTTTTCAATATCTAACATCGAATCCAAAATCCGATCTTACATTCTTTCATTAGGGATCGTATACTTCCTATATAACATAATTTTATGAAAGTTTTCAATTTATTCAATTTATTCCCTATTGTTACAAAGTTATCTAACAAGGTTAACTTGGTTTCTAATTTAGTCCTTAACATAATCTAAGTTCACTATCTAACAATCTCTTCAATTTCAAGCCTAATTCATCAATTTTTCTCCAATGGAAACTTGCTAAAAACTAAAAAATTGGAGAAATTGATGCATGGGCTAGCTAAATCAAGCTCCCATGATCAAGAATCTATAAAAATTTCAAAGAATTAGTTTGATTACCTTGAATAATCCAATGGTCGAATTAGTATAAATATATGTATTCCAATTTGATGCTCAATCTTATTTGGTATTCCATGTCAACATATAACATCATGCTTTGAATTAGTAATTCTAATTCACTTTCATGTAATATTAAATTTGAGTATTCATTTTACTGTCTTATTCTCTCTTGAGTCTATTGATTTGTTCATATTCAATTCGGCCTTCAGTGCTTATTTTTAACTGATAAGCATGATTTATCACATGCTATCAATTATCATATTTCATGTGCATACAACATATTTCCTTTTCAAATAAAATTTCATATCAACCATCGTTAATAAAGTTAATGTTTTAAAACCCTTATTAAATAAACAAGATCTCAAAATAGATACACAAATCATCCGACCATCACACCAATCTGGCACCCAGTTCCTCATTGGAATGTTTGAAGTATAATTTGCACCCAACTCTCATCGGTATATTCGAAATAAAATGTGTGCCCAACAATCACTGAAACGTCTAAAGTAGTATGCACCCAACACTCATCGGTATATAACCGAAGTATAACCTGTACACAATCTAATCCTATGGGATGCCAACAATATCAAACTCTGCCCGAGACAATTAATAGGGTAACTAATATTCCAATTACACATAATAAACATGTTCATCTCAATTTAATTTTCAACATACTATATCATCTCAATTTAATTTTCAACATACTATATCATCACATTTGAACCGAGTCATGAGACAGTAATATGCTTACCTTGATAGATAGTTTGCAACAATCATATATGTATATATGCATATGTATTTATGTATTGAACTCGTATCATAAAGTTACAAACCGCAATTTTTTTCACTCATCTACGACTCTCGTCTTTCCCTTCTCTCACGACAACTCGGCGTTGTCTTTAGCTACATTCGATAATTCAATTATAAAAACTATATCAATTTACAATTATTTCACATTCAAATACATAGCCAAAATAATTTTCATTTTATTCATTATAGTCCTTAAATCATGGATACTCATATTTTTCAATATCTAACATCGAATCCAAAATCCGATCTTACATTCTTTCATTAGGGATCGTATACTTCCTATATAACATAATTTTATGAAAGTTTTCAATTTATTCAATTTATTCCCTATTGTTACAAAGTTATCTAACAAGGTTAACTTGGTTTCTAATTTAGTCCTTAACATAATCTAAGTTCACTATCTAACAATCTCTTCAATTTCAAGCCTAATTCATCAATTTTTCTCCAATGGAAACTTGCTAAAAACTAAAAAATTGGAGAAATTGATGCATGGGCTAGCTAAATCAAGCTCCCATGATCAAGAATCTATAAAAATTTCAAAGAATTAGTTTGATTACCTTGAATAATCCAATGGTCGAATGTAAGTTTAAAAGCTTGGAGTTTTTTTTCTTTTCTTCTTAAGGTGGATGGTGGAAGAAGATGATAATTCCATCTTTCATCCACTAATTTTCTATTTATACTAAA
Source organism: Gossypium australe (assembly GCA_005393395.2). Classification (NCBI taxonomy): domain Eukaryota; kingdom Viridiplantae; phylum Streptophyta; class Magnoliopsida; order Malvales; family Malvaceae; genus Gossypium; species Gossypium australe. Next base: position 46,970,545 of record CM016625.1, on the reverse strand, counting down.
GTTAATGACTTAATTAAATAGATTTATCATGTTTAGTTAATTTAATTAAGGATTTTATATACATTTTTAATTACAAACCAAGGCTAACTGGGAATCAACATCATTATCCACTAACTTATATTTAAAATTGGGTAAATAACAATTTTGGTCTTCTGGATAACTGCTATCTAGGTTCCCAAGATCTTTCTCAATTTAAACTCAATAATGATTGAACTTTTACAATTTAGTCCTAAGCTTTAATTAATAATTTTCTCAATTAAATTACTTAACCAATATTTAATATATTTTCTTATTAACTTCATTAATCTTTATATTTCATCCTTATGGATTTGGTTTACAAAAATGAGGTTCTAAAACCATATTTTTTGACACTGAAAAAAGTTGAGTCGTTACAGGATTCATAGAATGGGAAACAATATTTTATCAACTTTATAGATGATTACTCTTTCTATAGTTATCTATATTTAATTCATAAAAAGACAAAACCTTTATACATTTTCAAAATTTTCAGAGTTGTAGTTGTAAATATACTAGGCAAGAAAATTAAAGCTATCAAATCTAATCGTATAAGGGAATATTATGATAGATATGATGGATCAGAAGACAAACATCCAAGGACTTTTTCCAAATATTTACTAAAGTGTGATATTGTACATCAATATAATACACTATGTAACACTCCACTCGTCTCAACATACAATACGAATGGGAGGTGCGTGCTACTAGAGCATTTTCATAACAAACATCTTCAATTGAAATTAAACATTAAATTTTTTATAAAATCATAGAAAATAAATAAATTAAATTTTAGAAATTTAAAATGATGTTGAAACCATTTAGAATCGATTTCTAGGTGTTTGGAGGTGTCTAAGACCAAATATGAGGCTCGAAGAGCTTAAAAACACCAAAACAGTGCAGTGGCACTGCCTAAGGACCTAAGGCCTTAGGTATCAGAACTTGGTCTTTGTATTATTGAATTTTTCATTTTACCATGTTGGTTACTGGTACCCCTGGTAGGGATATCGAACCCTAGGCACCTGGGATGAAATTTTGGCCCTTTAAAGGCTGTGAATTGATAAATACACCCTAGGTATCGAACCCTAAGTTCAGGCGACCAAAAATTAGAGTTTGAGACACCCAAATCATCCATCAATACACCTTCAAACAATAGAATTGCAAAACATGCATAAGAAAAAGAACATATTAATGTGAAATTCCTTTATAAATCATACTCAAACTAAATCATCATTCGACCAAAACATTTATAATCATGGAAAGCATATTAACACTTTATAATGTCATTCAAAATAAGTAAATCTTCAACTACTTAAAGCTTACAGCAAAAGAGAACTATATGCATGCATGGAAATCATGTAAAACCATAACACCCTTGGCTCAAGACTAGCCCAACCATGTCTAAAGCAAAATTAGTCATCACATCCAATACAAGTTTGAAGTAGTATGAAACTAATATATATGCATACCTTATGTGACTCTTTAGTATATGCCATTAGGAGCCAATTACACAAATACAAAAATTTCACACTCTTGAAAAAATAGAAATGGTGTGAAGATGTGAACTACGGAATGAGCTAAGCCCTTAGACTTTAAGTTGGCCTACACACAAAAAGCAATGATGCATAAAGCACAAAGCTTAGAAAGAACTAATGGAATTAAAACATGAACTTATCTTGTTCAAATTAAAGAATAGCCATAAAGAAATAAAATGAAGTTACATGTATCTATCAACCGAAACACAAATCACTTGATTTGCTCACTATAAAAAACATCATTATCATATGTAAAGAACATTTACAATATAATATACATGTTTCTTAACATCTCATCATTTTCATTATCGAATTATATGCAGTTTACCGTTAGTAATCTTAATGGAATACATTTCAAACACTCATGTTCCAACCCAATACCAATACACTTAGTTGTACTAAGGTGCACCTAACCTAACACCATATCACTTAGGGTCCTCACTATACATACAAGTGTAATGCCAAAAGGCAAGTTTTGCTATCTTCTAACTAAATGTTGCCTTCATCACTAAGGCTCTCATTCACCCTATTGGCATGCCAATTGTATCCTAACTTTTTCACTTAACTTACAAGGGTAATGTCTTATTTACTTTAGATTACATATATTACACTTCTTTCTTAGGTAGTATTGATAATATCACACATAAGTTAAATTTCACACCCCAAAAATAACGGATCCAAAAAGGTGAGTAAGGTATGTATGTAAATTGTTTTGACGCATTACGGTAGTATAATCTGCCACCTTGCTGACTGATAACATGATCATTTTGCACGATTTCTTGTGTATAATTTGGTTTATTTCTGAATTAGTCCCTACTAAATTAGTATTTTTATGATTTAATTCTTGTCAGGGATGCAATTGATCAAAAGCAAGCTAAAAAGGGCCAAGTTGAAAGAAAATCATGGAAATGGGGCCAAATAAAAAAGATGGAGGAAGCCAAGGACACATCAAACAATTTGACTTTGTAAAAAGCCAAAAATAGAAAATTCTATTTTAAGTTTATTTTAATATTAATTTTATTTATTTTTAATTTTATTATTTTAGATTTTATATTAATTAATCTATCCTATTTTTAGTAAAACCCATGTATATAAATAGGGGTTATTTGTATTTGGAAAATCATCAATCAAATATTTCTTTTTCTATTCCTATTTGGAGTTGAATTGCTCTCTTTCTTTGCTTTCTTCTACTTCAATTTGGAGTAGGATTTCTATTTTTTTTCCTTTTCAAATTTGTGTCAAACATTCTCCCTATTTCAATTCCATTTGTTTGTTTTTCTAAAATTGGTTTAATTGCCTCCCAAACCCCTTTCCTTTCCCAAATTCCATCATCCTTTACAAAAGCCAAACACTTACCACAACCTTCAAGCACGAGTAAAATCATGCGACACTAAATTCTATCTTAGCCTTAGGCCGGTACTCTATTCGGTCGAGAATCGTGAGATTCGTATCCGCGCAAATAATCCTTCCAACTGGTATTCACCTTTTTCCTAAGTATCGGGATAGATAAATAATCCCTTAAGGTTGAATTTGATTCCAAGTCAAAGTGCACGTTGGATTGGGGTCGTATTTTTTGAAAGTTGGAGATTCGAGTCGGCCGTGCTGTATTCGAGTTTCCGAGAACAAATCAAGGAAGAGGTGATCGGGTTTAAACGACCCACGCAGTTGAGGCCGTTGATTCGAGTTGGGTTCTTTAGAATGCAAGGCTACCGGAATCTTTAATAGGGAACACGTGTATCTCGGTTAGATAATCGGTAAGGGTTGGTTTGCAGGTCGTACCGGAACCAGCTACGAAAGGAGGAATTGGTGGTTATGACGTTCTTAATCGCTATAACCAGCTTATCGTTTAGAGGAAAGATCAATTTTTCGAGGATCAATTCTTGACTCAAAATTTACCGAGTCTAGGGCTAATGCTTATTTACTTTGATTTCAAGCCCAAATTTAATATTTGATTTCTAATTCATTTAATTATTCTGTTTCATTTAGTTAGTTTTTAAACATCTTAAAACCCCCTGATTTATTTATTATTCTTGACAGGTTCGTTTGAAGTCGTGGGCACGGCAACTGCCCAGACATAAATTTGGTCAAGAGAGAGAAACAATTTTGAGTAAATCCAGTCTCTATGGGATCGACCCTACTCCCTATACTGCTTAAATTTGCTATTTAGGTGTAGGATTGTATTGGTGGAATCGACGACCATCAGTTTTGGCGCCGTTGCCGGGGACTAGCAACATTTACAATTGTTTAATCGTCTTCATGACCAGATCTTCATCAGGAGATCTCGAATACGACCCAGAGATCGAGAAATCAGCATGAACACGACAAAAAGAGATGGAAGCTCTTAAACGTGCAAGTAAAGCAGAAGCTGAACTAGGACAAGGAATCCTAGAATCCGACGTCGAAAAGTTGAGCGAAGTAATTTGTGCAGAGGCAATTCGACGTGAGAAACAAGTCGAAGTGGTTGGACTTGAGACCAAATCACTTCTTGAAACAAGAGACAACCTTGGTGAACCAGAAAGGATGGCAAACTGAACCATTCGTCAACTAGCCGCTGCTCCCAATGAGCAAACACCGTTATGCATCAACTATCCAACCGGAGGAACCCCGTTCGAGTTGAAATCAGGCTTAATTCATCTTTTACCCACCTTTCGAGGCTTGAAGAACAAAAATCCACACACCCACTTGAGAGAATTCCACATGGTCTACTCAAGCATGAAACCCTAGGGAGTACCCGAAGATGAAATCAAACTTCGAGCCTTTCCTTTTTCTTTAGTTGATACAGTAAAATAATGGTTATTTTACTTACCTCCTGGTTCTATCACAACGTGGGATGACTTATCTCGTGTTTTCTTGATAGATTCTTTCCATCATCACGAGTAGCTGAACTTCAAAGGGATATAGTGGGAATTCGCCAAATAGAGAGTGAATCGCTCTACGACTATTGGGAGCGATACAAAAAGCTATGTGCAAGCTATCCTCAACACGGGTTGACCGAACAATCACTTCTTCAATATTTCTACGAGGGTTTGCTCCCTATGGAAATGAAGATGATCGATGCTGCTAGTGGAGGGGCGCTTGTCAATATGACTCCTCAAAGGGCAAGAGAACTGATATCCACCATGGTAGCAAATTCTCAATAGTATCGTCGAATTTGGAACCCACAAGACGGGTTCATGGGGTAAACGTTTCATCTTTAGAAGATAAATTAGATAAGCTTACGAATGTTGTTCAATCTTTGCTTACAGAAAAGAAGAATCTGACCCATCTGTCTGGAATTTGTACGTCTGAACATCTGACAGATTTGTGCACAATCCTTAACGACAATTCAACGACACATGTTGATGCTATTAGAGGTTTTCCGGAACCTCCGCAAAGACGCTACGATCTCTTCTCCAACAACTACAATCCCGGGTGGAAGGATCATCCTAACCTGAGTTATGGAGCTAATCCCCGATATAATCCACGTACCAACCAAGACCTCTGCAACCACCACAACAGCAACCCAAGCCGAGCACATCTTTAGAAGCTATTGTGGAAAGACTTGCCGCCGATGCTACAAAATATCAACAAAGGAAAGATGCATCAATACAAGAGTTAACTAATCAAGTTAGTAAACTCTCGATGGCAGTCAATCGTTTGGAATCTCAAGGTAAATTACCTTCCCAGACAGAGCCGAATCCTCGACAGAATGCAAGTGCAATAACTCTTCGTAGCGGAAAGGTTCTAGAAATAGTGCCAGCCAAAAGTTGTGGGCAAGACAAGGAACGGGAAAAGTGGACCTCTGATCCAACAGTCAAACCAGAATCAGAAATTTAGAAACCAGTGGTGATGCCATCTCCTTTTTCTATGGAGGCTTGCAAAGGATAAGAAAGAGAAGGAGGAAAAAGAAATCTCGAGACATTCAGAAAGGTGGAGGTAAATATCCCTTTGCTCGAAGCTATCAAGCAAATCCCTCGTTATGCGAAATTCCTCAAGGAATTGTGTTCTAGCAAGAGAAGGTTAATAGGTAACGAAAGAGTAAATGTAGGAGAAAATGTTTCCGCAGTACTGCAAAAGAAATTTCCTCCCAAATACAAGGACCAAGGTATGTTTGCTATTTGTTGTGAGATAGGTAATGTAGGCATTAAGAAAGCCATGTGTGATTTAGGGGCTTCCATTAATGTTATGCCATATTCTATTTATAAGTTGATTAATGCGGGTCCTTTAAAAGAGACAGGAGTAATAATCCTGTTGGCGGACAGGTCAGTCGTCTATCCCGAAGGGCTGCTTGAAGACGTCCTTGTTAAAGTTAACGAATTAGTTTTCCCTGCAGATTTCTACATTATTAATATGGAAGATGATAACTCAACTAATTCGTCTGACATTTTTCTTGGAAGACTATTCCTAAGTACAGCAAGCACAAAAATTGATGTTCGAAGCGAAACGCTGACAATGGAATTTGATGGCGAAATCGTGAAATTCAATGTCTACAAGGCCATGGGTCATCCTAACTCACTATTAAATGTTTCTAGCATTGATATTTTAGATTGTTTAACTCAAATTTATTCTGAAAATCATGACTTTGATAAGTTAGAAACTGTCCTTTACAGAAGCATTGACATGGATGCCTTACATCATCTCGAGGAATCAGAAATCGTAGAAGATCCGTTGAGAGAAATTATCAATCACTTGGACATGCAGCCATCGTTGATAAACCGAGGTAACCAATTTGAACTATTACCATCCCAAACTAAAATGTTGCTTTCGGTTTTGCAGCCACCAACCTTGGAACTTAAAACATTACTGGACCACCTTAAGTACGTCTTTTTGGGAGAGAAAGACACCTTACCGGTGATAGTGTCAAACAAGCTAACCAAAGACGAGGAGGAAAGTCTAGTTTGAGTTCTGAGGGAATATAAGAAAGCTATTGGTTGGGCAATAGTCGACATAAAAAGGCTAAGTCCATCCACCTGTATGCACAAAATTTCCATAGAAGATAACGCGAAACCAAAGAGAGATGCTCAAAGGCGTCTTAATCCACCCATGATGGAGGTAGTGAAGAAGGAGATCCAAAAACTGTTAGATGCTGGAATGATATAACCGATTTTCGACAGCGATTGGGTTAGCCCAGTTCATGTCGTGCCCAAGAAAACTGGCGTGACAGTGGTGAAAAACTCGTCAGGAGAGCTGGTCCCTACACGAGTCCAAAATGGATGGAGGGTTTGCATCGATTACAGGAAATTGAATGCAGCGACTCGTAAAGACCATTTTCCACTCCCCTTCATTGACCAAATGCTCGAGCGATTAGCCGGTAAGACCCATTATTGTTGTCTCGATGGGTACTCAGGATTCTTCCAGATTCCAGTGGCTCTAGAGGATCAAGACAAAACGACTTTCACGTGCCCCTTTGGAATGTTTTCTTGTAGACGAATGCCGTTTGGACTCTGCAATGCCCCGGCCACTTTCCAAAGATGCATGGTGAGCATATTCTCCGATTACGTCGAGAAAATCATTGAAGTCTTTATAGATGACTTCACGGTATACGGTAACTCTTTTAACGAATGTCTCGATAATCTTGCTAAGATATTACAAAGATGTCTAGAATTTAATCTTGTTTTGAATTACAAGAAATGCCATTTCATGGTTGACAAAGGATTAATTTTAGGTCATATAGTTTCCTCGAAAGGAATTATGGTCGATAAGGCAAAAACGAATATTATTAACTCATTACCTTACCCCACATCTATGAGGGAAGTTCTTTCGTTTCTTGGCCATGCAGGATTTTACAAATGATTCATGAAAGATTTCTCGAAAATCGCGCGACCGCTTTGCAGGCTGTTACAAAAGGATAAAGAGTTTGAATTCGACCAGACTTGTAAAGACGTGTTTGACATGCTGAAACAGGAATTGGTCTCCGCTTCCATAGTGCAACCACCAAACTGGAACTACCCATTCAAAATCATGTGTGATGCAAGCGACCAAAGTGTGGGAGCTATTCTTGGCCAAAGGATAGGGAAGAAGCCTCATGTTATCTACTATGCTTCGAAGACTTTGGATGCTGCCCAAAGTAATTACACAACCACCGAGAAAGAATTATTAGCTGTTGTGTTTGCTTTAGATAAATTTAGATCTTACCTATTGGGAACTAAGGTGATTATCTTTTCTGATCATGCAGCTTTGAAATACTTAATAGGGAAGAAGGAGGCAAAACCCCGACTGATCAGGTGGATTCTACTCCTACAAGAGTTTGATTTTGAAATTCGGGATAAAAAAGGATGCGAGAACCTGGTAGCTAACCATCTGAGTCGATTACCGATCCCAGTAGACGACACACCATTGAAGGACAACTTCCCAGATGAAATCCTGTTTTCAACAAATGCAGTCCATCCTTGGTATGCAGACATAGTAAATTACCTCGTTATAGGTACTGTTCCTTCAGAATTACCAAGGTCTAAAAAGGATAAGATAAAAAAGGATGCACGATATTACATTTGGGACGATCCTTACCTTTGGAAGCATTGCTCCGATCAGGTAATACGATGGTGTGTAGCAGAAACAGAGGTACAGTCTATCTTAACTTTTTGTCATTCTTATGCATGTGGAGGACACTTTGGGCCTAAACGCACCACGCATAAAATTCTCGAATGTGGACTATTTTGGCCAAACATATTTCGTGATGCCTTTTTATTCTACAAAACCTGTGAAAAATGCCAAAGGGTTGGTAATCTTAGTCGTCGAAATGAGATTCCCTTTACTCCTATTCATATTTGTGAAATTTCTGATGTGTGGGGCATCGACTTTATGGGTCCCTTCGTTTCTTCTTTCGGTAATTTCTATATACTCTTAACTGTTGATTATGTCTCTAAATGGATAGAGGCGAAGGCCACTCGCAATGGTAATGCTAAGACCGTAATTGACTTTCTTAAAAGTTCTATTTTTTCCAGGTATGGCACTCCACGAGCAATAATCAATGACTGAGGGACTCATTTCTGCAATAAGCTCGTAAGTGCACTGATGGAGAAATATGGAGTGACTCAACAAATTGCCACTGCTTACCATCCACAAACAAACGGGCAAGCCGAGGTGTCGAACCGAGAGATCAAGTCTATTCTGGAAAAGACGGTTAAACCTAACAGGAAGGATTGGAGTTTGAGACTGAATAACGCACTTTGGGCTTATAAGACAGCTTACAAGGGGCCAATAGACATGTCACCTTATCGACTCATTTTCGGTAAACCGTGCCATCTTCCGATCGAGTTAGAGCACAAGGCATTTTGGGCAGTTAAGTAGTGTAATATGGAAATGGAGTCTGCAGGAAAATATCGGAAATTGGACATCCAGGAACTTGAGGAAATTAGAAACGATGCATATGAAAATGATCGAGTTTATAAAGAAAAGACGAAGGCGTTTCATGACAAATTCATCACTAGGAAGCAGTTTTCAATAGGACAAAAAGTTCTCCTATACAACTCCACCTTAAAAATTTTCGCTGGTAAGCTTCGATCCAAATAGATAGGACCGTTTATTATTACTAATTTATTTTCGAATGGTGCAGTGGAAATTCAAAGCGAAGAAACACGAAAGTGCTTTAAGGTGAACGGGCAATGACTAAAACCCTTTTTCCAGAATTTTCAAACGCACACAATTAAGGAGATTGTTCTCGATGAGCCCAGAATTTGAATAAACAGGTCGTCAAGCTAACGACGTTAAACAAATGCGCTTTTTGTGAGGCAACCCAAATTTCTTCTCATTTATTTAATTTTAAATTTTTAGTAAAGCTAGGGTGTAAATAAATAAATTTTTACTTAGTTCAATTAATTTGATGTTTTCAGGAAAACAATTGAGAGCATGAATTTTTACAGAAAGTCGGATAACAGCGGTGGCGAGGGCACGACATGATTACATGGTGACAAATATTTACCAAAATAAAAAATACCCAACCTTTATAAAACACCCATTCAACCCAATTCAACCACCTCACAAACCTAATACTCAATACCCATCCATTTTCCCCAATAAAAATAACCCAAAAATTTAAATCATCCAACCCAATCAACCCACCCACAAACCCAAAACCTAACCATACCCAATATCCATCCATTTAACCCACCAACACCTACCCAAATACCAATCCAACAAAAATAACCCAAAAACTTAACCCATTTAATCACCTACGAAAAACCAAACTAACCAAATACCCACCTAGGCCCAACCGAAATTCCTAAGAAAATAAAGAAAAAAGAAAAGGAATAAACACCCAAAAATCCCCAAACCTTTCTCATCTTCATCTTCTTCAACAAAAAAACCCCTTACCCCAAGACCACCCCACGCCGCCGCCGCTCACCATCTCCGTCGTCGCACCCACCTACATCACCGTTGCACTGCCTTCACCGACGCCACCACACCCATCGCCATTCTCCTCCCCATCCTTTGCTAGCGCCGAAACTCTCTCCACCACAAACCTCCAACCATTTTTCTTTCACTCACCATGCCGGTCACTCCACCACCGTTCCAGCCTCACCATCGCCACCGTCACACCTCTCCACCGCCGAATCTAAACTATCGGAACCCAAAACCCCCAACACCATCACCTTTGCCATATTTTCTTTCTTTCTCTCTACCACCAATAACACCTCTCCACCACTTAAACCACGGCCACAAACGACACCACCTCTGTTAACCCTTCAAAAATCGCCCAAAAACGTGTCGTGACCAGTCACTCCCGCCAAACGCCATGCGTCGCCATCGTCACCACCATCATCGTCGCACCAGAAAAGATTCTTCGCCACATTAGCACAGACGTGATGGTCCAAACTCGAAACCAAACGACCAACAATGTTTCGGTTTCGCTCAACCAAAATCGGCACCATTTTTCAGCACCTCCATTTGTCGATTTAGACGACGATGATGCTCCTCCACCTCCTGCACAACAAACCGCTGGCCCATCGAGAACCCGCCGTCAATGAAGGCTGACCCCGGTTGAATCAGACACTTCGGATAGTCCCGAAGAAGTTGGGACTTCTAACAACCATGTCGAAGCTACCCCTATCATCGATGAACGTGTCTCTCAACGCCAAACCTGAAGTCGTCGACAACTGACACGTGAGTCATCGACACCCCCGAACAGTAGTACTGACGCTGCTGAAGAAGATAACCCACCCAACTCACCTAACGAGCACGTTCGACCACCCCGAGACGGTCAACGCAACAGCCGTAGTCGTGCTAATACAATTACTACCAAAAGTCATCTACGAGGATTTCTAAACTTTTTGACATCGAAGCATCAGACACGATACGACTCCATCTGACAACGCTCGCTCCTGGTCTGTAAGCAAATCGATTTTCCCACTCTTGAACTTTTAGATTTTCATGATGTTGTGATTCATTATTTTGATGCTATTGGTTGGAATTTATATGCTAATATTACTTGTAATGCATACTATGATTTAGTATTTGAATTCTACACCACATTTAGCTTCGATATAAATGCGTTGTGAACTGTTGAAACACGAAATACTGTATGCTTTCGTTTGCTTGGGAAGGACTTTCGGATGTCAATTTCAGAATTTAACATTGCCATGGGTTTCATCGACTCTGATGATATTCAATCCGATTCCTATCATTCTGCTCTGTTAGATATTTCGAGAAAATTTGATGCTCAGCATGTTTATCGTGTTTTAACTAATTGTGATCATCTTTATAATCCGAAGACCACAAAAGATTTATTGGTGCATGAACCTGCTTTGAGATATATACACCGATTTTTGGCATTTAGCTTTTCAGGTAGAAATGACGCATCATCTGCTTTGACTAAAACTGAGCTATTCTTTTTGTGGTGTATGCATTCGGGTTTTAAAGTTAACTTAGGATATTGGTTTGCACAAAATTTTCATGTCGTTTTGCGTTACAACCGTCCACTTATACTTGGATCATTTATTTTAAATTTAGCCTCTCGACTTTTTCAATCTGAAATTGATTTCTCAACCTTGACATGTGCATATACTATGGATAGTTTAGATAAATTTTGCTTGAATTCTATGGGATTTCTTGCCGGCACCCCTACTTCGTGTTATTTTGTTCCTCCAAGTACGCGGACTTCTCGCGAAAATATGGTCTTTCGCCAACGTCGACACATCAATACTAGAGAGCAAGAGGAACAACCTCCATCTGTGGAGGATCATTTAGGACGAATCGAGGCGAAACTTGGAACGATGGAAAATCAAGTCTCCACAATCCTAGAAATCCTGCAAAGCCGTTACCCCTAACATCGTCAAAATCATTGAAGACACACATGGGGAGTGCTCTAAACTTTTCATTTTATTTATTTGAGCTGTTGTTTTTTGTTTCTCTTCTATAATATGACACATGCTTGAGGACAAGATGCATGGATGGTTGATTGATTTTTGCTGTATGTTTCTCTTTTGTATATGTTCAATCTTGCATTGAATTCATTCAACAGTTTATTTGACATTGAGCCTTTAATCTCATACTTAGTCAACTTGGACAATTGGGCAAATTTTTTTTTTGAATTTAAATGCCCTCTTTCTTTGCTTTCTTCTACTTCAATTTGGAGTAGGATTTCTATTTTTTTTTCTTTTCAAATTTACGTCAGACATTCTACCTATTTCAATTCCATTTGTTTGTTTTTCTAAAATTGGTTTAATTGCCTCCCAAACCCCTTTCCTTTCCCAAATTCCATCATCCTTTACAAAAGCCAAACACTTACCACAACCTTCAAGCACGAGTGAAATCATGCGACACTAAATTCTATCTTAGCCTTAGGTCGATACTCTGTTCAGTCGAGAATCGTGAGATTCGTATCCGCACAAATAATCCTTCCAATCGGTATTCACCTTTTTCCTAAGTATCGGGATAGATAAATCATCCCTTAAGGTTGAATTTGATTCCAAGTCAAAGTGCACGTTGGATTGGGGTCGTATTTTTCGAAAGTTGGGGATTCGAGTCGGTCGTGCTGTATTCAAGTTTCCGAGAACAAATCAAGGAAGAGGTGATCGGGTTTAAACGACCCAAGCAGTTGAGGCCATTGATTCGAGTTGGGTTCTTTAGAACGCAAGGCTACCGGAATCTTCAATCAGGAACACGTGTATCTCGGTTAGATAATCGGTAAGGATTGGTTTGCAGGTTGTACCGGAACCAGCTACGAAAAGAGGAATTGGTGGTTAGGATGTTCTTAATCGCTATAACCAGCTTATCATTTAGAGGAGAAGATCAATTTTTCGAGGATCGATTCTTAACTCAAAATTTACCGAGTCTAAGGCTAAGGCTTATTTACTTTGATTTCAAGCCCAAATTTAATATTTGATTTCTAATTCGTTTAATTATACTGTTTCAACTAGTTAGTTTTTAAACATCTTAAAACCCTCTCATTTATTTATTTTTCTTGACAGGTTCATTTGAAGTCGTGGGCACGACAACTGCCCAGACATAAATCTGGTCGAGAGAGAGAAACAATTTTGAGTAAATCCAGTCTCTGTGGGATCGACCCTGTTCCCTATACTGTTTAAATTTGCAATTTAGGCGTAGGATTATATTGGTGGAATCTACGACCATCACTGACGAATTAGAGTATTGGCATATACTTGCATTAAAGTATCTGCTCGATGGAGATATCTAAGGATTTAATTACAATGCGTCTTTAAGTGAAGAAAAAGTACGCCCTATATTTTTGGCGGAGTATGAAGAGCCTACCAAGTGTATGAGAAAGTTTTAGGAGAATTAATTATATTTAAGACCATGCCATATGTGAGTCACCACCAAGGTATAGTGCGCTCGGTTTACATTATCATTATTCAAGTTGGTTCTTATAATAGGATTAGTTGGGAGTTAATTGGATTGATTTGACCCTCCCCATGACTAGTCAAATAGTAAAGTAGATCTTCACTGGATTTTCTTTTACCTACCCTTAGATTTGGTAGGGAAATCAAGGGGACTAGGAGTATATATAAGGTGAAAGGGAAGGGGAACTTTGGAGATGGTTTTTCTTTCTACTCGATGTTTTGGTTCTTCTTTCTAACCTAAATGTTCTTTTCTTCTTCGCTAAGATTTCATTGAATTAGTGGATGATTCATCCTTTTGGTGAGTCTTATAGCTTTGTATGTTACAATTGTTGAAGAGTAAAGATGTTATAAGATGTAAGAATAGTAGGGTGTGAGAGGAAGGTCCTGTATGGACTTCACATATTGTTGAAACATTAGTAGACTATTGCAATGGGGATTTTAATGGAAATTCCTTATTCTTGTAAGTAGTTGTTGCTATTGGTTTGGGAAAGATAATTGAAACAGAGGCTTCAAGCCGAGGTATAGGTAGGTCTCTAGTGAGTTTCTAGACCTGACTTGTGCACATTATTTTATGATGATTCTTTGTATGGTTGATGTCCCTATAGTTGTGCATGTCTTCTTGAGGAGTTGTTGTATATATGTGTGTGTATGTGCTTTTGTTAAAGCATCTGCATATAAGTAAATGAAGGTTACAATGTGTTGTATGAATATAATGATGTGTGGTAAGCATGTGTGGGAAATTACTTGTTGGGAAGTATGATTTTGTTATGGGTATGAGTGAAATCTATATAAATGTGTCCATGATGTTTAATGAATGATGCGTGATAAAGTATGGTTGGAGAGAAGGGGGTTTGGACGGAGTGTCTAGAAAATATGTGATATAACAATGGAGCCCGCAGTGGTGCTTTGATGACGTCCGTCGAGATAGTAAAGACGATGAAGGGTTAGTGTGGCAAGATATTTGGAAAGTCCATGGCCATAGCGCATTCTGAAAAATTGTAGATGAGTTGCATTTGTCCAATAGGGTTTTTACGTGACGCGGGGTGATAATGGACAAACCTCAAACGATGCTGAGTTTAGGCAAATCCATATCGCTAAACACGACCGTTTATGTAATGCCTTGGTGGGAAACCAAACAAACCTTTTTGGTTTAGGGTTTAAGGTAAAAAGCCTATGTGACATATTATCTGGGAAGCCTTTGTGGCTAGATATCTGAAAAGACTATGTGGCATATTATTTGGGAAGCCTTAGTGGAAAAGTTATCTGGAAAGCCTATATGGTGAACTATGTAATGCCTAAGTGGCGAGTTGTTAGTCCACCCTTGTGGCAAGATCTGGTTATGCCTTTGAGGCATTTTCTGAAAGAGTTCTCAGTAGTGTACCTGACTAATGCCACCATAGGAACCTGCCAAGATAGAGAGCTTGGCATATCTGTAATTATGGGTAGTGCAAGTGTCCGCCAAACTTGGGAATTCTCACGTTACATGTTGAAGTCATTTTGGATTCTGTTGGATGATCTAAAATATTGCATTCATTGGAGGAGGGTTGGGGTCTGGATGGACTTAATGGTACAGTGTGACTGGAATTTTGTTAGCCGCCAGAACCAGTATAAGAATCTTCCAAGAGTAGTATCCACATGTATATCATTCTAAGAAAATATATACAATTTCTATCTTCAAAAGGGATGGTGCAATAGGATCTGCGATATGGTGTGAAGTTTGTAATCCGCTCATCGGGTGGAATGTGTATAAGGTGGTTAAGTTTAGAGATTGACATATAATTATTCGCTAGGAATCAGAAAGGTATTAGTCAAATCTGAAAGGAAGTACAAAATCTTCAAGTAAAGGAATCCAACAACAACGTTAAAGATAATATTGGTTGAGACTCACTAAGTTCCATTAAACTTACAAACATTTATCTGTAATGTATGTTATTGGAATTGAACTAGTGTGCCAAGAGGGACCAAGCTAGGAATGCGCCAAGGTGGTAGTTCAAAGAGCGATTTTTGCTACAGAAGGGCACTCTTGGAAATATGGCGAATAGTACTCTTTGCCATGATTAAGTCTATTTTACAAAAAAATTAAGTTGTAATGTCTTATATTGCTTTCGAGAACCTATTGTATTTAATAATGTTTCCTTCAAAATCTTTTGACTTAGATAAGAAAATAAATAAATAAATAAGAAATATGTTCAGTATGGATTTCGCCAGTTGTAAAATTTTTGTTAATTATTGTGGTATCCTATATCCGGGGCTGGCAAATTAGATCAAGTATAGGGTGTTACGTTAACACTCATAACTTATTGTATTATTCATGAAAACTTGCATCAATAATCCACTCCCTTGGAGAATATTTGAAATCACACTTCATTTTGATTACATATACACATACCACCCTATTCATAAGGGTGCAATTCATCTATTTCTCATGTTTACTACTATTATTATTACTATTATTATACACATAGTTAAAATATCATAAACAAATTAAATCATATATTTTATTCATTAAAGTTTTTACCAAATTAAAATAAGCAAAAAAGAAGAAGGTGAATTTCTTCTTCCTCCTTTAATCTACGAGTTTCTCTTGCCTTTACTTGTAGCTTCCCTTTTTACCTTCTCTACTTTATACCAATAAAAATTACTTATATTACTAATGTCATTAAATGGCTCAACAACTCATTCAAAGCATGTAAACATGAAATGAGATGCTAAAATGCTAAAATGAGAAGAGTTCTTACCAAAACCCTAACTTTCTCACTTTAAGCCATAAAATCTAAGTGAAAGAGTGATGGAAATGATGACGAGATTGAGCTTAAATGTAGTCTTTATGATAGTTTTTTGCAAGAAAAGGAAGAAAAATGGTGGGAATTTAAAGACCAAAAGAGTAGAGATGAATAGAAGAGAAAAAAATGAATGGAAACTTCTTTTTTCCTTGTATGGTCGGATGCCAAAATGCTAGTAAGGGGGTTCTTTTTCCACTTTATTTGTTTTTATGATAATTAAAATACAAAAAATTTAGTCAATAAATCAAAGGAAGAGAATATGTGGTTAAATAAACTTTTCAATGTAAAAAAAGTCTCATAATTATCTAAAAATTTTTCTCATCATCATAGACTCTCATAAATACTAATATTTAATCATATTTAGGTTTGAAATGATAAAAATTTTCTTGAAGGAAAAATTACTATTTTACCCCTCAATTTATATTTTTAACCATTAAGCTCGAAACTCAAAAAATAACATAATATGTTTTCTAAAGGTTTACAAATAGCCCAAATCATTAAATCCACCAAAATTTAATTTTCTTATAGGATTCACAAGTAGGATTCCCAAAAAAGTCTCATATGGAGAACTAGGAAATTTTGGTTCATTACACACTATGCTAATGACATTAAGTCAAAATGGTGTAGTTGAGAGACGAAGTTGAACTTTTAAGGACATGGTAAGAAGTATGGTTAAACATTATTATTTGCTTGAATCACTTTACAAAAAGACATTAAATATTACAACTTACATATTAAATTGAGTTCCAAGCAAAGTTGTAGCCAAAACCCCATAAAAGTTGTGGATTGGTAAAAAGCCAAGTATTAGGTAGTTACATGTTTAGGAATGTCCAGTTGAGGCTAAGCCTTATAAGCCTAATGGAAAGAAATTTGATTCAATTTAGTTGTTACTTTGTAGTTTACTCAAATGTTTAAAAGGTTTCAAGTTTTATGATCTCGCATAAAGATCATTTTTTAAAACAAGGAATGATGTTGATTACGATGGAGTGATCAAAATAGGTAATTTTTTGAAGATGAATATGTTAATTTTCTTTTTATGGTTACAGTTGAAACTAATTAAGTAGCTTTACCTAACATTTTTCAACCTATAAATCAGGAAACTGTAGAAAACATAATGATACATGTAATTAATTCCATTTCAGTTTAAGGACAATCAATAGTTCAAGAAGATACATCTAAAAAAACCTCAAGTTGAAATGTTTATAAAGAAATTTGTCAAAGAAAGGAGAAAGAAAATTTCTAATGTGTAACACCCCAAACCCGGCCTAGACGTTATGACCGGATCTAGCATGTCACATCAAAAGGTTGTTTAAAAGCTATGCGTTCGTTAAAAACTTTGTATCCTTTTTGAAACTCCGAACTTTGTTGCTTGTGAAAACAAGATTTGCTTAAAATGTTTTCTTGTAAAGATGTTATTATTATTTTCGAAAACTTTGTTTATTGCTGAAATTTGACTCAAAGAATTGTGGAAACGTGTTACTTTGAAAACGGTTGTTATTATTTTAAAACCAGTGTTTAATCGTTTAACATTTCATAACTGACAGAATTACCAAATGAAAGTTAAAAAGAAATAAAAATCCAATGGCCTTATTACACAAAATATTAACCCAAAAATAAATAACATAAAATAAATTAAAACCTAATTTACTAAGTTTCGTAAGAAGCAAATCCGAAGTATGGCCACCTCCGAGTCCTCCGCAACTTCAAATCCTCTAACGCTAGGGATTACCTGCATGGTTAAAAGAAAGGGGGTGAGTTACGAGAACTCAGTGTGTAATCCCCTATAACAGTCACTATCTGGGCCTGAGCCCTTACGGTATCGGTCTGGGCCTAAGCCTCATAATCATGATAATGCAACAAAAAATGCAGCCCTACCCAATCCAACCATCACACCACCCGTACCAACCAATCGCACCATGTGGGGATCAAGTCAACCCACCCCGCCAAACGCACCAATATTGCAGTCAAGCTGCTAATCACGGTATATGTGGCTGAACCACCAAACGGTATGTGGCACAGCCACTAAAACGGTATATATGGCAGAGCCACCAGAACTACACTTCCTCCAATTATCAAACCCAACCCATGCAATATGTTATGAATGCAATGTATTACAAATATAAACAGTATAACTAAAATCACATACAAAACATTTAACCACAAGCGAGGGTATAGCGATCATTTCCTCATGTAAGGGTACAACGGTAATTTCCACCCCTTTGGGGGTATTTCGGTAATTTACCCTCTAGGGGTATTTCGGTAATTTTACCCTCCAAGGGTATTTTGGTAATTTACCCTCTAGGGGTATTTCAGTAATTTAGCCATCTAACGGCCTTTCCGTCGCCTCGAGAAACTAGTCCTTTTTGGTCAAAATAGTGTAGTTGAGCCTAAAGCCCAATTTCGATCCAAACGGGCCCACATGCTCGTGTGGCCACTTTCGGCCTAAACGGGCCCACACGCTCGTATGGCCCGTTTAGCAAGTTTTCAGTCTCAGTTTGTAGACTTTGCAGTCACACCAATTATTCGGTCACTCTTCCATCAGTTTTGTCCGTGTGGGCCGATTAGCCCATTGGGCCCACTTAGCCCGTTTCGGCTCATAAGGCCCATTCCGGCCTTAGATTCACGAGAGTGTTCGTGACACTCTCAAAGATCTATCGCCATTACTAGTGGCTTGGTTTATCACTACGAATGCTCGCACACTTGAGTGATCACGGTTGCCGGTTTTCTTGCTTTTCGGCACTTCGGCTTTGGACCAATTCACAGAACAACATTCATAGCATAAGCGGTAGTGTGAGATTACACACCTGATTGGATTGCCGAAAGAACTACTCCTCGTTGCCCCTAAGATAACAATGATCTAGGGTTAATCCCAACTTCTCAAAAGAATTCATAATCTCGAAATTTACTACACCACTAGAATTAGTTACCACAAGACGTGGCCCCCTTACAGAGTACCAATATTCGGCCTTGCTCCTTGGCTACTGCAACAAGTTCCTAAAAGAAAGTAATTGATACACCAAAGGGGTTAGCATCTAACCAACATTCGACCCTCCCACAAGGCAGAAGGAAACCGATGCTAACTCCACAAAAAGGGGTCACATGAATAACACTAGTATCGAATTAAAAAGGTATTTGAACAACTTCACCTTTACCAAAACCAAAGTTGATGATCTATGCCCGTTGTTTGCTAAAGAATTCGTCCTAAACCCAAGAAAGAGTGCTTCGGCTTATGCTTTAAAGAGAAAAAAGTAAGATATAAAAAGTACGAGAGAATGTTGTGTTCGGTCAGAGGAAGAAGAAGAGGAAGAAAGAAAGAGAGTGAATGCAAAGGCTTACCAAATTCAGCCAAAAGAGGAGGTGTGGTTAATCGACTTAAAGAAAAGAGAGGAAAGATTGAAGAGGAGATGCACGAGTGGTCAGTTCCCGACATATTCGGCCAAGACCCAATTAAGAAAAAGAAAGAAGGGAGAAAAGTGTACGAAAAGAAGAAAAAGTGTGCCAAAGGAGAAGAACCTGAAATGCTCTAAATGAAAAAGAAGAGAAAGAAATCCAAATGAGATTTCGACTATACACACTAGCCAAAATTCCTAACATCCCCCCTAGCTGAAAATGCCTAGATTGAGTCCCCACTCACGATCCACTCCACTATTTTCTCCTAGAATTCCTCTCCTCCACCCATTCGAATTGTTTGACCAATTCTCCAACTCCCATAGCAGAGTTTGATCCCAACTCTGCTTCCTCCTCTCCTAAAGCACAAAATAAAAGCCACCAATTACAGCCTGTGAGATTCGAACTCCACTCCCATATGTTTCCCTTATGACGCCACACCACCTTGCCACTAGCTCACTTGTGTTAGCAAAACACATTAAAATTCCCTTAAGTCTTGCTTCCAATAGCCCTCTCCACTAAAGAGCCCAAAAATCAAAATTTTTCCAGGGCTTGACCTCGCACCCAGGCCTCCCTAGAGCCCCTAAACACCCTCATATAACCCGCAGAGCAAGCACATCATGCAATTAAGCAAAAATCACAAACCCCTAATTTTTGGGATGTTACATAATGACTATGTTATGTATCTCCATGAGCATGAATTTCATATGGTACTAAAAGATTATCATATCACTTTTTTAATGAGCTAAATCATGTAAAAATTCTAACAAATGGATTGAATTTATGAAAGATGAGTTGAAATTTTGGAGGAAAAATGACATTTGGGATATTTTCAAGTTGCAAAATGAATCAAACCCTATTGGTTGTAAATGTGTTTTTAAAACCAAATGTGATTCATTTACTAACATCAAAAGATACAAAATTCCTGTAGTTGCCAAAGTTTTCACTCAAAAGGAAGCCATAGATTTCAAAGATAATTTCTCGCCATTTTGAAAAAAAAAAACTAATTTAAGAATATCATGGCACTTTTAGCTCATTATAATTTAGAGCTGCATCAAATGAGTGGAAAGACATCATTTCTTAATGGAGACATTAAGGAAATAATATGCATGTTGCAACTAAAGAACTTTGAGCCCAAAGATTTAAATAACCTTATGTGTAAACTTAAAAAGCCCATTTATGGTTTAGATCAAGCTTTTTGTCAATGGTACCAAAAATTTGGTGATAATCTCTTTTGGTTTTGAAAGAATATACCATTTGTAACACCCCTCACCCGACCCGATCGTCAAGTCTGAGTTATGAGATGCTACAGTCATTATCAGAAAAAATACGAACATTTAACATTCAAATTAAACATAAATTGTATAATAATAGTCAATTCAATTAATAATCACCAAGTAAAACCTTTCTCAGGTCTTATACTAGCCTACTTATGCTCTAGAATCAACCCGAAATTGAACAATGACTAATTTACAACAATTTTAAAATTTAAAATCAATTATATCATAAATAAATCCTTCAAATAATCAATCATGTCATAAACACTCAAATATTATGATATACAATTCAATTATATTCTTAATCAAGCTTACGAAAGCCCTTCTGTTGACCTAAGCGTGAAATAGGACAAAATTGTAAAATTTGAAAATCTTGGGCCGACGTCACATACTATCCATCTGACATTGCGATGAGGAAATGTGGTCATCGGGATAAGGACTTTGTTTTTGGTGAAAATCAAGCCATTTGGTACCTATTTCAAGCCAACTATACTATTAACCCATTTGGTGCATAATTTCACATCCGTGCCTACACAAAACTAACCAAAATTCATCCCAAAACAATGCAACTAACCATTCTCACATCATTCAAACCAATATGCCACAAGTTGGCACCAAATCAAACCAAAACAACTTAATTCTATTAAACATACTTCACATGCTTTTAAACCATCCCAACCAACACTTAACCATGCCATTTCACATTCATCTTAGTAATATAATGGTCATATATCTAGTTTCTCACCTTACCAAAACATATATGTACTTATACACTACAATAATTTCCATATTCAAAATGGTCATTTATAATGACTTACATATAGGGCTTATCATATAGCAAAAACATAAATTTATGCAAAGTAGACATCAACGTCCCAAATCAACTTTAACAGAAGTTTAAACCAAAACTATCCATTCACAAAGTGTCACATATATAACCACCTATGTATATGCCACAATACTAAGCTTAATCGAGCTAAGTCTAACGAGTTGATAGAGAGATAATGTGAGCTTTGAGGCCATCCAATCGACACACTCTTTAAGTCAACTATTTACAAGAGAAGGAAAATGTCGGTAAGAATTCCGAATGCTTAGTGAGTCCATATAAAGTTTACTTAACTTACCTTGATCAGTCAACAATTTAAAAAATTAAGACATACTAAGACTAACATGGAAATCCTTTGGCATCTTGTTACTTTTAAATGCATGTCAACAAGTACATTCAGAGGTTAGTTCATTTACATGACATGAATTTATAACATAATCAAATACATGTTTAACAACTTATTTCATAACATGTAAAAGCCATTTCATAACTCATTTTTAAACACATGCATGTATATTTATTTTCATTCATGTACCACCACTTTATTTTCCATTTCACTTTCTATTTTCTCTCAGAGAACTAAACTATATAATAGTTGAATATATAGGACTAATTTGCTCACACAAGCTATATAACTCGGGTCTGCTCACATAAGTCGTCGGTCAAGATTCTTCATATAAGTGTTATTCGTTGCTACTCACTCAAGCTGTAGAGTATTCGCAACATATGTTGGATCTCAACCATCAATAACAAAATCCCTGACCAGTACCCAGTCTGTATCATTTGGGTCTGCTCTCACAAGCTGTACGTCTAGTTTACTTATACAAGCTTTATCGATGCTGTTCACTCAAGCTGTCGAGAATCCGCAACATATGTTGGATCTCTGTAATCAATAAGGAATAATTCCATGCTGCTCGCTATTGAAAACCCACAATATATGCTGGATCTCAGCCATCAGTAAAGAATAATTCGTATTCAAACAACCAATTTCTTTTTTAACTATATTTGTAACAGCCCGATTTAAGGGCTAGTCAGAACAGTGATCTCGGGATCACTAATCCAAGGTTAGAGAAAATTATTTTGATATTATTTTATGAGTTAGATCATGATTATATTAGTGCATGAAAATTTTGATGCTTTAATTTTAGCGATTTCATGTTTAATTGCGAAAAAGGACTAAATCGCATTAAGTACGAAAGTTCTATTTTATAAGCTAAAGGTGTTTATAGCTAAAGAAAATTAATTTGAGGTATTTAAAGTGCAATTAGACCCCTAATTATAGGGTGGCCGGCCATAGGAGACAAGAATTGTCAAAATTGGTCAAAGATGGTGTAGTAGGTGGATTAAATTGATGAAATTGAATAAAATAAAGAAAAGATGATATCCATCTTTTTACTCATCTTCCTCCACCTAAAATACCAAGATAAATAGGGGTTTTGAAAGCCCAAAATTTTAGAAAACTCTTCTCCCTACAAGTAAGTGATTTTAATGGTTTTTCTTGATGATAGTTGTACTTTTGGGACCCCTAAAACTTAAGCTTTCTAAAGAGGGGACTATCTTGCAATATGGTGAAAAGTTTAGGGATTTTCCATGTGAGATTTTAAGTTGTTTGTTGCATTTTTATGGAAGAAAATGTGTCTTAGTTGTTAGATAAACAACTTTTGTGAAAGGTGTGACTATGAAAACACCTAAAATGGACCTTGTTGTAAAGGTTATAAAGTTTGTAGTAAATGTGTGAAATGTTGGGTTTTGATGATAGCCATAAGAGTAATAAATGTTCACCTAGGCTTGTTGAGGGTAGAAATTTGATTAGAATTAATTTTCGAGCCTAGGGTTAAAATGGTCATTTTGCAAAAGTCTAAGGGCAAAATAGTAATTTTACCAATGCATGATTATTGAAATGCTTTTATTAATGTGATGATTAAAATGAGCTAATCTGCTATTATAGAGCAAGAAGAGCCAAGAATCAACCTCGAACGGGGAAAGAACAAAATATCGGACTAGACCGACAATTTAGCTTATTTTGAAAACGAGGTAAGTTTGTATATGATAAATTCAACATTTACGCTAGCATGTTTGAGAATAGTTGATATTATAATGTTATATGATATTCTATGAAATTTGAATATTGGTGTTGAATGAGAAATATGATAAAAGTTGAGATGTTGAAGTCCCAGTTGGACTATAATAAGTGTGAGAATACTATCTTCAAGACATGAGATGGATAAGGTCCCATGTAAGACCATGTCCGGGACATGGCCTCGACACCGAATTGAGATCTTGTATAAGACCATATCTAGGATATGACTTCGGTATTGAGTATGAGGATCGTATAAGACCATATCCAGGATATGGCATCGATACTTGATGTGAGATTTTGTATAAGACCATATCCAGGATATGGAATCAATACTTGATGTGAGATTTTGTATAAGACCATATCCAGGATATGGCATCGGCACTCAGAGGTGACCCCATGTAAGACCACATTTGAAATGTGGCATTGGTTTCATGTTTATGCTAATGATTATGAATATGCATCTTTGAGCATCCCTAGTGATTTATCGGGATGAATAGATTAGCTTAGAAATAGAAACGAGAATTTTATTAAAGCTATGTGATTGATTTAACACAGGTACCCATGACTAATTCACGAAGAAACATTTACGATATGTGGCATGGTATGTGCTAAATAAGGGCAAGTATGAGTAAGTATGGCAAGAAGCCTATAACTTTGTGTATGGTTAATTAATGCCATGGATCGATTTTATCATGAGCTTGTTGTTGCTATTTATTCCCATGCAAACTTACTAAGCTTTATGCTTACCCCTTTCATTGCCCTTTTCCTTGTAGTATTGCAAAGATAGCTCGAGAATTCACGGACGTCAAAGTTGGAGATCACACTATCGACCACTTTTTGGGTATAGCCAAATTAGACTTATTTTGAGTATGGCATGTATAGGACTTGAATGTTTTGGTTATGTCATATTTGCAAGCCAAATGTGTTGGCTACTATGGTTGTTTCAATTCATTTTGTAAAGGGTCATTAAAGTTGGGCCAATACTTGAATAGTCCTTATATATATATATATATATATATATATATATTCATTGATGATGAATTATGAAGTTTATGCTTGTGTGGATGCTTTATTTGAGTTAGTATAAGTATGGTTGCTATGTAGGGTGGCATTTGGCTTGGTATATAGCCCTTTTAATGTCCACACGGGTAGACACACGGGCATGTGTCTGGGTCGTGTGTGATACACGGTCAGCCCCATGGGCGTGTTGATCGGCCGTGTGTCCCTTTGTGAGCTAGGCTTACAAGCCAGTATGCTCAGTAGTAAACACACAGGCAAAGACACGGCTGTGTGTCTCAACCGTGTGGGAGGCACGGCCTTAGACATGGGGGTGTGCCCAGGCCGTGTGAAGTCTGCACCTAAAGCTAGGAATTTAAATCGACACACGGCCTAAGGACACGGGCGTGTGCCTTGGCCGTGTGACCTTTGAGAGGTGATGATGTCATAAACAGAATGCCAAGGTTTTGGCACACGGGCTAAGACACAGACGTGTCGAGGCCGTGTGAGGCACACGGGCCAGGGACACGGGCGAAATAAGTCAGTGTCAACCACGGGTGAAGAACACGGGCATGTTTCAAGGGCACACGGGCGTGTCCCTTGAACAACACGGGCGTGTGGCCCTTCTTCGGACAAAAATTTTCTAAGTGCGTAAAAGTTCTCGGTTTAATTCTGAAACCTCCCAGAAGTATGTTTAGGGCCTCGTAGGCCCAGAATGAGCAAGTTATGAGTTTAAATGGAAAGTTTCTAAGCTGCAGCGAAACTTTATAGGTAATGCCTCATATCCAGTTCCGGCTTCGAACACGGATAAGGGGTGTTACAATATTGGCTTGCCATTTCGTATTTTAATCATCTACTACATCTTACTAGACTTATTTTGTATTCCTACCATTTAAATCTCTATAACTGAATACATTTTTCATACTTCAATAGCAATCCTTATACCTTTTAAACAATATAACATCATCATGTACATATCATTCATTCATATAACAATTTCACATCCATTTCATACTATGTATCTATTTAAATTTCATATCTTTCGATTTAGTCCTATTGATGCCAAAAAATTTATATATATATATATATATATATATATATATATATAACAATAAAACACAACACATCATCAATTAATAAAGTAAGTCTTATATCAACTTATCCGGTAAACGAGCAACAAACAAGACGTCGAGGATTAATATGCAATTTTCCCTTTTCCTCGATTATCTTCCAATTGATTTAAATCCCAATCTATAATAATTCATTGTAATTTATCAATTATAAACAACATTTAAACAGCCTACTAGATACATATGACAGTTCAATTTCATTTTCTAAAATTTTCCTAAATTTTTGCAATTTATTCAATTTAGTCCCTAAAATCAAAATTGCTATAACTTTCAAATTTGAAATTCGATTTAAAATTCAATTTCAATTTCATCCTTTAACAGTCCTATATTATCAATAAATACAGAAATTTCATGTCAATTTTGAAATATTTTTACTTTAGTCCCTATGTTAAAAAACTAACAATTAAAAACAAACTAGTCCTTTTTCATTTCTAAGCTTAAAATATAATAATTTAGCACCAAAAGCTTCAAGATTCGACAATGGAAACTTTTGAAAATTTTAACAATTTTGGAAATTAACACATGGGTTAGTTAAATCAAGCTACCACGATCTCGAACACATAAAATTTACGAAAAACAGACTTGAATACATACAAATTTGAATGACCAAAAGTTGATACGCATGAAACCTTATTTTTCCCTTTTAACTTCAGGTGGAGAAGAATAAAAGATGAAAAATGGCCTAAGGTCAATGTACGCCCTATGTAAGGGGGAAAGTGTAATAAACGAAATATTAGGGTAAGACTCGCGGATGAGGCGAGGTGTCTGAATCATTGTAACAGCCCAATTTCGGTGAAATTAGAACAGTGGCTTTGAGACCACAAATCCAAGCCGAAAATAAATTTTATTTTTATTTTATTATATGGACCGTATTATGTTAGCAAAGTCATGTGAAAATTTTGATACGAAAATTTTACCAATTATGTGTTTAATTACGGGAAGGACTAAATCGCATAAAATGCAAAAGTTGAATTCTAGTAGCTATAAGGATTAAAAAGCTATGGAATTTAAAACTAGAGGTCCTTATATGGTAATTAGACCATTAAAGAGAAGTATGTAGATATTTTGGTATGACTCATCCATGGAAAAATAAAAAAAGGCTAAGGACTAAATTGGAAAGATGAAAAGTTATTAAATGACAATTTAATTAAATGAAAAAGAAAACAACTTCATATCATCTTCCCTAAATATTTCCATGGAAACCCTAGGAGAGAGGAAGAAGACTTAGTAAGCTTATTTGGGTAAGTAATCAAGCCCCGTTTTTAATAATTTTGATATTTTTGAAATCGGGATAGCTTAATCTATCTATTTTAGGGATTAATTTGAAAAGTTATTAAGGTATGAAATTTGGTTCATCGATGAATATGCTGAAAATTAGAAATTTATGGTAGAAAATGAAAGGTTGTTGATAGATAAACAACTTTTACAAAGTGATTTTTTGATGAAAATATGATTTAGGGACTAAAATGTAAAGTTGTGAAATTTGATGAAAAATTATGAATTTTTATGAATACATGTGCTGTAAATTTTGTAATGGGATTTTGGTTAGGCTTGGAATAGGGAGTAAATTGCACTAGTTTCATTTTTCGAGCCTAGGGATGAAATGAGAATTTATGGAAAAGTTAGGGGCAAAATGGTAATTTTTCCTAGGACGAAAATTGAGTCCACTTGAATATGAAATATGATAAATCGACATTAAATTTACTCATATAGATTAGGATAGACCAAATTCAGAGTTAGAACAAGGAAAGAGGAAAATGTCGGATTAGTAGATTTTACATACATGAACATTGTCGAGGTAAATTCGTGTAACTAAATTGTGTTTATTTACATTCTTGCATTGATTGTGTTTATGTAAATTGTATAAATGTCATAAATATGTGTAATGATTACATATCCGAACAATCCCGATAAATAAAAATGTTTAAATTAAATGATAATGCTCGATAGATAATAAAGGATAAACGATGAAAATGTTACTCTTATGCTTGTAATGAATGTGGAATGTGATCATTTGAATTATACGGATTATTATAGATATATGAAATAATCACATGCCTGATAATGCTTGAAAAAAATGTTAAATTCCGTTTGAATAAATGAAAATCGATGGATAAATATGATTTCCCGAAATGAATGAGGTCCTACATTTGTTGCTGGTGGGATTTAGCTGGGACGAGTAATCCTACTGACCTCATTTCTGAAAGGATTTAGCCCGGACGGGTAATCCTAAGTGAGCATCTCGAGCATATGTTTCAATTAGGATTTAGCCTGGACTGGTAATCCTAATTGACTGGATTTAGCCTGGACTGGTAATCCAAATCGGACTCTATAGGGAATTCTTTGTCATATAAAGGATTTAGCCTGGACTGGTAATCCGACAAAACCCTTGGAGTATATGTGTTACAGACAGAATTTAGCCTGGACTGGTAATTCTACTGTATAATATGTGGCTAGATAGTGTACCTAAAAGGTACTACTGGATAAGAATTGACGGATTATGATTTTGTACACTTTAAGTGTACTACATGAGTATCCATCAATAATTCAAATAAACTCAACGAGCAAAGTTCTGACATGAGCAAATATGGATTTGAGATAAATGGTTATAGATTGAGACATGATATGTGGAAGTATAAAATGTTTATACATGAACATGAAATAGTTTGATGAATATGTTCATCTATGAGAATAGATTTATACACTTTAAGTGTACTACCCAAGTGATTATCAATACTTCAATTGATTATTGAGTAAGGTTTTGACAAGAAATATACTGGAACTTGAGATAAATTAATATAAAGTATACCTAAAATACATGAAGAAAATTGTATACATGTTATATGAACACATAATGTGGAAAAACATATGTGCATGAGAATCCAAATATTGATGAGTTCATATATGTGTTTCTTGAAGTTTATATGAAATATGTGACTAACAAGGGTGATGAGAATGTGTGATAGGGCTTGTAAGATTAACTGGTTTGATTATACCCTATGTATTTATTTTGATGATGAATGGGTGGTAAGTTTATTACTAAGTTATACAGACTTACTAAGCATTATATGCTTACTCAATTTTATTTTTCCCTGTCTTATAGTAAATCGAAAGCTTGTTGGATTGGAAGCACGACAGAGATCACTCATACTATCCATCAATTCAATTTGGTATATAAGGTAAAACAAATGTGGTTATAATGGCATGTATAGGTTAAATTGATCAAGGAATGGCATGTAAATATTTGATAATGACTAGCTGTTGTAATGGCTAGTTATGGTTATGTTTTAGTATAATTATAATCTATAATTATATAAAGTACGAATAATCAAGTTATGATAATAGTCATGTTAGACAATGGTAAAAAGATAGCTATGAAGGTAGGTAAAAATATACTATATTAAGAGATAAAATAACCTTAGTTATAATGTTTGAATTGGTTGGTATGAATTGGTACGTTTTAGTGCAGGTAAATGGTTAAATTTGGGTGACAAATAAAGCTAGGAAATGGCTTTGTTTTGTCCACACGGGTAGACACACGAGCATGTGTCTAGACTGTGTGTGACACACGGCCTGGTACATGGGCGTGTGGTTAGGTCGTGTGTCCCCTGCACCTTAAATTTGAGAAACAGAATGCTCAGAATTGAGCACACGGGCAGAGACACGGGCGTGTGTCTCAGCTGTGTGTGCCACACGGCCTAGAACACAAGTGTGTGTCTTGGTCGTGTGAAACCTACACCTAATTTTGAAATGAATTAATTGACCCCACGGCCTAGCACACGGGCGTGTGGCATGGCCATGTGCACAAGTCAGAGAGTTACACGGGGTCAAACATGGCCTGTGGCACGGGCGTGTCCCAGGGTCACACGAGCGTGTCCCCTGGACCACACGGGCGTGTGACCCTACACATTGGAAAAATTTTGTAAGTTCGCGAAAAATTCTTAAAGGTTTCGATTAAGTTTCGACTCGATTCTAATGCTTGTATTGGGCCTCGAGGGTCTATTTAAGGGATTGTCGTAACCATTTTTTTGTAAAAGACGTCGACTTTATATTTTGAAAACAAAAACGAATATGGGAGTCGCCACCAATCGTTTTTTATAAGGTGTGATCGGGTCACCTTATAGTTTGATTATTTTAACGAAATGTTTGATTTATCAAAAAAAAATTCTGTCTACAAAAATCCAGAAAACGGGTTCGAGAGTCGATTACGCACGAGGAAGGATTAGCAACCTCGTGACGCCCAGAATTGGTACCTAATTGATTATTTGATGTCTTTATGTCGAAAATTGAAAACTCCAAAAAGAATTTGAAAGACGGTCCTTTGTGCTAATATTAATAAAAAAACGCTTGACTAAATTGAAACAAGCATTAAAAGCCTTCTTGTCTTGAGATAACAAAATATCACATCCCGTAAGTTAGGACACGATATTTGCATCCCGAGGATAAGGTTGCCTTTTAATTTTATTGAAAACTTATGTATTCTAGTTTTAAAAGGATGTTCGATCATTTAGGTTCGATAAGGAAAGATCGAAACCCCGTAAGTTAGGGTACGATTTTTTCGAATCTCCAAAATATGGAACATTGCCTCTATTTTCAAAGTTTTCCTTTTTTACGAATTTGGACAAAAATTAATGGAATATTTAAAAATGATATACATTTAGTTGATTATGTTTTAAAGAGAAATTATTTAAAATGTGAAAAGGGTCGTATTTGACGAATAGTGGTAGTATGACATAAGTTTGGAGTAACGATAGCGTAATATACATAATACAATATAATATAGAGCATTGATATTAATAAAATAAAATACTAATATGCATGAAAAATAATAATGATAATGGAAACTATAATATAAATAGAAACAATAAACATCACCAACAACAATAACAATAATAATAGTAGTAATAATAATGATAATAATAAGAACGAAAATAAAATAAGATAAATGACAAAAAAGAAAAATAAATGAATAAAAAAACAAACTAATTATATATATAAAAAATAACATGTAAGTAAATAAATGAAAACTAAAAAAATAATTAAAAACTTAATGGTGAATAACTAAATAAATAAATGAGTGAACATTGGGTAAAACAGTTTTTAAAAAAATTTGAACCTGGGCAAATTGGGCCTGTTACAGAGACGTTATGAATGATTTCAGAATTTGAATAGTAACTTGCATGAATTATCTAAAAATGTTCCGAAAGTTCCGGTAATACTCCGTAACCCTGTTCTGGCGATGGATACGGGTTAGGGGTGTTACAATCATGGACCAGAGGAAGGTCCGACCAAGTGAAAGTCTCATGGCGAGCCGAGTAGCTCGAAGGCTCGGGTGGGGTCTACCATCATGACAAGGCAAAATTGTCTTGGGCAAACAGGGGGTAAATTTAAATTCAATTTATTTTACATTGGTTACCCTCGTACAACAAGGTTTATTTATTTATGATGTAGTAAGGGAACTCACTAAGTTCATTCGAACTTACGGAGGTAACAGATGTTCACATGATTTGCGAGGTTGATCGAGGACTCAAAAGAGGGACCAAGCCAGATGATAAGAGATTAGGGATTGAAGGAAGTTTAGATTCATGCACATAGAAAGGGGGTACCATTGGATGCTTCACCACTAGATCAATAAAAATGAAACTAGATAGTATACCTAGAATCTAGACTTTAAGACAAATAGTCTTTAGCAAAATATTTAAGAAATTCTTTGTAAATAAGTAGTTTGATTATAAATGATTAAAATATGAAGAATTATTATTTTAAATCTTATTAATTGATATTTTCATATTTAAAATGTTTTATAACAGCTAAGCTAGCTAAGTTTAGGACCATTTGTCATACTCCATACCCGGATTCGACGGACGAGTCAAGTGTGGGATGTTCCAAATATAGTGGTATTAGAGTATAGGTTTAACTGGTCCTCTGACCTAGAAGATTGGAAGGAAGTACCCCTATGTGCATAATGATCGAATTTTGCTAAGTCCCTCGAGTTATCAGTATTGTTAAGAAAGTATATGCAGTACATGGATGCATTTGCCTAGATTAGCAAATTGAAAGGGAAGTACTAATAACTGAATCTAGAAAATATACATAGAATTTATAATTGAGAAAATGTGATAGTAGAGATTCCAGCAATGGATATTGAAAGGTTACAAGGAAAATGGTAAATAATGAAGTACATAGATTAAAGGTGCAAATGTAAGAGAAGAAAATTCTATTAGATGAAAAGTACAAAAGAGGTGGAAACCACTCCACTTGATCGTTGAGGGTGTGGAACTCGGACATGGGGTTGGCTACATGGAGATGCGGAGAGTGGGACAACAGGAAAACTTAGTCGCGAGCTTCACAACTGGCAAAGAGGACCATTGCTTTAGTTTGAATCGGGGTTAGATAGGGAAGGTAGAAATGGAGTCCAGCCTAGATGTCTAGTTGGGCGTTTGGAAAAGGATTGGTGGCTCCTCATTTTGCAATAGCATCTTTTTATTAGGATGTAGAATCCACCCACATCTTATTCACAAGCCTTCAAAGGCTTGAACTTGGACCCTAGAGTGGAGAGATAAGCGATGCTGATATAATCCTTCCCTGATATTGGAAAAGGAGTAGTAATGAGTTGAGTCCATAAAGGGGATTGGGGAAGTGAGGAACAGAGCTTCCTCGAACTAAAAATTTGATGCTTGACACACCCTAGGTTGATTGAAGACTTGGATATGTAATCTTCTATAAGTAGATAATTCCTTCGAAGGGGAAGGAGGTAGTTGATAGCGTCATCCAAACAACCCTTTTTCTAAATTTCCCTTAGGACAGAGGCAAGGAAGGAAGAACGGATCTTTCGAGATAGTGAGTAACCCACAATCGTGTACCAAATGGATGTATCCCTCGAAATCAGGAACTATCGCCTTGCTTATGACTTTAATAAAGAAACTAAATTTGTAAATAGACAAGGAAAGCAAAGAGTAGAAAATTTATTTTCCAAAATCATAAGACATGAGTCACAACAGAACTGCACTCCAAAAAAGAAAATAGGTAAAGGAGGACGGAAAGGTTAGAGATACCAAGCAAGGTGATTTAGTGATAAGTGAGGAGGTGTGAAAATTCTTTTAGCAATTTAGTTTATTTATAGCCAATGGAAGGTGCAGAGATTTTAGAGAATTAATGGAGGACAAAGGAATCGTTCAAACCCATTAATGTAGGAAGGCCACCTATTGGCATTGGAAGTGAAAAAACTAGATTCCCAAAATAGGAATATTTTTCAACTACTATCCATTATGATGCAACCCTCGAAAAAAGAACTAGTCCTAGGACTGTTCAATAACAACTTTCTTGGAGTAAGGCAGAAGGCCTTTAATACTATTGGAGTAGGATTTCGGAGTCAGAGTAATCGCTTTGACACTCCGCTAAGATAATAATAAAGGATAAGTCATAGGTGAGCTTAGCTACCTTATGATAAGAAAGAATTGACCTATCAGATGGTAATGCTAGAGTACGAGTAAGCCTAGAGATTTCGAAATATTCTACCAAGAAGGGACGAGTGTTAAGTTAAGCGGTACTCATTTTCGAGCATCCGCAAAAATTAAAGGATAGAAGAAAAGTCGCCAATGAATTGGAGATTAACATTCGCCAGTAGGATCTGCATGATCGGTAGAGTTAGAGCATGAGCACTTTAAGATTTCCAGAAGCATTCGCTAAAGATAAGGTTGAAGAGTTGGTAAATAGGCAGTGTTTTCCATGGATGCCCACCAAATTAAGATGAGGAGATGCTAAAGGACAGAAGGTACTCGTAGTGGAGTAATTAGGTACCTAACAAGGAATGGGAACATCTACTTCATTAAGTATACGAGTAATCTGCCAATCGAGCGGAGCTGAAAGGAAATAAGAATGTACAAAAGGGGAACCAAGTTAAGAGAATTGACAAGGATAACAGATGACTGATTATGCGAACCATATTAGAGTAAGAATTAAGAAGGATGCCCTAAGTCTACCTCCGAAGTTGGTATGATGTGAAATTTCAGGGACAAAATTTCTTTTTAATGGAAGTGGAGTTGTACCACCCAGATTTCTAATAACCCAAAATTAGGAATGAATAAGGGACTAAATTGAAAGAAATCACAAGTTGGCGACCTATATTGGAAGAAAAAAGAAAGCTGGAAACTGAATTGGACATGGTTAGATCCAATTCTGGTTTGGTTCGAATGGAACCAACCAGTTTCTTAGTGGGAGACATAATAATTAGCTATGGGCGATTCCCCTAAGGTTGGTAATAGTGAGGGAATGCTTATAAATAGTTGGAAGATGGCTTATAGGATTGATTTTCTTCACGACTTGGTCTCATTCTCTCTTATTCATGATCTTCTTTGGTTGCTTTAGAGAAGAGAAGGTCATGGAAGGTTCTGCATAGATCGGACTTCATAAGGATTAAGTTGAAAAAAATAGGGAAACCAGCAAACAACTAAGGTTTTTAACCTTTCTATGTTCGTAAAAGTTAAGAAATGAAGCTATGGAGCTTCAAGAATTGGTTTAAGGGTTCTGTCTGTTATGAAAGCTTAAGTCTTAAGATGTAGCATAAGTTTTGTAATAGCCTGATTTAGGGGCTAGTCGGAACAATGATCTCGGGATCACCAATCCGAGATTAGGGAAAATTATTTTCATATTATTTTATGTGTTAGAGCATGATTTTAGAATTACATGAAAATTTTGGTATGTTAATTTTATTGATTTCTTGTTTAATCGTGAAAAAGGACTAAATCTCATAAAGTGCGAAAGTTTCATTCTATAAGCTAAAGGTACCAAATAGCCATAGATTGATATTGGAGGTCTTTAAAAAGCAATTAGCCCCCCAATATAGGCTTGGCCGGCCATAGGGGACAAGAATTGACCAAGTTGGTCAAAGTTAGTGATGTTTGGTGGATTTAATTGATAGTTTAATATTAAAATAAAGAAAAGATGATGTACATCTTTCTTTTTCACTTCTTCCACCAAAATTTGTAAGAGGAATAACGGTTGAAAGCTTCAAAAATTTCAGCACACTCATCTCTTCATTAGTAAGTGTTCTAGTGATCTTTTCTTGAAAGTAATTGTACTTTTGAGACCCCTAAAGCTTAAGCTTTCAAATGAGAGGACTATTGTGCAATGTTGTGAAAAGTTTAGAGTTTTGCCATGAGAGCTATCATTGTTGTTTGCTGCATTTTTATGGGAGAAATTGAGTCTTAGTTGTTAGAGAAACAACTTTTGTGAAAGGTGTTAGCATGAAAACACCTAAATAGGACTTGAATGCAAAGATTAAATTGTGTCATAAATGCATGAAATAGTTGGAATTGTGAGTAGTTGTAAGAGAAATAAATGTTCATCTAGGCTTTTTGAAGATGGAAATACGATTAGAATTCATTTCCGAGCCTAGGGGCAAAATGGTCATTTTGCCAAAGTCTAAGGGCAAAATAGTAATTTTGCCAAAGCATGATTATCGAAATGTTTTATTAATGTGACGATTAAAATGAGCATGATTATCGAAATGTTTTATTAATGTGATGATTAAAATGAGCTAAATTGTTATTATAGATCGAGAAATACGAAGCCCGGATCGAAACCGAGGCAAGAACAAAGTCGAGGACTAAATTGCATATCGACATACATTTTGAATATCAAGGTAAGTTTGTATGAAATTGGTGTTTCATAATGTTCGATATTTGAAATTGTTTGATATTATGGTTATGAGCGTTATTACTGTTAAACTTGAGCGGTGAAGTCTCGATAGGTAAATGGTGTGAATAAGTTAAGTTTAAGTCCCGGATCAGGTTCTGGACTAAGGATGATATTATGCATTCATATGAGACAAGGAAGGTCCCATATAAGACCATTGTCTGGGACATGGCCTCGGCACCAAAGAAAGATGTAACACCCCTAACCCGTAGCCGTCGCCGGATCGGGGTCACAAGGTGTTACTTAACAAAATTTAAGCACTTTGCTTTATAAATTTTGAGCATGCCGATATATGGATTAATAATCACAAGCAAATACTGCATTTTCAAATTCACATTATAATTAAGCAAATTATACAGTCACAAAAATTTTATACGTATTTGACTATTTCGAATTAGCCATTCATTCACAACATGTATACACTTAGCCATATATTTCATATCCAATTCGGCTAGCAAGTAAAATATCATACAAATTTCTTTTTACAACCATGCTTTACTCAACTACTAGTAACTGTCCATATACAAATATATATATATATAAATACTCATACCATACTTATATGATCAATCAAATCATACCAATTTGTTATCCAAACACATATGCAACCTTAATAATATTACCCTATGGTCGAACATAACATTAATGCAACATATTTAATATGCGTTTTAGACTATCACTATGAACCATTATAAGAGCACAAAATACAAACCATAATATACCCCATTCGCATGTTAATTATCATGCATAAATCACACTTACATAACCAATTCCTCTCTCACCCATTTCGGCTGTTAAATTTAGGTTCAAAGGTAGCACAGAAAGCTTTACCATTCAATATTAAGCTAACTTTGCCATTACAAATCATGATCATCATTAGTCATCACAAGCCGAATCTAAATATCCAACTACATATGGTTATTTCGTTGGCATATACACTTATTTTACTTATAACTTGCCAATCATAACACATTAACATAACATTTTTAACTATCCAAATAAACTAAATTAAGCCACAACCGAAATATACATCTCTCAACCTTATTTACTTCATTTGAACCAAATCATAAAAAAAATGCAAAACATAACAATATGTCAAGCTTATACCAGGCACACCATATATATATATATATATATATCTAGCATATTACTTAACTAATATATTACATACTTCTAACTCATCAAGCATCCATCATTTTCCTCCTTGCCAAAACACATGACCAAACACCATAACATATATACCATATGATTATTTTCCATATGATTAAACCATGACCGAATTCACACAACCATTAGCATTTTAACCAAGCCATTATATCAAAAGCATAGAAATTAAACTTAACTAAAAGAAATAGCCATTTTCGCAAGGCTATACTTATATACAAGACAAAAACTCATTGGTTTTAAAACTTAGTCTAACCTATACATGCCTTTGATTCACAAACCAAGTTTATAAGTACCAAAAGGGATGATAGTGTGGTTGACTTCTCTGACGATCCTCTGAGCTCGTAGCTTAACCAAAATCTATAAAATAGAACATTTAACACACACAGAGTAAGCTTACTAACTTAGTAAGTCTTAAGCAATTATAATATAACATTCAAACATTCAAACAATATGAACATTTAGTTTATGGTATTGAATATAAACAATTCAATTTATAAATTCATCATGGCCGAATGCTATCATTTTACTTAACCTAACTATTATCATTTTCTTACCATAAGCATGTAAACTCATCGAAACACCTAAATAAAATATGTATTCGAATATTCCAAATCAAATAAATATAACATACATATCAATCACATATACCCAATTATACACATATGCAAACATATCCAACCTCTTTCACATTTAGCATTTTCTCATATGGCCAATTCTCCATAAGCATATTCAAGCTTAAATTCCATTATATATAAATCATACACATCAATGGTAAGATCAATTGCACATATTAAAATTCTTACCGAAGCTTCAACTATATCACATCTTACTTAATTCAAATGGGAATATACTAACTTACCTTATTTCTTGCAAATATGAAAGACTTGTACTTACCTGAGCATTTAGCTTATTGTAATAAACACGTTCCATCTTGTAAGTGATTCATGAATTCTCTATTTATAACACATCACCGGCATTAAGCCTGCTAGGCATCAAAGCCTGAAATACACACCGGCATTAAGCCTGCTAGACCTGAAGTCTAAAATTTGATCACCGGCATTTAGCCTGCTAGGCAATAAGCCCGATACAATTCACCGGCACAAGGCCTGCTAGGTTCAAAGCCCGATACAATTCTCCGGCACGAGGCCTGCTAGGCTCAAAGCCCGAAATACGATATTATCACCATCTCAATCACATTACATGCTGACCAAAATTATATAAACCATACATAATTCATATCACTTGTACTTATCAATTCAATTAAAATTCAATAACATTTCATGATAAATTGTCTATCCACATTCGGCTTTCACTATATTTATAACTAGGATTCCATAATTCAACATGTATACAAGGTTATAACTAACATTAACGATATTTAACTGCTTATAGACTTACCTCGGAAATCGTCGGACGTCGAGTACCGGCTATTCATCAACTTTCGCCTTTCCTCGATCCAAGTCCGTTTTTCTTTGTTCTTGAACTAAACACATTCAATTTGAGCTCATTCAAACACATTTCATTTCAATTTAATCCCAAAACACATAAATAGGTAATTTACCATTTTACCCCTAACATTTACAACTTTTACAATTTAGTCCTTATTACACAAAACACAAAATACACATAATTTGAATTTAATCCCTAAGGGCCAAATCTTCCCCATGGTCTTAATAGTCCCTACATTTCATTTATTTTGCATTTTAATCCTTCAAAATTTTTATTTTTGCAATATAGCCCAAAATATTCAAAATCACCAAAAATCTCAATACAAAACATATTAATCTAAAACATATATTTCATATTTCCTCAATTAACAACAAGAATCACAACTAACCATCAATGGCATGTCACAAAATCTTCATTAAATTCTAAAATTAGGGTATGGGTTTGATAGTATATCAAGCAACGATCTTAAAAATGTAAAATTATCGAAAACTAAACAAAATACATACCCTAATTAAGCTTCCTTGTTTGCCGAAACTTGAAGCTTCAACAATGGTGTTTTTCTCACCTTATATTCGGCCAAAGAAGGAAGGTAATGCATGTGCCTTTTATTTTATTATGTTTTATATTTCTAACATATAATATAATATATAAGTTTACTTATAATATAAATAACTAATTAAATAAAACATTTTAATGCACACTTAATCATTCATGTCATCCACTAATGTTCTAAATGGCCATTTTGCATCATAAGGCCTCATTCAAAAGAAAACAAATCAATTTAACCACTTAATTGAATAGTTGGCCACTTTTTCCACTTACGCAATTTAGTCCTTTTTGACTAATTCAAACTGTTACAAAAGATCTCGTATAAGACCATGTCGGGGACATGGCATCGACATCTAAGTAGATCTCGTATAAGACCATGTCTGGGATATGGCATCGACATCGAGTTATGAGATCCCGTATAAGACCATATTTGGGATATGGCATCGGCATCAAAGAATAATCCCATATAAGACCATATCTGGGATATGGTGTTGGTATCAAAACTTATTTATGATAAGTTTGAATAATTCATGATGAGCTGATCTATTTATAAGCAAAAGAGTTGAGTATGTGAGTTGGCCTAGATCCAAATTTGTTATTGGATGGCCTTGAGTAAAGCCCATGATATGAATGTTAAAGATGTGAATTTATGGTTATGTTAGCATATGTGCTAAATCATGTGATTTAGTGATACAGGTAACGCGAGAAATTAAAAGTTACTATATTATGTTGACATGAGGTGGGTAAGTGTAATATCCCGAAATAGGGGTTGCGAGTTTGGTAGATAACTCGAGTGTATTAGGCCTCAAGAGTGGTTTTGATGCTTTTTCGGAGTTCCTAAAACTCTCGGAATAAAATGGGAGCATTTCGAAAATTTTGAAAATTTTGGGCTAAAAGTGAAATTTGGCTGAGGAGGCCTTAATAATAAATTTTGTAAAATTTCGGACATGAAAGTCTAGTAGTAAAGTGGCTTCCGTGTGCCACTTAAGGGCCAGCGCCAAAACAAGTTAGAGGTTCGAGCTACACGTGCGGCAAAAGCATTTTTATTTTGAAAAAGGGCGCTGCTTGGAAGAAGGCCTTAAAAGAAATTATGCAATGGTTATGTCGCATGAAACCACTTAGTAGAGTGGCTAAAGGCGCAAGGAGGCTTCAAGAGGGCTCAAGTTCGAGCCTTGTTGTCCGCAATAAGAGTGTTTTATTCTTTTGGTCTGGCGCATTAAACAAGGGGAAACTAAGGAATAAGGGTTTAAAAGAATTTTCGGCGCAATTGTTGGCATGAAATAAACACTAGCCGAGTGGGTAAGACGCTTGTAGCATGGGGGCTCTTGAGGTCGGGCGTTCGAGTTCCATTGGGGGCGCGAATGCTTTTATTTTTGGTTCCTAGCATTAAAGTAAGGAAGCCAGTGAAGTATAGCTAAAAAGAAAATGCGATGCGATATATGTCATGAAATTAAAATTGGCCGAGTGGCCAAGGGCATTGTGTGAGAGCTAAAGCTCGGAAGACTCGTGTTCGAGTCCTATAGATCGCGCATGATGCGCTTTATTTTTATTTTAGCGTTCAGACCTGGGAACTGGCAAGGTAAGGTTTAAAAGAAATTCACAATGAGTTATGGCATGAAAGTCACCTCAGCAGAAATGGCAGGAAGCTTGGAGAGCTTTCTCCAGGTCCCGGGTTCGAGACCTGGGGGCAGAATGCATGGTTTCCCTTTTTGGCCGGCGTGGGAAGGGCCTGCATGGCCCATGCACGCATGCGACTTGGGAGGGGAGTTGCTTCTCTTCACTATTATTTTTATTCTTTTGGAAGGTTTGGAAATTAGTTAAATTTTATTTTAATCATAATGGTGTTGGGCATGTTATTAAACAAAGAAATTCCTTATTTTTATGATAATGGAAATAAAACATGCCGTTGGGAGTTTGGGCATGTCTTGGGATGTTCATTTTTTGGATGAGCTTGCTAATAAACAATGTTATTGGAATTTGATATTTGAAATTTCAAATAGATATGGGAAAGGTGATGGAATAAACAAAGAAAAGTGATGTTTGAATTTAGCAAAAAGAGAAAAACTTGGCCGACCATGTCATAACAAGCATGGCCAAAGCTTTTGATTTTTGTTTTGATTCTTTCTTTGCAATTGGAGGATGACCGTTTGAAGCATGATAGGAGTTTGGCCGAAAATGGTTTTTCCTAGGGGCCTTCTTTTCGGTTTTGGAAGCTAGAAAGAAAGAAACCTAAGGCTTGAGTTTAATTTTTGGTAGAAACTAGAGAGTTTTTGGCTAGCTATGTGTTTGCATGGCTTTCTTTCTTTAGCCAAATCTCAAGAGAGGGCTTTATTCTTCTTCTCCTATTACGAGTTTGAGAGGCTAGGGAGTATTTCGATTAACTAAAGTTTTCTTCATTGTTGAGTAGCCGCATGTTTCATTATTATTTGAAACATCGCCTCATTATCACTCTTTTTCTCTCCATTAAATACATTGCCGAAACTCCTTAGCCGAATCTTGATGTAAGGTGCTATCAACTATGTGTTTGTGACCTCTTCAAATTGTTGTGTTAAGGAGTTTTTAAAAGAGCTTATTGGTTTCGGCTATTCAAGGGATTTGGTATCTACAAGAGCAAGCAAACATTTTAGAACTTGGAAAAGATAGGTAAGATGTGTAGTTTCGGCCAAGGGCCATGTTTTAACTATTTTTGTGTTAGCCGAATCTTTGTTTTGAAGGTTTTGAAGAGTGTTAAGATGTGGTAGCCAAAACCTTAATCTGGTTTACTTGTGGCCTAACCTTCAATAACTATGTTGGTGTGCTCTTTTGTATAGTTGAAGGAAGGAATCTTTAAGGGAGCTCTCGGATTTTGGTACATCAAGGCAAATAGTATTTTGAGATCGAAATAAGCTAGGGGCTAAACAATAAAAGAAACAGAAGCTTTCGGGACTTTAGTTGATATTAGAATCGATAAATCAGAATCTCGCTATAATCAGGTGCGTAGTTATCGCACTGTACTCCTGTTTGTTAATTTTATAAGTGATGCATGTGTAACTTTCTGTAAAAGTACAAGTTGTGCTCGTTAGCCGAAATAAAGGCTAAAAGTATGGATACTAAGGTAAGTGATCGAATTATCAGATTTGTAGTTTCGGTACTCATCTTTCAGTGATCTGTAGTAATAAATGTTTATCGATGAATGTAAAATAAAGTGATGACATGTTATGTATATCGTTTGAGTAATATGTGACCATGGTATAAAATATATATATTTGTTTCGTATAAAATGTTGTTATGGTATATATAAGTACGCATGAGACTTGTGATGTGACTATTGAAAAAAAAAAGGTGTACACTATGTGAGTGTTCTAATGCTAGCCTCGTGCTACATTCGTGATTGTTTGATTTGTGAACCGTTTGATATGTGAGATTTCTATGGGATCGGTGGCTTAGCCACGACTTTAAGAAATAATGTGCAGAAGAAAGATATGTGGATCACTTGTGGATTGGACTTCGTAGTTGTATATTGAAATCATATTTATAACATTGTGTATTCATAATTGCATATTTTATAATCGTATGTTATATATGTGGATTGTGTGGATATGGGCCAAGCCCATATGTGAGGATATGTGTATTAACTATGCACTGAGTCTCGGTGACTCACTCTATAATTATTAAACCTTTCAGGTGGCGCGTAAAGCTTGGACCGGGTCGGAGAGGATACAAAGGTGGCCATGAGGAAATGGACTTTTGTGAAAAGAGACGGTTTATTTTGATTAATTAAATAATGACATCTTTCGTATTTTGATTAAGTGTGAATTGTAATAAGGCCCACTAAAGTGTTTCAGTTCATTTGTTAAGTATCGTTACTATTATGTCCTATTATGGAAGTATGATTAAAGATCGATCTCAAATGGTTTTATTTTCTCAATGAAGCTTGAAACCGATATGTTTATAACAAACTCCGATTTTTACTTAGAATATTACAAGTCATGAGAATGTTTTATTAAAAGAAACAAATTTTAAATGGGTTATCTCTTAAGTAAGAATGTTTTTCGAAAGTGTTCCGCAGTGGCATTCCAAATTCGGTCGGATTAAATGGGCCGGGTTTGGGGTGTTACATTTTGGTATTAGAGCAAGGTTCAAAACTCGGCTTTGAGGTTTTGGGCCCGAAAATAGTTTTCGAAAGTGGGCTTTTCAAAATGTGAACTTCTATTTTGAGCTTGTTCTGGCATGGCACCTGTACCTCCGACCCGAAGTCCACCTGGTAAGTACCTCTTACTATTGAGGTGTATTGAATATGTGAATTGTATGGGAATAATTGGGCTTGTAGATTAGAAATTTTGGGCTATCGAACCCTAAGACTAGTCTGTTCAAAACAAGTGCAGAAGACTTGAAGAATTGAAATGACCATAGAGGTGAAATGAATGAATGTCCCTGCTTATGAACGTGTATGTGACTCTCTGAATAAGAAGTAGCGAACTTGAAATGAACCTATGTGTGATCGAAAGAACCACTTCTAAATACTTTATTCCATAAAATTGTTCGTGAATAATCAGTGGAACAAATTCCTAATGCATAAAACTTTTAAGTCAGATTGAGCGATAAGAGATGAGTCCTAGAGGACATGATCGAGGCAAAATGGCCGTACCGGAACTCGTTAGATCGGGTCAAGGGTTGATAATAAGGTATGATCTCCACCACCAACTTTTGATAATGAGCAGCAAGATCAGGTGAGGGATAATGTTGTATTGCGCTGCGAGTTGTAGAGATGGTGGTTGGAGAGGGAGAAATATGAAAGCTTGAAAATTTGTTTCCGAGCGACTTTGAGCCAATGGAACGGATTTATTCTGTGATGTATCAGAAGTGGCACTCAGTGTGGTCGAATATTGGTTGGAACCAACCAAGCGAGTTGTGGATGAGCTCTATCTAAACCCTGAGGGAAAAAGTGAAAGGAATAGTGTGCTACTTTGCGATGAGATGTATAAATGGTGGCTCACGGTTCGAGATAGTGTTACAGCTAAGGATCCCATTTGGGAGTATGTCAAGATGGTATACCAGAAGAAGTATATCAGTACGTAATACATTGATGCTCAGAGATATGTGTTTTGGGACTGGTTCAACGGAACAAGTCCATGGCAAAATACGAGACTGAATTCCTAAGGTTAAGCCAATATGCTCAAGGAGTAGTGGCTACGAAACATGAATGATGCGTCCGATTTAAGGACGGGTTAAAGGACGGCCTGAGGCTATTGATAGTTCCTCAACAGGAACGGGAATTTGCTGTGATAGTCGAAAAAGCTAAGATAGCCGAAAAGATTAAGAACTCGATGGGACAAAACTGAGATAAGGGTATGAACCCTGATGGGAGAAATTTTGAATTGTTTAAATTATCTAAGGATCTTCGGAAAAAGACCGAAGGTTGAAAGTTTTGCTCATGTGATTAAGCCAGCTATGGGAAATCGGGACCGTCCGTGTGCTCAGTGTGGAAAATATCATGTCGGCAAGTATTGGAACTAGAAATTGAGAATATTTTAAGTATAAGTCTATAAACAATTGAATATTGTTAAGGTTAGTTATAACCTTGTGTACATGTTGGAATCCTGGTTATAAATATAGTGAAAGCCGACTGTGGATAGACTATCTATCATAAAATATAATTGAAGTGATAAATACAAGTGATGTGAATTCTGGTCAGCTTGTAATGTGATTCAGATATTGATA
This sequence comes from Gossypium australe, assembly GCA_005393395.2. Lineage (NCBI taxonomy): Eukaryota > Viridiplantae > Streptophyta > Magnoliopsida > Malvales > Malvaceae > Gossypium > Gossypium australe. The sequence continues at coordinate 46,926,178 of CM016625.1, read as the reverse complement.
ATATTATATTTCGGGCTTTGATGCCTAGCAGGCTTTGTGCCGGTGTATATTTCGGGCTTTGATGCCTAGCAGGCTTTGTGCCGGTGTATAATTCGGGCTTTGATGCCTAGCAGGCTTTGTGCCGGTGTATATTTCGGGCCTTGATGCCTAGCAGGCTTTGTGCCGGTGTATATTTCGGGCCTTGATGCCTAGCAGGCTTTGTGCCGGTGTATATTTCGGGCCTTGATGCCTAGCAGGCTTTGTGCCGGTGTATATTTCGGGCTTTGATGCCTAACCGGCTTAATGCCGATGATGTGCTATAATAGAAAATTCATGAATCACTTACAAGATGAAACACGGTTGTTACCATAAGCTAAATGCTCGGATAAGTGCAAGTCTTTCGTACCTGCAAGGAATAAGGAAAGTTGGTATATTCCCATTTGAACTAAGTAAGATGTGGTATAGTTCAAGCTTCGATAAAAAAAAATGTTAATGTGTGCCATTGATCTTACCATTGATGTGTATGACATCCGTAATGGAATCTAAGCTTGAATATGCTTGTGAAAGAAGTGGCCACATGTGAAAATGCTAAATGTGAAAGAGGTTGAAAATGTTTGCATATGTGTATAATTGGGAATATGTGACTGATATATGGTGAATTGAAATGTACGGATGTTCGTTTGTAAGTAATTTCGAGGACGAAATTATTTTTAAGGGGGTAGAATTGTAATATCCCGAAATAGGGGTTGCGAGTTTGGTAGATAACTCGAGTGTATTAGGCCTCAAGAGTGGTTTTGATGCTTTTTCGGAGTTCCTAAAACTCTCGGAATAAAATGGGAGCATTTCAGAAATTTTGAAAATTTTGGGCTAAAAGTGAAATTTGGCTGAGGAGGCCTTAATAATAAATTTTGTAAAATTTCGGACATGAAAGTCTAGTAGTAAAGTGGCTTCCGTGTGCCACTTAAGGGCCAGCGCCAAAACAAGTTAGAGGTTCGAGCTACGCGTGCGGCAAAAGCGTTTTTATTTTGAAAAAGGGCGCTGCTTGGAAGAAGGCCTTAAAAGAAATTATGCAATGGTTATGTCGCATGAAACCACTTAGTAGAGTGGCTAAAGGCGCAAGGAGGCTTCAAGAGGGCTCAAGTTCGAGCCTTGTTGTCCGCAATAAGAGTGTTTTATTCTTTTGGTCTGGCGCATTAAACAAGGGGAAACTAAGGAATAAGGGTTTAAAAGAATTTTCGGCGCGATTGTTGGCATGAAATGAACACTAGCCGAGTGGGTAAGACGCTTGCAGCATGGGGGCTCTTGAGGTCGGGCATTCGAGTTCCATTGGGGGCGCGAATGCTTTTATTTTTGGTTCCTAGCATTAAAGTAAGGAAGCCAGTGAAGTATAGCTAAAAAGAAAATGCGATGCGATATATGTCATGAAATTAAAATTGGCCGAGTGGCCAAGGGCATTGTATGAGAGCTAAAGCTCGGAAGACTCGTGTTCGAGTCCTATAGATCGCGCATGATGCGCTTTATTTTTATTTTAGCGTTCAGACCTGGGAACTGGCACGGTAAGGTTTAAAAGAAATTCACAATGAGTTATGGCATGAAAGTCACCTCAGCAGAAATGGCAGGAAGCTTGGAGAGCTTTCTCCAGGTCCCGGGTTCGAGACCTGGGGGCAGAATGCATGGTTTCCCTTTTTGGCCGGCGTGGGAAGGGCCTGCATGGCCCATGCACGCATGCGGCTTGGGAGGGGAGTTGCTTCTCTTCACTATTATTTTTATTCTTTTGGAAGGTTTGGAAATTAGTTAAATTTTATTTTAATCATAATGGTGTTGGGCATGTTATTAAACAAAGAAATTCCTTATTTTTATGATAATGGAAATAAAACATGCCGTTGGGAGTTTGGGCATGTCTTGGGATGTTCATTTTTTGGATGAGCTTGCTAATAAACAATGTTATTGGAATTTGATATTTGAAATTTCAAATAGATATGGGAAAGGTGATGGAATAAATAAAGAAAAGTGATGTTTGAATTTAGCAAAAAGAGAAAAACTTGGCCGACCATGTCATAACAAGCATGGCCAAAGCTTTTGATTTTTGTTTTGATTCTTTCTTTGCAATTGGAGGATGACCGTTTGAAGCATGATAGGAGTTTGGCCGAAAATGGTTTTTCCTAGGGGCCTTCTTTTCGGTTTTGGAAGCTAGAAAGAAAGAAACCTAAGGCTTGAGTTTAATTTTTGGTAGAAACTAGAGAGTTTTTGGCTAGCTATGTGTTTGCATGGCTTTCTTTCTTTCGCCAAATCTCAAGAGAGAGCTTTATTCTTCTTCTCCTATTACGAGTTTGAGAGGCTAGGGAGTATTTCGATTAACTAAAGTTTTCTTCATTGTTGAGTAGCCGCATGTTTCATTATTATTTGAAACATCGCCTCATTATCACTCTTTTTCTCTCCATTAAATACATTGCCGAAACTCCTTAGCCGAATCTTGATGTAAGGTGCTATCAACTATGTGTTTGTGACCTCTTCAAATTGTTGTGTTAAGGAGTTTTTAAAAGAGCTTATTGGTTTCGGCTATTCAAGGGATTTGGTATCTACAAGAGCAAGCAAACATTTTAGAACTTGGAAAAGATAGGTAAGATGTGTAGTTTCGGCCAAGGGCCATGTTTTAACTATTTTTGTGTTAGCCGAATCTTTGTTTTGAAGGTTTTGAAGAGTGTTAAGATGTGGTAGCCAAAACCTTAATCTGGTTTACTTGTGGCCGAACCTTCAATAACTATGTTGGTGTGCTCTTTTGTATAGTTGAAGGAAGGAATCTTTAAGGGAGCTCTCGGATTTTGGTACATCAAGGCAAATAGTATTTTGAGATCGAAATAAGCTAGGGGCTAAACAATAAAAGAAACAGAAGCTTTCGGGACTTTAGTTGATATTAGAATCGATAAATCAGAATCTCGCTATAATCAGGTGCGTAGTTATCGCACTGTACTCCTGTTTGTTAATTTTATAAGTGATGCATGTGTAACTTTCTGTAAAAGTACAAGTTGTGCTCATTAGCCGAAATAAAGGCTAAAAGTATGGATAATAAGGTAAGTGATCGAATTATCAGATTTGTAGTTTCGGTACTAATCTTTCAGTGATCTGTAGTAATAAATGTTTATCGATGAATGTAAAATAAAGTGATGACATGTTATGTATATCGTTTGAGTAATATGTGACCATGGTATAAAATATATATATTTGTTTCGTATAAAATGTTGTTATGGTATATATAAGTACGCATGAGACTTGTGATGTGACTATTGAAAAAAAAAAGGTGTACACTATGTGAGTGTTCTAATGCTAGCCTCGTGCTACATTCGTGATTGTTTGATTTGTGAACCGTTTGATATGTGAGATTTCTATGGGATCGGTGGCTTAGCCACGACTTTAAGAAATAATGTGCAGAAGAAAGATATGTGGATCACTTGTGGATTGGACTTCGTAGTTGTATATTGAAATCATATTTATAACATTGTGTATTCATAATTGCATATTTTATAATCGTATGTTATATATATGTGGATTGTGTGGATATGGGCCAAGCCCATATGTGAGGATATGTGTATTAACTATGCACTGAGTCTTGGTGACTCACTCTATAATTATTAAACCTTTCAGGTGGCGCGTAAAGCTTGGACCGGGTCGGAGAGGATACAAAGGTGGCCATGAGGAAATGGACTTTTGTGAAAAGAGACGGTTTATTTTGATTAATTAAATAATGACATCTTTCGTATTTTGATTAAGTGTGAATTGTAATAAGGCCCACTAAAGTGTTTCAGTTCATTTGTTAAGTATCGTTACTATTATGCCCTATTATGGAAGTATGATTAAAGATCGATCTCAAATGGTTTTATTTTCTCAATGAAGCTTGAAACCGATATGTTTATAACAAACTCCGATTTTTACTTAGAATATTACAAGTCATGAGAATGTTTTATTAAAAGAAACAAATTTTAAATGGGTTATCTCTTAAGTAAGAATGTTTTTCGAAAGTGTTCCGCAGTGGCATTCCAAATTCGGTCGGATTAAATGGGCCGGGTTTGGGGTGTTATAGTAAGAGTAAATGTGAATATGTACGAGTAAGTACTTTTATTCATTTGAGACTATGTTGCCATTGTTCCATGGAATGAATGTTTGTAGTTGGAGTAAATATGTTATCCTAGAGTTTCATGCAAACTTACTAAGCTATATGCTTACCCCTCTCATTTCCCTTTTCCTTATAGTATTGCCAAGATAACTCGAGAGGTTGCAGACATCAGAGTTCGGAAATCACACTATTGACATCACTTTGGTATAACAATTTAGACTTATTTTGAGTATGTCATGTATAAGACTCGAGTATTTTGTTAAGTTGTAATTGTTAGTCAAAGTGTGGGCTATGTAAGTTATTAAAGTCATTTTGTAAATGGCCTTATAAGTTAGGCAAATACTTGGCAAATTCTATTGCTTAGTGAAGATGAATTTCATGAAGTATATGCCTTTATGTATGTCTTGATTCTTTGAGCTTCTAGAGGTACCTATGGGTTATCTTTTATACTGTAGTGAGTACTTAGATGTGCCTTTGGGATTGGAGTTGTATTGTTTTGAATGGAAATATGTATGTGTGCAACGTAGGGTGGCTAAAAGGCTTGGTAAATAGCCTGCTAATCTTCCACATGGGTGTGGGAGGCACGGCTTACACATGGGCGTATGCCTAGGCCGTGTGAAGTCTGCACCTTGCACATGGAATTTAAATCGCCACACGGCTGAAGCACACGGACGTGTGCATAGATCGTGTGGATAGGTCAGAATGCCAAGGTTTGGCACACGGGCTAGGGCCACGAACGTGTCAAGGCTGTGTGACCTTAGTCAGAATCGACCGCGGGTGGAAGACACGGGCATGTCTTAGGGGCACACGGGTATGTCTTAGGGGCACACAGGCGTGTCTCTAGACCAACACGAGTGTGTGGCCCCTGTTTTGTTAAAATATTTCTCAAATTCGTAAAAGTTCTCGAAATAGTTTCGAAACCTTTATGAGGTATGTTTAGGGCCTCTTAGGCCGAGTAGATGCGAGTGATGGGTTTTAAACAAGATTTTTATAACCCTATTCGAGGCGTTTAAGCAAGGTTGGTTAGGTAATGCCCCAAACTCGGTTCCGGCTTGAATACGGGTAAGGGGTGTTACAAGTTTAACTAGTAGATTTTTCGTTGTAAGTTGCTGCCAAGAGAATGAAAGCTCTGGAGTGCAAGAGAAGAAATAGGATATGTAAATGATGAAGTTTCAGGTGAGTTCTAGAATCTAAACCTACTGTTAGGTTTATTGTCATTTAAGCATGCCATGGTTGCATAAGCATAAAGTAGGATAATATTAGCATACATAGCATGATTGTGGGTAAACCTCAACGGTTAGACAAAGTTAGGAAGGGAAATGGGGAGAGAACCTTTAGTTACTACCTTGGGCGAAGCTTCAGACCTTACAACACGAACACTATGATGTTCGAGCATCAAGGTTAGATGGTGTATAGGAAGTAATCGAAGGAGGATTCAGGAAATAAGATAATGGAATGGTATTTATCGCGACCACAGTATCGATTAGTCCTTCAAGATGACACCGTGATAACATTATATGGCGTAAGACCATAAATGAAAGATGCCATGACAGTATGGTATAAAGTACATAATGTAAGACCATGGATGAAAAATGTCATGGCAGCATGGTACACGATAATGATAATGGCGTAAGACCATGGATGAAAGACGTCATGGCAGCAAGGTATGTGGTGTAAGATCATAGATGAAAAATGCTATGAAGTCAAGTATGATGAGTAGGACCATGGATGAAATACTCCATAGCATCATAAGATAGTACGTTAGGATGAGAGGTAGGTGTAAGACCATAGATGATAGACTCCATGGCGTCCATAGAGATTAAGTCCATCGGGATAGTAAACATAGAACAGAGTAAGTCCGCCGGGACAGTAAACACAAGGTAAGTCCGCTGGGACAGTAAACACAAGGTAAGCCCGTCAGGACAGTAAACACGAGTAAGTCCGCTAGGACAAGGGAAAAAAGGAAAAAAGAAAGAGGGTATAAGACCATATCTCGGCTATGACATCCCATAGAGTCCGCCAGGACCTCAAGTAAGGAGTATAGGGTCTGTGCGTAAGAATAGGAAAACCACATAAGTGGAGGAAGAGTTTAAGAAAGTATAAGTATGGCAAGCGGACTTTTAAGAATCTGCCAAAAGTGATGAAAGCTAATAAAGCATAGGCAAATACCCAATGAGAATTAAAGAAAGATAGGTCGTGTAGAAGTTGTCCTAGTTATGGAAATGTAAGAAGAGAAATTATCCAAGAATCATAAGCAAGGATTTAAAAAGAAGAGTCGCTCGGCAGAGCTCAATAAAGATGTGCATGAGAAGAAAATCTTGTGGAAGGATGAAGAAGTGCTTTCCCAAGATAAGGGTTCTATCTAAGGGACAATATGTCTTTCAAGACTATTCCTCTTTGAGGAAAGTCTAGTGCGGGTACACCGCAAAAAGGATAACTCCAAAGAGAGGAAACGAGTGAGTGAGATGTCAAACTCGCATAATTGTATGGGCAATAACATGTTAGCCCAGCAAGATATATCGATCTTCATGTACAAGACAAGTGAGCTCCCAAGTTATCCAAAACTATGGAACAAGAGTTATCCAAAACTATAGTAACAAGAGCGCTGAAGCGTAGGTGCCCAAAGACTGGATCAAGATTGAACCAAAGTTCTAGCAACAGGAGCACTGAAGTGCTAGTATCAAAAGTACCAAAGTACAAAATAGGAGTCCCCTATTGGCATGAAAATCATATCCTAACTATTTAACTAAGTTTAATTTAGTTAGTCAAAAGTTCTCATTTGCAGTAATTATCAAGTTTAGTGTTGATTTTAATTATTTAAGTCACTATAACAAAACCCATAACAATTTCATGATTTATGCCATCATAACAAAATTTACAAAAATCTCACTTCATTTATCATGACAATATAATTTCAATTCACCTTTTAAAATTAGGCCTTATAAAATTTTTAGCATTCAATATTTCTTTTCATATTATGGTAATTTCAATGTTTTAAACTTATGTCAACTTTTGTCAACATAAATCAGGAATTTACATTCTAACTTATTTTTAGCCATAATGGACATAACTAATCTTTTCTATAGTGTTAACATGATTCCTTCACATACACACAAATCCTATTAAGTTCATATTTTCTTCCATGGCAAGTTTAGTAACATTTTTGCGTAATTGACTACAAATCCTGACTTGGTCACATAAATTTTTTACCACATTTTAGTAATTTGTCTTATCAAAATTTTCCATTGAATTTCACACTCATAATAACACAATTAAACACCTAATTATAACATTAATTTCATGATTCCTAAGCTTACAAACTTAGGGTAAGTATGGTTATCCATGATACTTACCTTGATGGATGCTTTCCAATACTTAATCAAGCTTTTACAAACTCCAATCCATCCTAAAACAATCTTTGAACTCCATGAATCAACATCTCCCTATTACCATACAACAAAAATATATTAAAAATTTAATATAAATTCCACCCAAGCTTTCCCATACATTTTTTAACAAATATCAAGCTAATAAAAATGTAGGAATCCATATATTATCTTACTTGAAGCTTTCTCACTCTAACATCAACATCTCTCATTAGATCCCCATAAACCCTAGGTTGAGAATGATGAAATTGATGGTAGAAATGTGTTTAGGAGGTGGCTTACATAGAAATTTTAACAAAATTTCAAAGTAGGTAGTGGAATTGAAAAAATAATGGAGAGATTAAAAAAGAAATGAAGAGAAGAAAAATGACGGCAACAGTGGGTGATGCCTGGCTGGAGAAGAAGAAAAATGAGCTGATTGGGTTCTCATACCCCTTCAAAAAAATCAACATATGGGCCCATGACCCAAGCCCATATATTCAAGTCTATTTCATGTGAATTTGAAGCTCATTTCCTTAATGCAAGGTTCCAATGATTCAAAATAATTCCAAATTTCAAATATCACCTATAAATATTATTTTCATCATAAAAGTATTGGGAATTGACCAAATTACCATTTTACGACAAAATTGTCATTTTGCCCTTTTTAATATTTCTTTTCAAATTTTGATACTTACACAAAATCCAGCTCATAAATTATCACATATCTTTATTATAACTTTTTGAGTAATAAAAATCTCAATTTGACTCTTTTCTCAATAAAATGGGGAAATTACAATTTAGTCCTTATGCTATTCAATTTTTTCAATTTAGTTCAAAAAGTAATTTCTATCTCACCACATCACTTTCCAACCCATTCTGTGTCAATTAATCTATCATAATTCATATTTTATATTTTGTTAAATTTTACACATTAGTCCTCATACTCTTCAAAATTTACGATTTGATCTTTTTTTGTCATTTTTCCACCTTTGCAGCTCTTTTCACATATTTCCATCTCCAATATTAAATTTCTATCTCAAATTTTTTTATTTGGGTCATTCCATAAGATTCCTTATAATTTCTCGATATTTGAGCTCAAAATTATGGCACGTGTCATATCAGAATTTTTGAGGTGTTACACAAACTTAGGCCAATCCCAAAGACCTTCTACGTTCACCATATCATTTATGCATTCTCATCAATGCGATCCAATGCAAGACAATAGTTGCGCAAAAGACCCAACTCTACCACCCATACATTTGAGCAAAACCCAACATCCAAAAAGGTCCTCCTCAAACATCATCCCAAACTTTCATCAGAGACGTCCATACAAATGAGCATGTTGCTAGACTAATACTAGTAGGACACCCATCCCCCACTTTATATTTAGCTTGCATGACTTGCGCCCAAAAATTCTCCCTGTTCGTGACAAGATTGAAGCCCAACTTAACTAAAAAGAGAAATTCTGCTCTCTCAAGTGTCGGATAGCTAAGTTGCCACATTCAGGTGGTTAGCAGCATTTAGCCCACTTAACTAAAATGGTCTTCCATTTACCATTAGAAGGTCCCCAAATAAAGTTCCTGGTCAATTTCTCAATCTCCTTGCATATCCTGACCAGTAATAGGGTAGTAGTTTGCCTGAAATAATTTGGTATTGCAAGCAATACCGCTTTAGGTAGTGTCATTCTACTCGCCATTAAAAGCAACTTTGCATCCCACCCATTAAATGTCCTTCCAACTTTATCAAGAGCAAACTAGAACGTTGAATTAGTTACCCATTTATGAAATAGCGAGACCCCCAAATAATAGCCTAAGTAATCAACCTCCTTTGAACCCTAGACGACCAACAATAGCACTTGCCACCTGAGCATTTGTGTAAGGAGAGAAGATGAAAAAAAAAATTAAATTATCTAAAAATTACAATTTTCAATGGTTTAAATTTTTAAGCATGCTTGATAATTCATAATAAAAAAATAAATAATAGAATTTTTTAAAATAAAAAAGTGTTGAAAATGATAAGTAGAGAAGACCTTACTTATCACTTAGGGTGTGTTTAGGTAAGGAATTGTAAAAGGGATTTCATTTGTGTTAAGGTTTTCAAAATTTTAAAAATTAATTTACCTTTTTGGGTAAATATATTCAAAATTTGTGAGTAATTTCAAGAGGGGATTTCAACTAAAATTCCTTTGTCAAATTTTATCTAAATAGATGATTTTTCAAATTTTCTCAAAATTTTATTTAATTTATTAATGCATATGGTCCCACTATAAGATAAAAAAACTTAAACTTCATAAAGCATTCTTTTTAGTTATAATATATACTTTTTAACTTTTATTATATTAACTCTATTTATAATTTTTACAAATATAATGATATTCATATTGAATACTTTTATATTAATTATTTTTAAAATAATTATTCTTATTTTAGAATTTTTAAAATACCAATAACCTATTTTTTCTTAAATCAATTATTATTCAAACAAAAGAATTACAAATCCTAGCATTTTGAATTGATGATAAAACTTTAGCATTTTAAAAATCTAAAAGAACTTTAAAATTCTTCTTCCAAACACACTCCTAACTTATAATTTTTTTCAAATTTTTATTCTTTTAACATTATCCTTTAAACACTCTACATTATCCAAAAAATATAATTATATTTTTTTAATTAATTTTAAACAATACTTAATTCTTAAACATTTATTTTTTAATTTATCAAATATCAACATTGTTTGCAATATTAATGATGACATTTGAATATTAAATTTTTTATTTAACTACAATAAATTTATATATTATTTTAAAATTAATATAAAATATGATATGTAAAGTAAGTTATTTGTTTTCGGATTAAATAAGCGTGGATAACAAAAGCTTTGATATATAGAAAGTCTAAACCTAAATCTCTTGAATTTTTTTTTAATAGTATCAGTTTTATTTTTATATTTTAAATATATTTCATTATATAAAAATAATTAATCATTTTTTTATTATATTTTTGTTATATAACAGTGTCCTATTTTTAATTTATCGTTAGCCACGTTGAAAAAGTGTCAATCGGCCACTTTAGTACAAAACAATTATATGTCGGCTAAAATAATTCAAGTGGACGGTTTGACTGTGATGACAATATTACCTCGTATTTTCTAAATTTCTTTTTCTATATAATTAAAAAAACTTAGTATAGTTACCGAGGGCTTTAAAATTATTATCTTAAACAATAATTTTTTATTATATTGAAAAAAAATGGGATTCATGTCAATAATTTAAATTTATATAAAACAATCTATACATAATATATCTATAATCTATATAAAAACATAAGTTTAAAAAAATTGAATGAAAAAAATATTTATTACTAAATTAACAATAAAATAATTTATTAATATATTATAATCATTATTCATAATAACAAAAGTAATATTATTTAGAAAACTAATTATTGAGTATAAATACTTGTATATAAAATTTTAAATAATAATATTAAATTACATTTATTATTTAAACAATTATTATTAATTAATGCTACAGTATATATTAATTAAAATTAATTTATTATAAATTTATAAAAACCGTTACTTTATTCAAGTAAATCAGTTGATAGTATTATTTGATTTCTTCAACAAATAACATGTATTTAAATCAAAACTTTTTTCAAATGATTATTACTTGAATCATGGAGATCACAGTGGCAGGAACACTTGATAATCCGAATAACGGTGTCGGAGGTTACTACAGAGTCGGACGACCTTACGGTTGATGGTAATGGAAGACAAATTCCAGATCCCGAAATGGCTAAGGCTTCATACAAGGCCACATTGTTGGGCATATGGCTCAGAATCCGGACCAAACAGATAGGATGGAAGAGGTCTTCGAGCTTTAAGAGGGAGATGTGATAACGGAGGTGGTAGATGGAGTACCGTCGATCACCTTTTCGAATCGTGTTCATAAGTTTATTGAACGGAATATGTCGAAAACACTGATTGTCAAGCTTTTCGGGGTCGTAGAATTCGTTTTCATGCTTTGCTTAATTAAGATTAATACTATGTGGAAACCTTTGAATCCTGTTCAGCTAATGGACTTGGAGAATGATTTCTACCTGGTTCGTTTTAACAATGAGAAAGACTATAATCGAGTGCTGGTAGGAGGTCTGTGGGTAGTTTATGGATAGTATTTAACAGTGCACCCTTAGTCACTGGATTTTTCTACCGCCAATACTGGAATTGATGTATTGGATAAGACTACCAGGTTTACCAGAAGGCTATTACTCGGGTTTTTTGCTTCGTGCCATCAGGCAAGCTATTGGCCTGGTTGTGAAACTAGACACTCACATAGACTTTGCCAGGAGGGTTAAGTTTGCGCGCTTAGCTGTTTGTGTTGATCTTAAGAAACCGTTGGCACCCAAAGTAAAGATCAATGGCCAGACATAGCGTATTGAATATGAATCATTGTTGAACGTTTGTTTTAACTGTGGTCACTATGGTCATAGTGCTAAAGGATGTGAGAGTATGAAATCTTCATCATCTGATGTTGGTAATGGAAGTGCTTCTGTGGTTGATGAAAAATCAGAGCTAGAAAAAAAGAGTTGAAGTAGAGGACTTTGGTCCATGTATGTTGGTCAAATGTCGGCAAAGAGGGAGAGGTCGGAGCAGCAGGGAAACAAGGAACGTAATTCAGGGAATGATTCCAGAACAATCATGATTTGCTGTAGTGGAGGAGAATCTGGTTAATGATGATGGCGCATTTAATGGCTTTGACAAACCGACAGAACAAATAAATATAAATGAAAATGGGTGTGATGTAAGGGTGTCATTCCATCAAAGGATCTGATGGCTCAAGAAGAAATAAGTCGAATGCTAAACGTAAAGGATTTTTGTTAGGGAATGGGTCCAAAGTGGGCTTTAAAATTTTAAGGCTTATCAATAAGAATATTTGGTCTTCAACTGGAATGGGTCAGAGGCCCACGAATGTTAATTTTGGCCTCAACACCAAGAAGGCTGCTGGGGGGCAAATCATGGGTTTCCAACCAATTACTTTAACAGCCAAGTTAGATAAAACCAAGCATCAGGCGTTCCGGGCAAGTAAATAGTGAGAAAGAGAACAGGGGGTTGCTCAAGTATAAAATGGGTATGGAGTCGGACAAGGAGAATGGGGTTTTTCATTTTAGGGTAGCTTCCAATGGCATTCTTCAAGGGCCGCGAAATCAGTTATCGGCCGAAGGGATTGCCCAACATCATAAATTGCCAGATGATTCTTTGAATAAATCGATAGCTGCTACGGTGGATTTAAAGGCAGCTATGGAGGGTATAATCTCTGGGTTGGAGCAGGGACATGCAATCACGGAGACAATAGTCGACAATCCGGAAGATGATGAGTAGATGGGTGCTACAGTTCCTTCTAACGCCAAGGTTATTTGTTAACACCCAATCTGTTGTTGGGTGTTTTTTTCGCTCTGCTTTATATGGACACAAAAATTATTTTTTTGGAATTGCCAAGGTGCGGCACATCCGCGTTTTCATAAGTTTGTTTCTGAGTACCGGAAAGAGTTTCAACAGGAGATCATTTGTCTTTTTGAAACTCGGACAAGTGGTACGCGAGCTGACAGAATTATTTCTCAAAATTGGAATGGCTCAATCTTGTATGATTAAAGCTAATGGTTTTGCCGGTGGAATATGGATTCTGTGGAATGAGACGGTTTTAGTTGATATTCTGGCTATTCATCCTCAAATGGTCCACATGAAAGATTTCAGTGAGATTAACTCTTCTAGTTTCCTATGCATAGTGGTTTATGCTAGCCCGCAACAAACGAAGAGGAAGGATCTCTGGTATAACTTGGATGTCATGGAAAATTCGATTTCAGAATCGTGGCTGATTGTTGGTGATTTTAACTCGGTGCTAGATGGTTCAGAGAGGGTAGGAGGTGTTGTTCAGGCACGACTTGGTTGTAAGTGGTTTCAATCTTTCCTGTTTGACAATAAGATTTGGGATTTGGGTTACAATAGTCCTCAGTTCACATGGAGTAGAGGGAACCTGTCTCAGAGATTTGATCGGGCCATTTGTAATTCAGAGTGGGACTTCTTTGCGCCAAACTATACGGTCCGTAATCTTCATCGGCTGAAATCTGACCATTGTCCAATTTTGGTCTCTCTAAGCCCGATTGTTCAAAGGGATTGTCGTTGTCTGGCTAGTTGAATGCTACATGCCGAGTTTAAAGACCTTGTGACGAAAACTTGGAGAAATGATATAGGGATTGAAAGGAATTCAGAATGTTTTCAAAATGTGGTGCAAGATTGGAATAAACGATTTTATGAAAACATCTTTGTGCGTAAAAGGAAACTTATTTCTGACTTGAACAGGGTGCAAAAAATTCTAGATTTAATGTCCTCGTCGTGTCTCCATGAACGTTAATTAAACTTAGGCCAAGAGGTTGAAGAAATTTTGAATCATGAAGAACTAATGTGGTTCCAAAAATCTAGATCGAAATGGCTTAAATATACAAAATTATTTCCATGGACGCACTCTAGCAAGATGAAGAAGGAATAAGATTAAAGGGTTAAAGGTTCGAAATGACGAATGGTGTTTTGCTGATGATTCTTTGAAACAACATGTGGTGAACTACTTCAAAGACCTGTATGCAACAGAGTATCCGATCAATGGTTATCCTCCTAGCCAAGGTAAGTTCCCACTGATACCCACAGCAGAGCTGTTATTATTATGGCACCCTTGAAGGCTCCAGGAATTGACAAGTTCCATGCTAAATTCTATCAGGAAAATTGTGATATTGTTGGTAGCTCGATCTGTTCTATGGTTCGGTAAATCATGGGGGGGTGCATCTATAGATCCTATGATTAATAGAACTCTGATTGTTCTATTGCCGAAAGTCCAAGTCCCGTAGAGAATATCTTAATTTAGGTCGATTAGCCTGTGTACGATAGCTTACAAGATCATCATGAAAACGATTGTAATTAGGCTGAGGCCTTTGATGATGAAGCTCACTAATCAGAACCAAGCTAGCTTTGTTGCAGGGAGGTTTATCATTGATAATATTGTAATTGCTCAGGAAGTTGTACACTCTATGAAAGGTTTCAAAGGTCAAAAATATGGGATGGCTTTAAAAATCAATTTGGAGAAGGCGTATGACAGAGTCAGGTGGGATTTTCTAGAAGATGCACTTTGAAGTGGGTCTACCAAGACTATTGGTATCTGTGATTATGAACTGTGTTTATTCTACATCTCTCCATATACTATGGAATGGTAGGATCCAGAAAGTTTTTGTCTAGCGCGCGGTTTGAGACAAGGAGACCGACTGTCTTGTTACTTGTTTGTACTTTGCATTGAAAGGTTGGGGCACTTAATTGATGAGGCTGTAAGCTATGGAAGTTGGTTTCTGATTTTTTCTATCAAGAGGGGGTCCAACAATTTCTCACTTATTTTTCATCGACGACCTCATACTTTTCTGTGAAGCCAACATGGTTCTAGCAAGTCAAATGAATGATATTCTTCGTACGTTCTATCATTTTTCGGGCCAAAGAGTGAATAGAAAGAAGTCACAGGTTTTCTTCTCACCTAATACTTCGAGTGATGTCGCAATGGTGGTGTATTATGGTTTTGTGGGTTTTCAATGGTGGTGAGAAAAGAATCAATTTTTCAGATTGAAACACGTGCCATACATGAAGGTCTGTGCCATACATGAAGGTCTGAGCATAGCATGGGAGAAAGGATTCAGGCAAGTATAATTAGAATGTGATAATGCACTTTTAGTGGAGATTCTGCTAGTTGGTGGAGTTGATTCTAATAAGTTGGTTAAATTACATTTAATTAGTTGCCTTTTCAAATGAAATTAGAGAATAAGAATTCGTCATATCCAAAGGTCGTAAAATACGGCTGTTGATCAAATGGCTAAGTACTTAAATAATGAGGTGTCAAAGCTTGTGCTATTCATGGATCCACCAAATTCATTACAAGAAGCTTTGCATGCTGATAAGAATGCGAGTATAACGGGTTGATTGTTTTCGTAATTGCTTAATTTTTGTTTTTGTATACCTAAAAAAAAAAAAAACTTTTTCAAATGATTGCATGAAATGATTTTTTGGTGCTAATAATTACCATTGAAGATATTAAATTTTTTAATATTTCTTAGCAAATTTGACGATGTTGAAGATATGAAAGCACTCTATATAAAAGTACGAGTTTAGAAAAAATTTAAATCAATAAAATTATTTTTTATTATTCATTATATTATTAAATTGATATTATAAATAATAATTTTTTAAAAAAATAATAAAGCTTTTATACAACTATATAGTTAAGTTGAAGTTGAACCCAACTTATTAAGAATAAATAATATTAATTAATTATTATTATTATTAGATAAAATTGTATCAGTAATCATTTTTATTTTTATTTTGCATAGATTTTTCATTGGTTTGAACTACACAAATATTGAGTAGTTTGGGATGTGCCTCGTATTTATCAGATACGTTGTGGGCACTTAAGTCAAGAATCGACAAGCAACCGAAGAAGAGCAGAAATCTACACGACGTCGGGACGAGCTAGGTGAAGCACGTCGGGATGACACGACGCCTTTGGCACCCAACGAACCAGCAGTAACATCAGGATGAGGAAGAGACACCATGTCGAGACAACGCAATAACTGCTGGAGAAATACAACTATGTTTTTTACTTTCAACAGGACTATTTCTCCTAGTTGAAATCTATTTCCTACAGGGTTATTTCAGTCATATTGGACTCACGTCCCAAGCCTATTTAAAGGGCCTTTGGAACCCTATTTAGTAACAATTTGATTCTTTGAATCAAATTTGCGTTAAATATTTCTTGTATGAGATTTGTTAAAGAGCTTTTGGGGAGAGCTTTTATATTTGGGATATTCGGGTTTCTTTTGGGATTTGCTCTTTGTATTTGGGTTTTGAATACTCTCCATTGTTGTACTTTTTGTTTGCTACTTAGTGAAAAGTTGAAGTCTCCTTTGCCCGTGATTTTTTATCCCTCAATGAGGGTTTTTTAACGTAAATACTTGTGTTCATTCTTCTCTACTTTTATTATCTCATTGTTCAGATGGGTCGATCCCTAACAAATACTTTAATTAATTTCTAATAATAGATATTATTTTAAATTATCATTTAACTAGTGTTATAGTTATAAAGCAATGAATGTTAAGATTTATCATTATAAATAGTGTTCGACACTTAAGCAATTTTCAAACAAATAGAATCTAAAAACATTTCCAAAAAACAAAGATTATTAGTATTGGTAAGTTTGAAGTGCCAAAAAATATGGAGTATTAAAGTATTGGTTTATCGAATAGAAAATTTCAAGTCATATTCAAATGAAAATGTCACTAGAGAGAGATGAAAGAGCGTTTTAATCGATAATTGGATAAATTTATGATATTCTTTCATCACACATTTAGTTTATTATACATATTATATGAAATTTATTTTAAACTCACCCTTATTTACTTTCCACCGTCATCCTATTATCTTGTAAAAGTTTCACTTTATAATTGTACTTTCTTATTAATTTTAATTTTACTTTATGTTGTTTTTCTAATAAATATTATAATTTTATAAAAATAAATTCTTATTATTTATTATAATTTTATAATTGTTTAGGTAATTTGTAACTTTAAAGTAATTAATTATATTAGAAGTCCAATGTTGATCAAAGATAATAATGAGAATGATAGATTGAAGAAGAAGATCCATATAGAAGATAATAACGAGGATGATAGATTAAAGCAGAAGATTAAAATAACAAATTTAGATATATTTTTACTATTATCATTATCTATTTTTAAATTAGATTTATTTATATTTTTTATGGAGTTGGATTTTTTTTAATTTATCTAAACATAATTTTTGTTTTAATTAGGAGGTTGAAGTTCTTAAATTATCTTTAATTTATTTCTTTTTTTTTGCAATAAAATTAGATGATTTAATAATTTTAATAGTTATTTCACTTATAAAATAAAATATTATAAAATTAATAAATGTATTGTGTCCATCTCACTTAGATGAGTTGATTTAGAACAACATACATAAAATTTAATTTGAATATATTTGATATAATTTGAATTTACCTTTTAATTAATAAATTTTTTATTTTGTTTTAAATTATTAAAAAATTAATATAGTTGCTAAAAAATATTTAATATTAAAACTAAAAAATTAAATTTAATGGTAATTTAAAAAATAGTTAACTCAGTAATTTTAATACATTAAAATCATAATTAATATTATCTATTATTAGTATACACACCTAAGTTAAATCAAAATCTAATCTTGATTCTCAAAATATTTATTTATTGTTTTGGAATTTAATATATTTACATAAATTTTCATAATAAAATTGTAGTTTTATCTTTATTTAAACCATAATAAATGTTAAAGTAATCCATCTTCAATTACAGTTTCATTATACTTTAATTTAAGCAATAAAAAAAATCTTACTATTTTAAATTATTTTTATTTAAACCAAGATTAACACTATTATCAGACGTTAAAAACACGAACAAACAAGAAATGTAGTATATAAAGAGGTGATACTACACATATGAAATATTTATTTTATAACTAAAAATAATATTATTATTTAATGCATTATAATGTCATTAATTATTTACATCAATTTCCGTAGAGATTTAAAAAGTTAATATTATTAAACTTATTTTAATAATTAATCTCGATATTTTATAAAATTATTAAACTTGATATGATGATTTTTTTTTGTGAAAGAAAGTTAATTTCTCACATATTATCACATATTAACTATTAAGTACTTCCGTATCTATTAATTAACAAAAATGGGTTAAAGTTTATTACAAATCCATATATTATATAATAAAATTCATTTTAGTCTCTCTACTTTTAAGGAATATTTTAGTCTCGATACATTTGAAAAAAAATTCATATTTTAATCCCTACACATTAGATCTGATCATGAGTTGGACTAATGCAAATTTTTAGGCCCATTTTTTAAGCTCGAACCCAGCTCGAAAAATGGGCCTAAAATTTTGCCTAAGTTCAATCCTGATAAAAAATGCTAAATCCAACCCTTGCCTGCCCGTATGAATTTTTTTAATATTATTTTTTATATAAAACAATTTTTTTAAAATATAATACATCAAATATACTAAAAACATTAAAATAAATATTTTCCAACAAATTGAAAATTGTAACACCCCAAAAATTTTATTTTTGGCTTTTGTAAATTTGATACAATTATGAATCTGCTTTAGTGGTTAAGTGTTCTGGGTGCGTGTTTGGAGGTCCCAAGTTCAAGCTTTGTCTTTGGCAAATTTTGGAATTTTTCTAATTTAAGCCTTACCCTTGCTCAGTAGGTTTAAGGCTAACTGTTGGTGAAATCATAATAGAATGGGCTTGCTGGTCTGGTGGTAAGAGAATTCGTGTGTTGTGTGGAGGTCTTGTGTTTGAATCCCTGCGAGAGCGTGGGAGTCTATTTTGGCTCGTTTGGCCGAGAGAGTTTCGGTTAAACAGGAAATCTGAAGAAGTTAGGTGTTAGTGGGAGGAAAGTTAGGGATATGCTATCATATTCGTTTTATTTTCGTTTTTATCCCTTAAAAATCCTTTCTTTAGTTTTTTTTTGACGTTCTTTTTCCTTTTGGCAAAAATTTGGCTTCTTCATCTTCTATTTTATTTTCAATACGCTCGTCACTCTCAGTTTTTACGTCTTTGGTATTCTGTGGCTCTTTGCTCGATTTTGGTAAGTGATGTCTAGGTTTTATTAATTGTTTAAGTTTTTTTTTCGGATGGTGGGGCTCTTGTTAATGGGGAATTTCGACAGTATAGTAATTCGTTAGAACGTCTTGCGCAAGAATTGAAGAGGAATCTCCCGTTACTACTCCAACGGCTTAGAGCGAGATAACGGTGGTTGTCGTTGGCAGTGAGGGTAATTTTGTGTTGACTTCTTGTTATCGAATTCATTAATCAGTTCGCTAAATCATTGTGGGGTAATCTATTTTTAGGTTTATGGAGGCTCGAGGGTGATTTCGCGTCGAAACGATACTAGGTGTGTACCCGAAACGCATAAATCGAGCTTTTGGTAAAAGCCAAAAAAGGTCACTGTCGACGCCATACGGGCGTGTGGTTACCCGTGTGGCAGGCCGTGTGCGACAACACTGTCGTGTGATCGACGAAGGCCAGGTGATGGTCGTGTGACGGGTGTGTGGGCCCATTTAGCTAAAATGTTTTCTAGGGTTGCACAGGTCACCCAAGTCAACTGTGAACCTACTGTAGGGTCGGTAAGCACTACTTAGACCCTAAATCGTGTGACCTGAATATATAATGTATGTATTGGGCATGTTAAATTTATGTATGTTTACTGATCCGTATGTATGACTGATAACTCGATTTTAGCATGTAAACATGTATTTTTGTATGTCTGAATTGAGCATGTTTAGTTGCACCTGCATTGGAGTGGGATGATTGATTATTGGAGGAAGTGTACTGAAAGGCTTTCATGCCTATTATCTGGTAGTTCAGTTGCAATATTACTGATATGTGCCGCATTTGGTACGACTTGGTGTGTAGGGTTGGGTGGGTGTTTTAAACCCCACATGATGTGTAGGGATGGTCGGAGATGGTGTGTAGAAAATGGTGGGTAGGATACTAATTTCTGTTACTGGGTTCATACTGTATCTCAGATGGGCTAAGGCCCTAAATTATATCTGAAACTGTATCTGATTGGGCTAAGGCCTAAAATGTATCTGAATCTATAATGGGCTTAGACCCCAGACTACATTTGACTAATAACTGTTGTTTGACTGTATGCATGTCTTTTGTGGGGATTACACACTGAGTTTACGTAAACTCATCCATTTCTATTTTTATCTGTACAGGTAATCCCCAGACTTAGACAGACAGGTGCGGCAGAGGACTCAACGGTGACCACATGTCTATTGAATTACTTTAAATTCATTTATGGTTTTTATTTCCTATTTTGTTTGAGGTATTTTTATGTAATTTGAGACTTTTGGACTATTTGTCTTTATTTTGGATTTTAACTGTTTTTATGGACTTTTAAACTGCAAAACTCAACGAAAACTTGGTTTAATTAAAAACAACGTTTTTCCTAAACACAAACGATTTTCTTTAAATATCACGGTTTTAAAAGCTTCCACTACAGAATATTTTTTTAAACGAATCAAGTTAACGAGAAAATAATTTTAAAATTGACGAAGGATAAATAGAAGCTAATAAACGGAAACGGTCTTAACTTGCTAAATTCGATTTCAAATCCCATTCCATGTGACATCGCCAGATTCGGCCATAACGTCTAGGTCGGGTTTGGGGTGTTACATTTAATGGTATCAAAGTCAGGTTACAAAACCCGGCTGTGGATTTTAGGTTTTAAAACTTCGTTTTTAAATAAATGATTTTCAAATGAATTGAAATGATTTGACTAAGAATGTGGTATACCGAGTCTCCAGCGCTGATCCTGTAAGTATTCTAATAAACTGTTATGGTATTATAGATAGTCTGTTCTGAAAACACTCTAGTTAGTGTATACTGAAACTGTAGTGAAACTAAAATTGATAGAGACTGTACTTACAAAAAAAAAACTCTAAATTTATGATACTGCTTACATAAAACATCTATTAATAAATACTGAAACTGTAATTGATTCATAAAATTCGTAATACAGATAAATCCGAATAGACATGAGCGCACGAGGTATCCATGGACGTGGTACTAGAGGCCGAGGTAGAGGTCATAGGGGGCCTCAAGTTTAGTCCTCTTCTCTAGGCAACATACTGAACCTAGATATGAGTGAGACGCCAGTGTCACCTGCTACTGAGACTAAGTCTCAAGATCGCATGGCTGGGGACGACGCATATCATCTCAGGCTATGTTAAGGATACTAGAAAGGATCGTTGGGCCCAACACTGGATCTGGGGGCCGAGGGTCGGTTACGGAACGACTTCTGTCCAATAGAGTTTAACTTTTCAGGGGTGTCACTGGAGTCACCCCTAATGTGGCTAAGTACTGGATGGAGGCTACTGAAAGGATAATGGATGATTTAGACCGTACCCTTGGGCAGAAATTGAAGGGTGCAGTCTCTTTGCTTTACGATGAGGCCTATCAATGGTGGCTGACCGTTAAGGAGGGCACTCAGCCTGATCGTCTGTCTTAGGAGTTCTTTAAGTCTGCCTTCCAAGGGAAGTATGTGTAAGCAAGTTACATCGATGCTCGTAGGCGTGAGTTTCTGAACCTCACTTAGGGAGACCGAGTATGAGGCCAAATTTCTGAGACTGATCCGCTATGCGCGAGGTATGGTGGCTTCTGAATATGAGAGATGTGTCCGTTTTGAGGACGGCCTCAGGGATAATCTGAGGGTACTGATAGCTCCACAGAGGGAGCGAGAGTTTTCTATTTTGGTAGAGAAGATGAAGATCACCGAAGAGGTTATGCGCGCTGAATGCCAAAATAAAGATCGTGAGAGGGGTAAGAACAAGAGGGATTCGGAGCCCTTGAGTTCGATATAGAGGCCTAAGAAAAAAGTCCAGGACTGATGGGCTCCCTGTTGCTCATACCGGATTGCAGTCGTGTGGAGATTGTGGTAGACGCCATCAGGGCGAGTGTTGGAGGAGGACTGGAGTGTGTTTAAGGTGTGGGTCATTAGAGCACCACATTCAGGAGTGTCCGCTGAGGGCCGATCAGGTGCAAGTTCCGAGTTCTGGTACTGTGCAGCCATAAAGAGTAGTTCAGCAGCCATCGAGGGGCCCTGGTCAGGCTAGGGGTGGTAACGGTATGGGCCATTAACAGAGCACCAAGCAGAGGTGCTGGGCAGACAGGGGCTAGGCAGTCTGCTCTTATTTATGCTGTGCGTCGCCGAGAAGACAAAAATGCTCTAGACGTCATTACCGGTACGTTCTTAATTTATGATGTACCTTACTTTACTTTGATAGACATAGGTTCCACACATTCCTATGTAGCTAGCACTGTATCTGAAAAGTTGGGGATTTTGGTTGAGAGTACTTCTGGTGAGGTGACTGTGCTGAGTCCACTGGGGCAATCGATTCGAGTTAGCAAACTGTATAGAGATGTTCCGCTTAAGGTTCAAGGGTTGCTATTTCTTGCTAATCTGATGGAGCTTCCGTTTGGGGAACTCGACCTGATTCAGGGTATGGACTGGCTGGTTAAGCACCATTTCAGTCTGGACTGTGCGACCAAGAGGGTTGTCTTGAGAATTGAGGAGAATGATGAGGTAGTTATGATTGGAGAACGTCAGAATTATTTGACTAGTATGATCTCTACACTGGTGGCTGAGAAACTGGTTCGTAAGGGATGTGAGGCGTTCTTGGCCTATATTAGTGTTTCTGTTTCTGGGGACTCTACTGTAAAAGATATCAGGACTGTAAGGGATTTTCTAGACGTCTTTCCTGAGGAGCTACCGCGATTGCCTCCGAACCGGGAAGTTAAGTTTGGGATCGAGCTTCTTCTGGGTACAGCTTCGGTGTCCATCGCTCTCTACCGTATGGCACCGAAGAAGCTTACAGAGCTTAAGGCTTAACTGCAGGAACTTTTAGACTGTGGTTTCATCCATCCTAGTGTGTCTCCGTGGGGAGCACCAGTTCTGTTTGTTAAGAAAAAGGATGGGACCATGAGGATGTGCATTGACTATCGGCAGTTGAACAAGTTAACCATTAAGAATAAATATCCGCTTCCGAGAATTAACGACTTGTTTGATCAGTTCAGAGGGGCTTCGGTATTTTTTAAGATCGATATCCATTCAGGGTACCATCAGTTGAGGGTTAAGGATGTGGATGTGCATAAGACGGCATTTAGGACTCGTAATGGACATTACGAGTTCCTAGTTATGCCTTTTGGTTTGACGAATGCTCCGACCGCATTCATGGATTTGATGAACCGAGTGTTTTAGCCCTAACTTGACCAGTTCATCGTAGTTTTAATCAATGACATTTTGGTACTCAAAGACTGAGGATAATTATGATGAACATCTTAGGGTGGTACCTCAGGCTTTGTGAGAAAAACAGTTCTATGCTAAACTCAGTAAGTGTGAGTTCTGGCTTCGTGAAATAACTTTTCTAGGGCACGTAGTGTCTGCTGAGGGGATCCAAGTCGATCCTAGGAAGATTAAGGGTGTACTGGATTAGAAACAGCCTAAGAATGTGCCTGAGATCCGTAGTTTTCTGGGTCTAACGGGTTATTATCAGCGGTTTGTGAAAGGTTTCTCACTGATTGCAGTGCTTTTAACTAAGCTGCTACGTAAGGGTGTTCTGTTTGTCTGGACTAATGTGCAGCAAGAGAGCTTAGAGAAGCTCAAGACTATTCTGACTGAGGCTCTTGTACTAATACAGCCTAAACCTGGGAAGGAGTTTGTAGTTTACAGTGACGTGTCACTTGTGGGTTTGGGTTGTGTTCTGGTGCAGGATGGTAAGGTTATGGCATATGCGTCTCGTCAGCTCAAGACGCATGAGGCAAACTATCTGACGCATGATTTGGAATTGGCCGTTGTAGTCTTTGCTTTGAAAATTCGGAGACACTATTTATACGGTGAGAGGTGTATTATCTACACTGATCACAAAAGCCTCAAGTACCTCCTGACTCAAAAGGAGTTGAATCTTAGGCAGCGTAGATGGATTGAGCTGCTTAATGACTATGACTGTACTATTGAGTACCATCCTGGTAAGGCCAATGTGGTGGCCAATGCGTTGAACCGTAGGGCGATGACTGATCTGATAGCGATGTTTGCTCGACTTAGTTTGTTTGACGACGAAAGTTTGTTGGCTACACTGCAAGTTAAACCAAATTGGATAGAACAGATTCGGGATAGAAAGTTAGAGGATGAATCATTGGGTTTTCGATTCCGTCAGATTGAGAGTGGCAGCACTACGGACTTTGGGCTGAATAATGACGGGGTACTCTATTTCCATGGTCAGATTTGTGTACCGAATGATACTGATCTGAGCCAGTTTATTCTGAGAGAGGCGCATAGTAGCCCTTAAGCTATGAATTCCGGTGGGACTAAGATGTACTGAGATTTTGGAGAGCTGTACTGGTGGCTGGGATTGAAATGGGAGGTTACTGATTTTGTGGCACGATGTCTGACATGCCAACAAGTTAAGGCTGAGCATCAGTTACCTTCGGGTTTACTTCAGCCGGTTAAGATTCTGCTATGGAATTGAGAGCGAGTAACGATGGGCTTCGTTAGGGGTTGCCTCTAACGCCTATAAAGAAGGATTCAATTTGGGTCATCGTGGACCGATTGACCAAGTTTATGCACTTCATTCCAGTTAGGACCGACTATTCTCTTCAGAAGTTGACGAAGCTCTACATTTTTGAGATAGTGAGACTGCATAGGGTTCTAGTGTCGATTATTTCTAACAAAGATCCTCGCTTCATGTCTCGGTTCTGGAAAAATTACATGATGCTCTAGGTTCGAGATTCGATTTCAGTTCTACATTCTATCCTCAGATCGATACTCAATGAGAGGGTGATTCAGATACTTGAGGATATGTTGAGGAGTTGTGTTATCAATTTTTGAGGCAGTTAGGAGGATTATATGTTGTTAGTCTAGTTTTCCTACAATAACAGTTTCCAGTCGATTATTCAGATGGCACCTTAGGAGGCTCTGTATAGTCGTAAGTGTTGTACTCATTTGTGTTGGACTGAGTTGGGCAAACGTCGAGTTTTAGGTCCTGAGTTGGTTTCTGAGACTGAAGATAAGGTTCGACTGATTTGGGATCGTCTGAAGGTGGCTTCTGATAGACAGAAGTCTTATGCGGATCTGAAGAGGCATGATATTGAGTATTCAGTAGGGGACTGCATGTTTCACAAGGCCTTGCCATGGAAGAAGGTTCTGAGGTTCGGTCGCAAGGGAAAATTGAGCCCTAGGTTTATTGGGCCTTATCAAATTCTGAAACGTGTAAGGTCGGTCTCTTATCAGTTAGAGCTACCTCCAGAGTTGGACCGCATCTATGATGTCTTTCACTCTCGATGTTGAGGTAGTATCGATCTGATCCTTCTCATGTTGTCTCAGTTGAGGAGATTGAGGTTAGGCCGGATTTGACTTTTGAGAAGGAGTCGGTTCAGATTTTGGATCTCGATGTTAAAGTTCTGATGAAAAAGTCCATTCCACTAGTAAAGGTTCTGTGGCAAAATCATAGCATTGAGGAGGCCACGTAGGAACCCGAGGATTCGATGCGTCAGCAGTATCCTCATCTGTTCTGATCAGGTAAATTTCGAAGCTGAAATTTTTTTTTAGGGGGCTAGAGTTGTAACACCCCAAAAATTTTATTTTTGGCTTTTGTAAATTTGACACAATTGTGTATCTGCTTCAGTGGTTAAGTGTTCTGGGTGCATGTTGGAGGTCTCAAGTTCAAGACTTGTCTTTGGCAAATTTTGGAATTTTTCTGATTTAAGCCTTACCCTTAGTAGGTTTAAGGCTAATTGTTGGTGAAATCATAACAGAATGGGCCTGCTGGTCTAGTGGTAAGAAAAGCCGTGTGTTATGTGGATGTCTTGTGTTCGAATCCCTGCGAGTGGGAGTCTATTTTTGCTCATTTGATCGATAGAGTTTTGGTCAAACAGGAAATCTGAAGAAGTTAGGTGTTAGTGGAAGGAAAGTTAAGGATATGCTATCATATCCATTTTGTTTTTATTTTTATCCTGTAAAAACCTTTTTTTTAGTTTTTTTTTTTTTTACGTTCTTTTCCCTTTTGGAAAAAATTTTGCTTCTTCATTTTCTATTTTATTTTCAATACGCTCGTCACTCTCAGTTTCATGATTACGTCTTTGGTATTCTGTGGCTCTTCGTTCAATTTTGGTAAGTGATGTCAACGTTTTTTTAATTGTTTAAGTTTTCTTTTCAGATGGTGGGGTTCTTGTTAATGGGGGATTTCGGCAGTATAGTAATCTGTTAGAACGTCTTGCGCAGGAATTGAAGAGGAATCTTTCGTTACTACTCCAACGGCTTAGAGCGAGATAACAGTGGCTGTCATTGGCGGTGAGGGTAATTTTGTGTCGACTTCTTGTTATCAAATTCGTTAATTAGTTTGCTAAATCGTTGTGAGGTAATATGTTTAGAGACTAAAAGGTGGTTTCGCTTCAAAACGATACCAAGTGTGTACCCGAAAGGTAGAAATCGAGCTTTCGGCAAAAGTCGAAAAAGGCCACTGTCGACGCTACACCGGCGTGTGGTCACTCGTGTGGCAGGCTGTGCACGGTCTTGTGATCGACGAAAGTCAGGCCGTGCGTAAGACACGGCCGTGTAATGGCCGAGGTGTGGCCGTGTGGGCCACATGGGCTAAACCGAACTAGGTGTGTAGCTAAAATGTTTTCTAGGGTTGCACGGGTCGCCCATGTCGACTGTGAACCTACTGTAGGGTTGGTAAGCGCTACTTAGACCCTAAATCGTGTGACTTGAATATATAATGTATGTATTGAGCATGTTAAATTTATGCATGTTTACTGATCCGTATGTATGACTGATAACTCGATTTTAGCATGTAAGCATGTATTTCTGTATGTTTGCATTGAGCATGTTTAGTTGCACCTGCATTGGGGTGGGATGGTTGATTATTGGAGGAAGTGTACTGAAAGGCTTTCATGCCTATTATCTGGTAGCTCAGTTGTAATATTACTAATATATGTTGCATTTAGTACGACTTGGTGTGTAGGGTTGGGTGGGTATTTTAAACCCCACATGGTGTGTAGGGATGGTCGGAGATGGTGTGTAGAGGCTGGTGGGTAGGATACTAATTTCTGTTACTGGGTTCATACTGTATCTCAGATGGGCTAAGGCCCTAAATTATATCTGAAACTGTATCTGATTAGGCTAAGGCCTAAACTGTATCTGAATCTGTAATGGGCTTAGACCCCAGACTGCATTTGACTGATAACTATTGTTTTACTGTATGCATGTCTTCTGTGGAGATTACACACTGCGTTTACGTAAACTCACCACTTTCTGTTTTTATCTGTACAGGTAATTACTAGACTTAGACGGATCGGTGCAGCGGAGGACTCAGCGGTGACCACATGTCTTTTGAACTGCTTTAAATTCATTTATGGTTTTTATCTCCTATTTTGTTTGAGGTATTTTTTATATAATTTGGGACTTTTGGATTGTTTTCCTTTATTTTGGATTTTAACTATTTTCTTGGACTTTTAAACTGCAAAACTCAACGAAAACTCGGTTTTATTAAAAACAACGTTTTTCCTAAACGCGAACGGTTTTCTTTAAATATCACGGTTTTAAAAGCTTCCGCTACAGAATATGTTTTTAAACGTATCAAATTAACAAGAAAATAATTTTGAAATTGACGAGGGATAAATAGAAGCTAATAAACGAAACGGTCTTAACTTGATAAATTCGATTTCAAATCCCATTCTATGTGACATCGCCATATTCGGCTATAACGTTTTGGCCAGGTTTAGGGTGTTACAAAAATACATTAAAAAAAGTCTTTATACTTAAATAACACTAAGATAATTGCAACTTAGCAAGCAAATGCCTCTAAAATAGTAGCAAAATTAATAATAAAACAAAAAGTCATATAATATCCAAACAATAACAAAAAAATAGTAACAATATAATAGCAAAATGGAAGCAAAATAACATCGAAATGACAACAAACAATAACAAAACAACAGTAAAAAAATTTTAGGTAAATCCGGGTTGGGCCAAGCCCAGGTCAAAAAGATCTTACCCTAGGCTCAACCCGTTTAGAAAACAAGCCTTATTTTTTGTCAAACCCATTTTGCTGGCTTACATTTATGCTCAAACCCTCCCACTTTTTGGGTGAGCCTTTAGGCCTGGCCGAGTGGCCTGACCCATTATCAAGTTTGCTGTAAGTTAACTTTACTGTTAATAAAATGATATGGCTTAATAATAGTTGACGTGTCATTATATCCCTTCACTAATAGGACACGTATCAGTTGAATAGCCATTGTTGACTCTACACTAACTACCTAAGCATGACCACTTGTCCCACCTCAAACGGAACCAACCACCCAAGCTTAAGGGTGAATGCTATCCTAATGTGAACACATTTCCAAGACAATAAGGAATCTATTTTGGCGTATTTAGGAATTTTATCAAGGAGCTCTAACAAGGGGATGTTCACATTTAAGGCCTTAAACATATTTAGGAATTGCAAGAACTTCTCTTTCTCTTTCTCTTTCTTCTTCTTCTCCTCTAGACATGAATGAAACAATATAGGCTTTAGACTTGGTGGTGGTGGTAGAACAATTTTATCCTCTTGTTCAACTTGTGTGGGCTCACTCTCAAGTCATTCCTTCTTTCCCACCCCTTCTCCAACACTAGGAGTGCGGGTGCTCTCATCCTTCTCAATAACTTCCTTCTCCACAAAATTTGGTCAAATAGGTTCCTTAACCATAGCCCTAGATCTAAGGGTAATGACCTTAACCTGGTCTTTTCCTTTCCTCTTTGGATTAGGTTCGGTATTACTAGGTATGCTAGAGGCTAAATTGTTTTGAAAAAATTGTAAGACTTAGTCTAATTGACCACGGATTTGGTGCACATCGGCTTGAACTACATGCAAGCCTTCCTCTACCTTACTTACCCTAATTGATAATGGAGGGTCGCTACCATAGCTTGGTTTTCTCTCTTGATATTGGGGAGCCCTAAAAGGTAATGGAGTTTAAAATGTTGCAATTGGGTTTTGGAGGATTAAGGTTTTGGTTTCCTTGGTTGGAAGGTCCTTCTTTGTTTTCTCCCCCACCGAAGGTTAGGATGGTCACGCCATCCCAGATTATAGGTGTTGAAGCAAGGGTTATATCCTCTATTCCCCCACATAGTTAACATCTATATGGTTTCCCTCATTATCATGTCTTGCATTAAAATGGGTTAGATTTGGCTAGTTTTGAACTTGCGTCTTGGCCGAATTCGTCTCCAATTGATTAAGCCTTTTGAGGACTTGTTGATACTTGTCTTCGCTACAAACAGCATTCACTATCGATTTTTTGGCTTGATATGTGAACCATTCAGTCGGCCACATGTAAGATTTCATCACCATGTCCTCGATAAGTTGGCAAGCCTCGGCGCATGTCTTTAACATGAATGCTCCCGCGGACACTCCATCTAGACTTAAGTGTAAGTTTTTGTCAAGCTCGTTGTAGAAAATTTAAAGTTGCAGCCAACCTTGTAAGCCATGATATGGGCACTTGCGTAGTATAAGCTTAAAGCACTTCTATGCTTCTATAGTGACTCTCCTTCCAATTGCCGAAATTTTGTAATATTCATGCGAAGCTTCATTGTCTTACCCAGGAGAAAGTACTTTGCCAAAAATTTGCTCGCTAGCTCATCTCAAGTGTTGATGGAATCTATCGGTTGTGAATTTAACCACCTAAAAGCATCATCAGTAAGAGAGAAAGGGAATAACCAAAGACAGAAAGCATCTCGGATTCCCCATTATATTAAATGTATGACAAATGGTTAGAAATCTTTTTAGATGTTAGCTCAGATCCTTATTCATTGACCCTTAAAATTGAAGGGTCACTTGTATCATTTGGATCATTGCTGGTTTGGTTTCGAAGTTAAGCTATTAAATGCTACCTTGAACAACATCCAAGTTGGGCATCGCGTAGTCATGCAAAGTTCGTTGCTCCATGGGTGGGTGTGGTGGTTGTTAATCTCTACTCGTGGATCTTCGATAGGCTACTCTCTTTGTGGAGGTGGGGCGTCTCTAGAATGTTGCGCCCTCCTTGTTTGTGTGTGTGTGTGATGATACGTTTCAGTTCTAGCTCAAATGGTAAAACATCGTTACCAGTCCGAGTCATATAAAGCCTCTTACAAGCACAAAAGAGTGAAAAAAATTAACTAAAAATTATAAATGAAATAAAGACATATAAAAACAAAGTTTTATGTATAAATCCTACTTTTGCTACTTATCTCTACTTAACATGTACACTAAAAATTACTCAATCTTACATCGTCTCCCTGGCAACAACGCCAACAACTTTAACCGTGTTTGCACGTGCATATAAAATAAACAATTTTATAAAAGAATTTTATAAGCGCAGCTTTACTGCAAGCGTACAGGTCAGTTGTAATATTTGTAGTGTTACAATGGAACACCAGAATATTCTAAGTATCAAACCCAAAAGGGATGGCAATTGAGTGATAAATAACATACACTCTAAAGTCTAAGTAGCTACTGATACGATTTTATAACACGATACATCATAACAACAAAATTTTGTAAGAAAATTAAATATGCTAATCTAGGGACTAAATTGCAAAGAGTACAAAACTAAGAAATTAACTAAAGAAATTACTAATAGTGGTTGGTTGATTTTGATGGGATTCGATGGTCCTCGAACAAGGGACTTAAATCACTTAAATTACTGAGTGACTTTATTTTATCTTTTGATCTCAATTTTACCGACATCTCTCAATCTCACCGATTAATCTAGGACTAATGAATAGGTGTACAACAAGATTATCTCTCGATCTAACTTGCCTAGATATTCCCTTAGGTGCGTCACTTCCTAAGTTTGTAAATCTATTCCCTTAGATGTTGTTAAATGCAAAGGTTTCTCCATGACCCTTTCTAGCATCGTCAGGCAGTGATACCTTTCACTCCTTCTAGGTTCTATAAGTTATATGCCCACTTTATCAATGTCAAAGAAAGTAGTCCAAGTTCGACAACAGTTATAGTGAATTTGTTTTAGGAATAAGAAGTAGAAAGTCTAACCACACAATTGCGTAATGGCTTCACAGCGTTATTACAAAGCTTCTATTGGAAATGTTAGAATCATCAATGGGAAGGCATTCCTCGACTTCAGCCCTCGATTTCAAATTTGGCGTACAGTCGGGGTTAGTTGGTAACCTAAACTTAGAGACCCCGAGACGACATTCTGTGAGTGCTTTCAATTTCAACTTCCTAATTTTGATGTTCTATGTTGGAAACACTTATACGAGTATGCAATCAAGTTACACTGGTGGTCAATTAGCAAGTAGTATTGGTTTTAACATAGGGTTTACAAGAATGAATGATGTACTCCCTACAACCTACAATAGTGAAGGGACATCCAACCTTGGACATGCAATTGGGGTTGATAACAAAAAGGGAACTGAGAACAAAAAGGGATCTAAAACGAATGATGATCCAATCCAGGAGTCCAGGCTGGATAGTTCGAAAATTGTATTATTTTTTGAACCAAAGGCTATTCCTACTAATCAAAAGGAAGTGGTTCTAATGGTGAAGGTTCGGACAATATTGTAGGAACTCATCCATATTGTACAACATATGCACCTCTACCCCATATGCTTAATGTCAACCTGGATGTTGAAGGTGGGTTAAAATTTCAAAAACATCCTCATAGAAGATCGGGTCATTTGGGTTCCTTTACAAATTTCGACAATTTACAAGTTGGAATAGATTTTTCCTCTAAAGATGCTTTTGTTGCTGCAATGAAGCTTTATAGCATAAAGCATAGGGGTAAACTTCAATGCTATAAAATCCCGAGCTGAAAAATATTAGGCCAAGTGTGTAATGCGTGATATAAATGTCCATGGAAAATCATAACATCTGTGAAAAAGACGACGGGGTTCTATACAATAAAGAAATATAACGCTCCACATACTTGTGTTGTTGTAGGTACATCACATGATCATCCAAAATTGGATTCTGACCTGATCTCTGACATTGTCTTACGTATTTTGAAATACTTCTGTTGTTGCAACTATGTCACAAGATCATTCAAAATTGGATTTTGGCATGATCTCTAACATTATCTTAACTATGGTGAAAGTGAGTCCTAGGATTCTAGTGCCAGTTTTAATTGTCAATATCCGTAGTTAGTACAATTACATCGTCTCGTACTACAAGACATAGGTTGCAAATCAAGAGGCTATGGAAAAGATGCATAACGGGCTGGATAAATCATATAATAATTTGTTGCAATGGTGCAAGGTACTGAATCAGTACGTATCAGGTACCATCATTGATCTGCAAATGGAACCTGCGAATTATGGCAATCAAATAGTCCAACAGAAAGGATTTTACATGTTTTTTTTTTTTTACATTCAAGTCATGCATTGAATCATTCTGATACTGTAAGCCATTAGTCCAAAATTAATGGTACATTCATATATAAAATGTAACAACCCATTTTTAGTGGTACCAGAAATGGTGGTTTTGGAACCCTATTTTTGAGAATCGAGTTGGTAAATATTATTTATTAATATTTACTAGTTTATTATAGAGTTATACTAAATTTTGGCCGAATAATTTTGTTGATTGAATGATTAATTGGGGAAAAAGGACTAAATCATAAAAACTACAAAATTCAACCGCTATTGATTTATATTAGTTAAAAGGGTTAGAGGGTAAATTTTTAAGGATTCAAAAGGCAATTATGCCATAATCTATTATGGTGGACAGTTAGTATAGGTTTTAAATGAAAAATTATGTTCATTATAATATTGGTTTACAATTAAAAATAGTTAAAACATAAAACAAAGCATGTGGCCATTTCATTTTCACTTTCTTTTCTCCTTTCTTAATTGACACTCCATTGTTGTGAATAAAAAATTTTGACCAAGCTTTCAACCATGCATGTAAGTGATTTGATGATTTTTTTTTCCCGTAATTTTTATGTTTTTTATATCGTTGTAGCTTAATCTAACTGGCCTAGGGACTATTTTGTAAAAATGTCAAAGTTTTGAAATGTTTTCATTGATGGTTTTTGATGTTTTGTGGTTAAATAGCTTGTTTGTAAGCTTAGATTTGATTATGGGCTAATCTGTAATGTAAATTTGGTCAGATTTGAATTTAGGGACTAAAATGAAAATATTGTGGATTTGAGATGAAATTTCTATAATTATTGTGTTTATAGGATTAAAGAAGGATGAAATTGGAAACAGATTGAAAAATGGATCTTAAATATGAAAGATATGATGGTTTCGATTTTAGGGACTAAATTGAATAAAATGCGAAACCTTATGGAAATTGTGTAAACTAAAATTTAGTTGACATAAACATTGGATAAGATGAATTAAGGTATTTGGCACTGATAATTTATATTGAATTACCATATAAATCAAGATTTGAACCAATCGGTAGAAAATTGAAGAAAAGGGAAAATTACAAACTAATCCCTAACACTGCTACTATTCCTATTTGTATCTGGTAATTTCATAGGATGTAATTTTATATATATAATTGTGAGGTTTATGTTTGTAATGAATATTTCATGTGTATCAAACATTCTTTGAATTGTATGCAAATTGCTACGAAGGTGAGAAATAGATTGAATGGTATGGAATCGTATTGATATGTAAATTTTGCCCGGATGAAAGACAAGATAGAATACAATTGGCATGATAATAGGTTTAGTCGTACTCTTGTACGAGATTTACACTACGGTGCCTACTGATTCGCACTACGCTACCTAAAGAATTGCACTTCAATGCCTATTGTTTTGCATTACGGTGCCCACTGATTCACATTACGATGCCTACTAATTTGCACTTCAGTGCTTACTTTTCAACACTTTGGTGCATTCTGGTGTGGTATAGTTACCCGCGTATCTGTATCTGTTCATTTAGTTCATTGGGATAATTGTTTAAAAGGAAATGTATTTTCTGATTCTATATACTGATTAGAAATGAGTGTGTTCGCATGGTTATATGTACTCATATGCTTTAACTAAGTAAAATGGTACATTCATTTGATAATCTTGATGAGATGGTGCTAAATTGATTTTATACGAGTAGTAGTCCCATAAAACCAAATAATATGTCAAAAACCAACAAATCAAAACTTAAATTTTGAGGTGTTACAGTTTAAGTACAAGATTGGTTTAGGTAACTTGCTTGTAAAGGTTCATTTTTGCTCAGACGAACTAACACAGGTGATACGACCGTGTGCTCTGTATGAATTAGTAGATTTCATGATAACACGGGTTCAGTAGGTTACATGGATTGGCCACACGCCCATATGGTATATTATACATGGTCTTAATTTGTTACACGGCCTAGCAACACAACCGTATGACTTTGCATTACACAGCATCAGCCTTGCACACGATTTGAAGACACAGTCATGTGATTTCAATGCCACACGACCTCAGCCTGTCACACGGCCTGGCCACACAACCATGTGACCCCTGTTTTGTGATTTTACCTCACTTTTATGTAAAGTTTCAAGTTAGTCCATGTTTAGTTCTAAATTATTTTTAGAGCTTTTGTATGTTTGATTTAAGCCTGAATCCGCACATACAATACGTTTTATTTTAATGATTGAGTTCTAATGAATGTTTAAAAGAATTTTTGAATTAAAATTGCTTGCTCTTATTCTGTTATTTAATGTAGCATCTCGTAACCCTAATCCGATGACAGAGACGAGTGGGGATGTTACATGAGAGATATGAGCATCGCTTGTTGTTGGTTGTTACAAAGGATAGTAATAAAAAATTCACGCCAATAACTTTTGCAATTGTTGAAAGAGAAACCGCTGATGCTTTAGGTTTCTTTTTAACTAACTTGAGAAAGTATGTTGCGCCGCAACCCAATATATGCATCATTTCTGATAGGGCACCCAGAATACGACTGTAATTGATCGACGTGGAAGCCTATGGGATCATGCACACCATAGGTATTGTATACGTCATATCACATCAAATAAGAAGGGTCAATTTCATAAGGATGCTGAGCGATGATATGTTATTAGCATGGGTACATAGTAAATATTATTTTCTATATCATTCTTTTAACATATACATTTTCTGCATTCGTGGAAATATTATTTTCTAAAATAAAATAAAATAAAATAAAAAGTCGAGACATGAAGAACTTGAGAGAAATTAAATGAAAAAATTGAGAATAACATAGTTGAAATAATTGAGAGAATAGATGAATAGGATTGAATGAAAAAGAAAGAAAATGAGTTAGGTATATGTAACAAATAAACTAGTCATTTGGAAAATACTGTTAGAGAAAAAAAATTAAATTAGTCATTAGATTTTTTGATCATTGAAAAGATTATAATTGACTTATCGTTGGACGAAAACGCATTTAACAAGACAGATTTTCAATTGAAGTGACAACAGACTGGAAGTGCATCTTACAACATTTTTCTTCATTTCCATTGAAAATTAAAAAGAAAATAAACAACAAAAAAAAAATTAATGCAATTAAATATCTTCAATTACAAGTCTAATTAAATGATTTCCCTTAAGCATAATTCAATTTGCTATAGTGTACTAATAGGCCATTTGAATCACATAACTATATATATATATATATATATATAATAAATGACAGGTTCTATTCAAATGACAATGCGTTAAATTTCAGAAATTTAAATAAATATAATTATGTAAAAAATTATTTCAATTATTTAATAAATCAGTGTCTAATATAACACATAATATATCAATTATATGCACGTTAAATTTTATAAAGTATGCACATAAAAATTGAAACACAGAATATATTTTTAAATTATATCTCCCTTTTTTATTAATTGTTTTTGCATGGAAGGTTTTGTATTTGCATTATTGACACTTAATAATTAGATTTTACTTGGTAAAAAAAATTGGGAAATATCAAAAATATAATTTCTCTTGATAGGAAAAAGTAAAATAATTTCTTTTCATCTTTGATAGAATTGAAAAAAAAAACACTTGAAAAATACATAATTTTTTAATTAATTCTCATTTTCTCTCCACTTATCATTCTAATTTAAAATCATTAATTTTTATGCATTAAAATGAAAATTGATCATCTCTTATATTTTCTTTCTTCTCAATTCTCATCCCTCTATTTTTCACCCAATTAAGCACACCAAATCTCCCTCTCCAAATTTCTTACCCAAAACCTCCATTATCGCACACTCTTTCTTTTTTTTTCACCCTCTCCGGTTCCTTGCACTTTTAGTTAGGGTTTTTAAGCCTCGTGAGCCTCACTAGGTCGGGCGGCTGCCGATTTCAACGAGAACTCACCTTTCCTTCTTACGCATCATTTTTTAAGAAAGGATTTTTAATAAATCCGACCTTTCAACTAATAATCCCATTTCATATCTTCAATTTTGAACTAATCAAGTGCTTCATGCTTGGTCTAAGAAATTAATACAAAAGAAGAACAAAAAGAAAAGCATCAATGATTTACCCTTCAATGCTCTATCGAAATATTAACACAAAAGAAAACAAAAACCTCACAGGAATTTTTATTTATTTTGAATGTTTCATCATCATTGATCGAAATGGCTTAAAGCCCATTGGCCTCCAATAATACAGGGTTTTGTGAAGGTGGTGGAGTCCCCATGTCCCTCGTCCTCTAGCCTGTGAGTAGGTTAGAGGTGGTTGTTGATTGTGAAGTGTGGGTAGCTTAATTGGTGCCAAACGCCAAGTCGTAGAAATTAAATTATCTATTTTTTTACAATACTAAAAATCTAATTTTATCATTTTAATAGTCTCTTATCTTTATAATTTTTAGAAAATTAAATTAAAATTTTATCATTTTTTTGGGCGCAAAATACAATTTTACCATTACACATTTAAAATTTTACGAGCTTTACGGGGAAAATTTCCATTTTAGGGGAGACCGGACCCCTGCTAACCCCCCAGATTCGCCATTGATTAGGGCTAATCAAGTTTTCTCATATTAAGTTGTGTTTAAGATAAATCCAATGTTTCACATTCATCTCTAGAGGTATTTAAACTTCGGTTAAAATCGAAATAATTGACCGAATCGATCTAATTCGGTTAATCGGTCGATTAATCGGTCTAGTTAGGTTGGAGGCCGGTTAAAGTTTTTTGAAAGTTCGTTTAACAGTTAATTCGGTTTGAAATCGGGTAATTAACCGAATTAAGTGAACTTAATAAATAATATTATATACTATATGTATTAGGCTATTACTAGCTCGATTAATTCGGTTAATCCGGTCAAATGAATATTATAAATTTATTTTTTTATATGTTTTATACTTGTTTTAACAAATATATATATATATATATATATATATATAAATTTTTGTTAACCAACCGAATTAACCGAAATATTTCAGTTCGGTTAATTTCTTTTAACAAAAATTTAATTCGATTAACAAATAAAAATTTTAAAAATTTAATTAACTCAATTAATATTAATTCGATTCAATTTTGAACATCCCTACTCATCACCTACAAATCATAGTAATAATTCACATTAGAATTAACATTTGGAATGATTATGCCAGATGCTAACTTCTATGTTTAGTGTTATTTAAGATTTGGCAAAACTTTTGACTTGATGGAAGTTTTGTTATTTAAATTTTTTTGAGGTTTACTACTCAAGGAAAACCACCTACTGCCAAATGCCAATAAGTCTTGCATTTTGTCCCCTAACCAAATTAAAACACACTTAAAAAAAAAAAAAAAAAGAAGAAGAAGAAGAAGAAGAAGAAGAAGAAGCAGCTTTTCTGTTTATGATATATCTCGGATATATAAATCCGATACTATGAAAAACGAATAGTGAGGCTAATAGGTAGGTTTTAGGTCATTGGGCAGTTGAAACCATGAGTTGGGCCTTACATAGCATACATAGATTTGGGGACTAACCCATTTTGATGGATCCCACATTCGACCACCTATTTATTTTCATGGCTAAGGTTGTGATCAGCTCGCCCTAGAAGCTAAGTTTTGCCAGATCCCTGACCTCTAATTTTTTTGGTTCAATTGATTGAATTGCAGGTTCAATCACTTAAAAAATTAAGAAATTGAAAAAATATTTTAAAAGGTTAAAAGTAAGATAAAATATATTTAAAAAACAAAAATAAAATAATCAAAACATAATTTAAAAAATAATTTTTTGGTTAAAAAAAATTAAAAAGAAGGGTAAATACATCCGATGTTTATGTTTTAATTATTCAATTTTGAAAAGTTACAAAATGGTCATTGAACTATTCGAAAGTTTTTCATTTAAGTTATCGAGCTGTTAAAATTGTTGTTATATGATCTTCTCTATTTGTACCGCTTGCACCAATCAAAAGATCTTATTTCCCTTCTCTTTTATAATTTAGCTTTATTTCATAAAACAACTTTAAACATCATGAATTTGTGAATCAAAATCCATACAACTTTCTTCTCTGATTTTCAACATCTGACGTTATGTTGACTTGGATCTAAGGTCTACTCTTCTACTCGTTGATTGGTACTAATTCGATACTTCTACTATATCGAATTGTCGTTTGGAGCTTGCCAATTAAATTTTAAAAAAAAAATAGTTCAGTAACCATTTTCTAATTTTTTAAAGTTAAGTGACCAAAACGTAAACTTATTGATCATTTAATGACCTTAGGTGTAATTTATCTTAAAAAAACTCAACTTTTTCTATTTTAACTAAAATTTCAACTCCTAATTTCTTTTATGCTATTTTCAATTATATATCACTTGTTGAAGCAGTTAGACCTTCTATATTTGATTAATCTATCACTCCAATTTAATTTAGAAAACCTTGAGTTTAGCAATTTGGGCGAAGCAAAAATAGATTGTGTAATCAACTTTGGGTTTGTTGGTTGTTTTGTTAATCCCGTTCTTATCAAGGTTTAATGTAGAGCCACAATTAATCTATTTTATTTACAATCAAACAATCAAAAACCACTTTTAATACTAACTTACTCCTTTTTCAAAAAAAGAAAACACCAAGAATAAATTGTGGACTACATACACATGCTTGCACTTGCACACTCCCAAAGTTTTCTTTCATTTTGCGGGACATGGACCTACTAAGCATTTAAAATAAAGCAAAGCATTTAGTGATCCTATCTCACGACTTTCCACGCCCATTTTCAAGCCCAGTTTTCTCTGCTAATACATTTCAAACATCTGATGGGTTATATTAAAATATTTTAAAAAATCAATTGGGAAAGAAATATTAGATTAATGGCAGTCACATTATTCCCCGAATGAAGCCCCCCATTTAATTAAAACTTAAGATTCCCAATTAATGGGAATCCCCTGTTTCCTTATCCCACTCCACGACTCAGCTCAATAACCCCCCCCCCCCAAAAGAAAATGCTGAAAATCCCAACCTCCTCGTTGACAAGCTGCCTGCAAAAGTGGGTCTATGAGACATTGATCCTAAAAGAGTGAGTATGGGGAGTTACAGATTGGATTTAACTTTGTTGAATTCATTGGGTTTTTCATAGTCTATGGGCAAACACCAGGCTCCATTGCCCATTGTCTCACCATGAGGCGATGTTTTGCTGTAATTTGGTAACCTAGTCATTGTCTACCGAATATCAATCAAAGTAAAGAAAAGCTCAATTATTTGTTGCACGCATTAATTCATTCGTGCAAGTATTTTTTGTCCAAACCTTTTCTTTTCTTTTTTGCTAGAAAATAAAAATTTCAGGCCAACCAAATTTCACCTATAAAACCACCAAATCATTAGGTTGGTGTGTGTGTGTGTTTTGAGCGAAATTAGCAAAATTTATATATCATTGTGATTTTTTTAAGCTTTTGACATATATTTGTTAATTGCCTAATTAGCAAATTTTAAGCCATTGATTTTCCTATCTATCTTTTCTTTCATGCCTAGTATTGATTAGGTTTTGAAAATATTGCTCTAAATCTTCCTCGCTCTGCCTACTTAATAATCTCCACTTTTATAAATCCTTTGATATGATAATTTTTTTTTTGGAAATGATTGATATTTATTAAACACACGGCTCGAGATGGGTAGGCAAGTTCACAATAAAAACAAAATGAAAAGACAACACAGTAGCATGCCAAACGGCCAAAACAATTAAAAACTGCACACAGGACAAACAAAACCATAAAAGCAAGTGAACCACAATCACCCTAAACCAAAAACCAAGACAGTTCACAATCAAAATACCAGCCGAACAGCTTTCTTCTCCTTTGTAAAAAAATCAATCTTGAGATGAGTAAAAAGAAACCCAAAAGCTTAGAGTCCAGCTATGGAGATTCAGAGAATCTTCTCCACCTTCAAAGCAAACTATGACGAAACTTGATGCCTATGTGCCAAAACCATCTGATCCTTTTCCACTAACGTCTTTACTGAAACCTGTTGAAACCATTTTTTGAATGAAGGTCGACTTTTATTTAAAACCGAAAATGAAAAACGGGAGTCGTCACTAATCTTTTTTGATGAGGTGTGATCGGGTCACCTCGTAAGATGGTTGTTTTAAATAAACGGTTTGATTTATTAAAACAATGTTTTTGGTCTACGAAATTCAGAAAGATGGGTTCGGGAGTCGATTACGCACGAGGAAGGATTAGCACCCTCGTAACGCCCAAAATTAGTACCTAATTGATTAATTAATGTCTTAGTGTCAAAGTTGAAAATTTGAAGAAATTTAAATCACGATCATTCGTTAAAAAATTGCCTTAATTTTTTTTAGAAAATGGCATATTTCACGTTAATCAAGAAGAAGAATTATGTCCCGTGAGTTAGGAAAAAATATCTTAAATCCCGAAATAAGAATAAATACCGAAAAATTTGTTTATTTTGAACGACATTCGATTATCTCGATTTTAGAAATAAATCGTATTCCGTGAGTTAGAACACGATTTTTCCTAATTCCATAGAATGTTTAAAAATATATGCTTTAAAAACGTTCGTTTATTCGGATTTATCGAGAAAATCAAAACCCCGTAAGTTGGGGAACGATTTTTCGAATCTCCAAATACGAAGCAATGCTTACTTTTAAGAAAATCTTTTTCATGTGATTATGTGAAAATGAATATAACATTTGAAAACATGATATAACGAAAATCTAAAACGGTTTGTGGTGTGATTGCAATAATAATAAGATGGTGATGTATGACACGATGATACAAGTAAAATAAGTAATGGCATTAGCTAATTAAGCCTAATGTTAATTAAACAATAATATATAAAAATAATAATAATAAAAGAAGGTGAAATATGCATGATATATAAGAAATAATATACATGAAAGTGTTAAAAAGGAAATAAATAAATGATTAAGAAGAATTAAAATAATATAGTGATGATAATAGTAAAATTTTGCGCAAATAAGAGATTATAGATGATTACATTTTGTTTTAAATATATGTACATATGTATATAATAGTAAATAAGCAAAGGAATAAATAAACATAATAGTGAATAAATAAAGCAGATATATAATATTAGATTTAAGTATTTTATAAGTAAAATAATATAAATTAATTAATTAGTAAAATTAATATAGAATTTAGGTAAAAATAATGAAAATAATAATAATAATATGTTAACAATAATAATATTATTATTATTATAAAAAATATAATAATAAATAAGTGAATAAAAACATACACATAAAGGCTAAATTTAAGGATTCTAAAAGTAAAAGAAATAAAAAAATAAGTTAATAAAAGAAATATTAAAATTTAGATATAAAAAGATAAATAATGGATATAAAAATAAAACTAATATTAACTAAAAAAGAAGAATAATTAGACAAATTAATAAACAAATAATAAAATAAATTAATCAGATGACTATATTGAAATCAGAATAAAATTAGGGGGTTAAAATTGCAATAAATTAAAATAAAAAAGGGAAATAGGGACTAAAATAACAAGCGCGAAAACATGCGCGGGCCAAATGGGCAAAAAGCCCAATCCCTAGACACGTGTCCCTTCCCCAGAGGATCGGCGAACCAGGGACTATGTTTTAAAAGTTGAACAAATTCTGTGGTCAAATTTAAAAAATAAAAAAAAAAAGTAAAAGGACTAAATTAAAACAAATAAAAAAGGCGGAATGACCGAAGGGATAAATAACCCATTAAACAAAAACGCGCGGATCCCCCTGGAGTGGGTCGGGTCGCGCTCGGGTGGCCTTATACTGCGCCGTTTTGAGGCCATTGAAACAGGCCCTAAACGACGTCGTTTCGACTGTTCTTTAAAAGCAATTTTTAAAAAAAAAAAAAAAATCTGCCATTATTTTTCTAAAAAAAATTAAAGTTCCCCCCCTTTTTCCCTGCTAGGGTTTCGAACCCAGCCTTGGCACTGCCGCCGGTCTGCCACTCCCCGCCGTAGACGGTGGTCGGAGCTACCCAAAATTTCCCTTTTTAACAAAAGAAAGAATAAAAACAAAAAAAAAATCCAAAAGCTTGGCCTTCATAGTCCGAAAATCGAAAGAAAATGAGTTGTTGCCCTCTCCCTAGGCCGATTTTGACGCCGGAGAGGGAGTTTTCGACGGCCAAAGCATGGAACAGCCCTGGTAAGTTCTTCCTTTTTTTTATCATTTTCGTATATAAAAATAAAATGAAAAATAAAATAAAATAAAACGAAAATTTAAAATAAGAGTAGAAAAAGAAATCACCTTCAAAGAAACTTTTTTTTTTTTTGTTTTTATGATTAATAATCGTTCGTAAAAAAAAATGTTACATTCATTTTCATGGCTTTATAGCCAAAAAATAAAAATACAATTTTTTGCCCTGTTTCTTCTCTGTTGTCTGCATGTTTGTCCTTTTTTTGCAGGTACGGAGGCCGTACGGTGGTGGCGTGGAGTGCTGATGTGGCGTTCGGTGGTGGAGGCATGCGACTAGGGTTTGCTAAAAATTTTCTTTAGGTTTAGGCTTTGGGCTTATGTAATCTGGGCTTCGGGTTTAAGCTAGTTTTTTTATTGGGTTTGTAATAAGAAAACAGGACTGTTTAATTTATTTTTTGGGTTTATTTTGGGTTAATTGGGCCCGGGCAAAAATTGGGCTTACAGCTGAAATCGGAACCCCATCAACCCAAATACCAGAGCTTTGTCTTCTCCTTCCTTCCATCGCCAAAGTATGGGCCGCTCCATTGACCAATCGAGGAACAAAAAGGTGAAGTACTTCTTCAAAGCAATTTTCCAAGGTACGAATATGATGTATAATCGATCTAATAATCCACTTGTCATTTCCCTTTGTCTTGAGCTTTTTGATAACCGTCACGGAATCCCCTTCCACAAGCAGGCGCCGGAAACCCATTCTACGCCCAAAGAATAAAGCCCTTTCACATGTCCTTGCTTCAACCACAACGCATCGACAACGTCCTCAAATAGATAAGTTTCTACTCCTACTACTTCTCCTTCAGAATCTCTAGCTAATACTACTGTTGTGGAAGTTCTAGAGTTACTTTGAAAGGTTGCGTCAAAATTTAATTTGATAAAACCAAAATCCGAAAGACTCCAAAGTTCTTTCGATAGAGAAATGCAAGAAACTCCTAGTTTCTCTTGGCATGGACTTATTTCTTGACCATAGCCTTGAATGAAACCTAACAGTTCCTGCAAAGAAAATTTAACACTTTCATGAATCAAACTATTTCTTCTGTACCACAAGGCCCATAGAGATATTACAATAAGTTGTCTGTTTTGTTCATCTACAACAAAGAAAGTATTAACAAAATGATTTTTACAGCTCGAAGTGCTATTGACTGGAGCAATTTTGATTTGAAGGGACGTCCAGACATGCTGTAGTATACCACAGGACCACAAAAGATGATCAGTATCCTCTGGAGCTGCCTTGCAGAGAGGATAGTGAACTTCATCCCTCAAAGTTCTTTGGAACAAATTACAGAAATGAGGCAGAAAATTATTAAGCAATCTCCAGATATGTATTTTTATTTTTGCTGGAATGTACATAGGCCAAAAAAAACTTGTAAAAATCCTTGTAAGCCTCAATATTAGGAGTGATGTAATTAGTATTCTAAAGATGTTTTGTAACTAAGACTCGATATCC
The DNA here is from genome assembly GCA_005393395.2 of Gossypium australe. NCBI lineage: Eukaryota > Viridiplantae > Streptophyta > Magnoliopsida > Malvales > Malvaceae > Gossypium > Gossypium australe. The sequence continues at coordinate 46,882,019 of CM016625.1, read as the reverse complement.
GCTTTTCACTGAGTATTCCCCAGTGCCTTCATGCTTCCAGGCCAGTATATCCTCTAATCCAGCCCCAGATAACGTGATGGAGAAAGTACAATTTGCATGATCATCATCAACAATATTGTAAACCAGCTCCTTGTTCCAGGTATTGGTTTCAACCTCGATTAACTGATTCACTGTTGTCCAGTTCAGATTTATGTTTTGAACTGATAATCTATTGTTCCCTACTCCAGGCAGCCAAGGGTCATTCCATATGTTTACACTAGCTCCATTACCAATTCGCCACAAAATTCCATCTGCAATCAAATCTCGAGCACTGCAAATGCTCCTCCAGGTAAATGATGGGTAAGAGCCTATCTTTGCTGATAATATATCTGAATGAGGGTAATATCGGGCTTTTAAAACTTTGGCTAAAAGGCAATTGGGCTGGGATAAAAGACGCCACACTTGTTTTGCTAATAAGGCTTTATTAAACAAAAACAAAATTTTGAAACCCAGCCCACCAGCACTTTTTGGTTTGCACAAAGCGTCCTAGATACTCCAATGGATACCCTTAGTTGATTAATTATTAGACCACCAAAACTTGTTCATTATACCTTCAAGTTTTTGACATAAAATTTTCGGCAAAACAAAACATTACATAACGTAAACCGGTATAGCCTGTAAAACTGACTTGACGAAAACTTCTTTTCCCCCATTGATAAGTAGCATAAGCTCCAACCTGCGTTACGTTTTCTAAACCAGTCAATAAAGTTAGCAAAAGCCCAAGTCTTCTTCCGTCCAACCATCATAGGCAACCTTAAGTACTTCTCAGGATTTGAAGCTACCATCACACCCAAGACATTAATTATGGTGTCTTTGACATTTACATCTACAATAGCCCCAAAGTAGATTAATGACTTATCAAAATTCACCCTCTGACCCGAAATCATCTCATACTCCCTAATAATATCTCTAACCATATTGGTTCCCTCGTTTGAAGCATCTCCAAAAAGAATATAGTCGTCTGCGAAGAACAAGTGGTTAATCGAAAATCTTTCCCTCCCAACAGAAACGCCCCTCATTAGACCCTTATGCTTTGCTTCATTAATTAATGTAGAAAAACCCTCTGCACAAATAAGAAAAAGATAAGGGCTAAGTGGATCACCTTGTCTTAAACCCCTTGAAGGTGAGAACCATTTACTATTCGATCCATTGAGGCTCACAGAATAGGAGACCGAACAGACGCATATCATGATAAGAACAATCCAATCAGCATGAAACCCCAAGTGAGTCATCATTCCGGCCAAAAAATCCCATTCAACACGATCATACGCTTTACTCATTTCGAGTTTAAGAGCAAAATTCCCTTTCTTTCCTTTCTTCTTCATTTTTAAAGAATGAAGGACCTCATAAGCAATAAGCACATTATCCGAAATATGTCTTCCTAGTATGAAAGCCCCTTGAGCCTCATTAATGCAGTTACGCAAAATTGTACTCATACGATTCACCAAGACTTTCGCGATAATTTTGTAAACTACGTTACAAAGACTTATGGGTCTAATTTGTGAGAGATTTTTTGGTTTGTCGAATTTAGGGGTCAAAACAATACGGGTTTTATCAGTTTCTCCTATTTCAGATTCACCATTCAAAACAGATAAGCAATAGCTAGAAATTTCAGGTCCAAGAATATACTAGTACCTTTGGAAAAATATTGCTGAAAAGCCATTAATACCGGGAGCTTTCAAAGGCGCCATCGTCTTAACAGCATAGGCGATATCCTCTTCTGTAAATTGTTCAATTAAAAAATCATTCATATCAGCAGTAACTCTTTTCTCCACTAACCCTAATACATGCTCATCTAAACCCATATCTAAAGCTGAAAATAAGTTACCAAAAAAAGCCGAAGCAAGCTTTAGCATCTCTTCAATCATGGAAATCCTTGTGCCATTCACCCCTTCTAACTCGTTGATTCGATCACAGAGCTGGCATTGAATAGCTACTTTATGAAAATAAATGGTATTTCTGTCTTCATTTTTCAGCCAATTGACACGGGCTCGTTGTTCCCAAAAAGTTTCTTCCTGATCAACCTCTAAATTAAAGCCCAATTGAACATCTATGATTTCAGCAAGGATCTCATCTTTTGGTTCCCGATTATAACGATAGTTTAGTTTTTTTCAAGTTCCACACGATTTTTATTTTGCTCTCTACTTCTAGATCTACTCCACTTTTGAAGCTGTTGTCCTATTCTCACAAGCTTATCAGGGACACTTCCTGAAATATCAGCCCAATTTCTTTTTAACTCCTCCTCAAAAGAATTATCTAAACACCATTTGGCCTCAAACAGGAGAAGTTTATTTTTATTAAACAGATTATTCCTTTGCCTTCCCATGGTATCCAATAGAATCAGACAATGATCTGAGAAAGAGTGAGTCAAATGTTCTAATTGGTAGCTAGGACAAAGATTTACCCAATTCAAGGATGCAACTCCCTGATCCAGCCTCCCCTTTATGTTTGTTGACAAGAACCTACCTCACTCCCACGCAAACCACCTGCCAATGCAACCTAGGTCATTGAGCCCGCAATCTTCCAGTGTTGTTCTAAAATTATTCATCTGACATTTAACTCCTAGACGACCACTATTTTTTTCAAAAGAGTTCGTGATTTCATTGACATCCCCTAGCACTACCCAAGAGGTCGTTTGGTCCTGCCCCAATCTTCTAAGTAATTCCTAAGAATCACTTCTTCTCCTTTCATCTGGATTCCCATAAAATATTGTTAATCGCCAAATTGCATCACATTCATTGTCATGAACCTCAACATCAATGTGAAAAGAAGAGAAACTCTTAAGTCGAATCAAAAAATTTTCTTTCCATCCCAAAGATAAACCTTATTTTGAACCCAACGCCCCAATATCAATTCCATTTTCAAAACCGCATTTTATTCTCACCTTTTCCATCCTTTTAGAACTTAACTTTGTTTCCATAAGAAACAAAATCTGGGGATTAATGGCTCTCAACTTGTTCTTGAGCCTCTTAACAGTTCGTGATCTCCCCAAACCATGAAAGTTCCAGCTAAGGACTTTCATTGCATTTGGTTGCTCTGTTCACCAAAGCTAGCCGTTAAATCAAAAGGACCTGCTTCCATATTATTCCCCGCAAGAGTTAATGGGCCCTCCACTATCCTTTGCCTTTTCTTTCCTTCTAAAGTAATTTATGGGTCATTTTCCTCCTCCAACATTAGATCCGTGGGCCCATTTCCAGAACCATTACCATTTAAAACCCACTGTCCAGATTGCACCAACTGTCGGGCTCTTTAGATAAAATCTGTTGACTGGATTTCAAAAAAATTAAATTGGGATTTGAATATTGGTTCCACGAATCCCCCCTTAAATTACGCCCAAAATCATTCACCCATTTACTGCTCTGATTGTTTCCTTCCATATTCTCATTGCTCCACTGTGATCCATCAGCTTGACAGAGCCACTTGCTCACCACAGTATTTCACCATCGCGCTACTGCATGCAAAGATATATCCCAACCAAAGACAATATTAACTGGTTCAACCCAAAGTCAAAAAGGACAGTAACTCTCACCGTGCCCTAGCTTGCCACAAATTAAGCAAAATAAACTCAATTTCTTATATTGAAAACGAGCATAAAGAGTTGTTTCTTTTCCAATTTGGATCTTTTTCTTTCGTTTCAATGGAGTAGAAACATCCAAACGAACACAGATGCGCATGAATCTTTTAAAACTCAAAGTCGGAATAGAAGTATCACATTCTAGAAATTTTCCCAAATACTCACCAAATTGTTTAGCCATTGTCTCGGTCATCAGCCCTGGAGGCAAATCGTGAATTTGGACCCAGAATTCAGTAAAATTTAATAATATGGCTAACATGATTTCTCCTTTTTGGATTGTTTGCAGGATAAGCAAATGGTTATTGAAAAACCAAGGTGTACCAGAAAGCACCTTTTGTACGTCAACCTCATGGAAGAATTGAAAAAGATACCTTTTATCTCTTAGATTCATGATACATATTCCTCCAATGGGATACCACAGATCAGCCATAATGTTGGGTAAAGAAGGGAAATGGACAACACTATCAGTGAGACATCGCCCCACCAAACAAAATTGATAACTTCGATCCACTATCGCTGCTTTCTCTTGGAACGCCTCCTCCTCTTCATCCAAAAGTTTCAGATTGGCTAATTCTTCATCCATAACAGAGCCACACAAATGACAAAAGAAAACTGTAAAGATAAACAAAACAAAAGATACAATTGGAAGAAAAAAGAAAAAAAAAGAAATTTTTTTTTTTTAGAGAACGTGTCAAAAGACAGACAAAGAACTCATGTCAAAAGACAGACTAGGATACCTTAAATTTAAATGTGTATTTTGATATGATAATTTAACCAAACATTAATAGATTTAAAAATTTAAAATCTATTTACAAAATTAACAAATATTTTAAGGAAACCTTTATCTTATTAAAAAAATTATATAATATATGTAAATAAAATAGTTTAAAAAATCACATCTAATTTGGTCAAAAAAATCGCATCTAAAAAACTATCTCAGTTTAAAGCTACTCTCTTTTTAAAAAATACCAAACTCCTTAGGCAGAGGCAGATACCAAAATAAATTTATACAAAATCAAATGGTAAGACATAAACTAGAATAAGTTAAAGTTGAAATCTCACACATAATTTGCACAAAAAAAGACTCAAATTTAGAATCTATAAAGTTTTCAATGCCTTAACCTTGCGTCCTTGGTTGTAAGCTTATTTTTAAAAACTTGCTATCAATAATAATTATATTTTACTTCTATCTTCTCTTTTACTTTTTGCTTTTTTAAAAAAAAAAATTCTTATGCAAATACATGTTAAATGTTTGATTTTAATTTAATGATATGTTAAACATGAATTTATTTATTACTTTTCCTTTTATATTCTGATCGATTTCTTTTCCATTAGAACATTCTAAATAATTGCAACTAATTGATTTTACATAATAATAATTTAATGAATTCATCTTGAGATTAATATATAATTAAAGTACTTAATTTTAATTTAAAACAAATATACTTTCTATGAAAAAAGTCAAATATATTTAATTTTATAGTTCTTCTACATGTAATTAAGTGTTCATTATTTTGTAATAGAAAATGAATAGAAAATATATAATAATATAAGAGTATAAGTGTTCTTTTATTTAAAATTTGCTTACCAAAATTTTTTCAAAAGAGTTTATGGGAGTTTTTTCAAATTTGAGTGGGGTAAGTGAATATTCTTGATTTAAAAGAAATTAACATAAATTTTAAAAAGTAAATATTTATTTTATATAAGTTTTCTTTTACCCACATAGTTAGTGTTATAAAAGCTAGTTATTTTTATTTTAAATATGAATTTTATATGTGATATCTTACACTCAGTTCAATCGTCAGGTCCGAATGCAAAACACCACATTCGTTGTCGAAATAACTTGAATTAATTTATAATTCAAAATTAACATGAATATCAAGTACCAACCAATTCAAAACAATACATTTACATTAACTAAAATCATTTTCAAATCATTTAAAATAATTTAGAAACATTTTAAAATGAGTTCAGTATGATCATGAACGTAAAACTCCATAGTATGGAACTGGAATTAGTGAGAAAAAGAATATATGAGATTGGATTGATCTGATCCGTGAAACCAAAGAAAAACTGAAAGTGATTCGAGATAGTTTTAAGGAAGCTTCTGATCGTCAGAGATTTTATACAGATCTTAAATGAAAAGAAATAGAGTTTCTAATTGGCAACAAAATATCCCTAAAAATTTTGTCATGGAAGAAAGTTTTCCGGATTAGCCGTAAAGGCAAATTAAGTTCGCGGTTTATTGGATCATATGAGATCATTGAAAAGAATCGGACTTGTTGTGTACTAATTTGCATTATTGTCAGAGCTTGACAGAATTCACAGTGTTTTTCATATGTCTACGTTACGACAGTATAGATCAAATTTGTCACATGTTATTTCTCTGGTAGATATTGAAATTCAGCTTGACATGACTTACAGTGAGTAACTGATTAAAATTCTGGCATGTGAAGTGAAAGAAACGAAAAATATAAATGTAGGTTTAATGAAAGTTCTTTGACAATGATATGATATATAGAAAGCTACCTAGGAACCAGAAGAAATCATGAGAAAGTAATATCTGAATCTCATTATTGGTAAATTTTTCGAGGACGAAAATTCTTTAAAGGGGAGAGTTGTAACAGCCAATTTCGGTGAAATCGGAACAGAAGTTTCGGGACCACAAAATCGACCAGAAAATAAAATTTATTTTTATTTTATTTTATGGCCCGTAATATTATAAAAATGTCATGTGAAAATTCTGATAAGAAAATTTTACTAATTATGCGCTTAATTACGAGAAGAACCAAATCGCATAAAATACAAAAAGTTGAATTCTAGTAGCTATAAGGATCAAATAGCTATGGGGTTCAAAACTTAAGGTCCTTATATGATAATTAGACCAATGAAAAGTATGTAGATATTTTTGGTGGCTCATCCATGGAAATATAGAAAAAGGCTAAGGACTGAATTAGAAATTGAAATAATTTAATTAATTAAAAAATGTAAAAGAATTATCATCTTATTTTCTCATCTTCTTCCCCAAAATATTCCATTGAAACCCTAGGAAAGAGAAAGCAAGCTTTCTTGGCCAAATTGGGTAAGTTTTCTTGTCTCATTTTTAGTAATTTTAATATTTTTGAAATCGGGATAGTTTAATCTATCCATTTGGGGGATTAATTTGAAGAGTTATCAAAGTATGGAAATTAGTTCATGGATGAATATGTTGAAAATTTGAAATTTATGGAAGAAAATGAAAGGTTGTTGATAGATAAACAACTTTTACTAAGTGATTTTTGATGGAAACATGATTTAGGGACTAAAATGTAAAGTTGTGAAATTTGATGAAAAATTTTGAATTTTTATGAATACATGTGCTGTAAATTTTGTGATGGAATTTTGGTTAGGCTTGGAATAGGGAATAAATTACACAAATTTCATTTTCCGAGCCTAGGGTTAAAATTGGAATTTATGGAAAAGTTAGTGGCAAAATAGTAATTTTGCCTAGCATGTAATTTGAGTCCACTTGTATATAAAATGTGACAAATTGATGTTAAATTTACTCATATAGATCCGAATAGACCAAATTTGGAGTTAGAACGAGGAAAAGAGGAAAATGTCGGATTAGTAGATTATATGTACACAAACATTTGTCGAGGTAAGTTTGTGTAACTAAATTGTGTATATTTATATGCTTCAATTAAATGTTGTGCTTGTGAATTATATAAATATTATATGTATATGACATTGAAAATATACCTGATGAAGCCCTATCAATATTAAGGCCCGATAAATGATAAATGATAAATGATACAAATGTTGCTTATGTACTTGAAATGAATGTGGAATGTGTCTATTTGAATTATGTGAATATTATAAATGTATGAAATAATCACATGTCTGATAATGCTTGGAAAATGTCAAATTCCCTTTGAATAAATAGAAAATTCGATGGATATGTGATTTCCCGAAATGAATGAGATTCTGCATTTATTGCTGACAGAATTTAGCTCGGACGAGTAATTCCATTTACCTCATTATAAAAAGGATTTAGCCCGGAGGGGTAATCCTGATATAAGTCCTCTCGAGCATATGTTATTGATTGAATTTAGCCCAGACGGGTAATCCAGATCAAGCTCTTTAAAGCATATGTCATAAAAATGATTTAGCTTGGACTGGTAATCTTATTGTATATATGTGTGGCTCGAGAGTGTACTCTCTGAAATAGTACCTTATGGGTACCATTGAATATGAATTGATGAATTTACTGATTTGTACACTTTGTGTGTACTACCTGTGTATCCATCGATATTCCGCATAAATTCAACGGGTAAAAATCCTGACATGAGAAGATATGAATAAAAAATGAGTTATTATACGTATTTGTCTGAAATACATGAAAATGATGATACATGAAAATTGATATATGAAAACATGGGATGATAATATTTGTACATGGAATTCATTTGATGAATATGTTCATCCTTGATTATAGGCTTGTATACTTTGAGTGTACTACTACTTGTGTGACATTGATATTTCGAGTAATATGAGTAAAGTTCTTATATGAAATAATCTGAACTCGAAATGAACTATTATGAAATTATACTTTTAATATAAATAGATGATTTATACATGTTAAATGAACACATGTTGTGGAAAGCATATGTGCCTGGAAACTTGATTGTTGTTGAGCCCAAACATGTTTTGACGTTATTATGAAATATATGACTAACAAATGCAATGAGGATATGTGTAGGGCTTGAGGTCAAATTGAATGAATGTGCCTTACATAGTTACCTCAAAATAGAATGAATGGTAAGTTAAGTACCATGTTATACGAACTTACTAAGCATGTAGTGCTTACTCTATTTTATTTCTCGTTGGATTGGAAGCTTGGCGGTGATCACTCATACTATCCATCGGCCCATGTCGGTACAATATGGTAAATCAATTATGGTTATAATAGCATGTATAGGTTATATTGGCCATATTGGCATGTAAATGTAAATGATTATGGTAATCTAGCCATTGGAATGGCTAGTGATGGTTATATTTGGTATATGTATATATATGTATTAAGTTTATTTTATGGAGATAACATAAGTGTTTGTTATTAATTGATTGAGAAAGGTTAAATGAGTATACTTACTGAAGGGTAAGATTAAAAGCATGAATGCATGTAATAATATATCATGTTAGATGTTATAAATTACTTGAATACAATGCTTGGATTGGTTGGTATATAAATGAAAGTTTGGTGTAGGTCATTGGCAAAATTTTGGGTGAGAAATGAAGTTAGAAGTGGCTTTATTTTGTCCACATGGGCAGACACACGGGCGTGTGTCTAGACTGTGTGCGACACATGGCCTGGTACATGGGCGTGTGGTTAGGTCGTGTGTTCCCTGCACTTAAATTTTGAGAAACAGAATGCCCAGAATTGACTACACGGGTAGAGACACGAGCTTGTGTTTCAATCGTGTGTGCTACACGGCCTAGAACATAGTCATGTGTCTTGGCCGTGTAAAACCTGCAAATAATTTCAAAAAAAATTAATTAACCACATGGCCTAGCACATGGGCATGTGGCATGGCCGTGTGCACAAGTCAGAGAGTTACACAGATCGAACACGGCTTGTAACACGGGCGTGTCCTAGGGCCACATGGGCGTGCCCCTCGGACCACACGGGCGTGTGAGCCCTGCAACTTGGAAAATTTTTGTAATTTTGCAAAAATTTCTTAGAGTTTCCGATTAAGTCCTGACTCGATTTTAATGCTCATATTGGGCCTCGATGGTCCATTTAAGGGACGTTATGAATACATCTCGGGAAATGAATAATAATTGTTATGAATTATCTAAAAATGTTTTGAAAGTTCCAGTAATACTCCGTAACTTTGTTTTCGGCGATGGACTCGGGTTAAGGGTGTTACACAAAGTCACGAAATATACCTTGTAGTGAAAAAAATCACTAGAGATATCCAGGATTCCTAAATCAACTCAGAGTAATGTTTTGATCTCTCTTTAACCCTAAATCCTTTTTGTTTTTTCAGAGGAAAAATGGAAAGAAGATAACATTTTTCTTAACCCAACCAGAATATCCTTTTAACTTAACCTAAGTCTCTATGGAAACTTGGTAAACGTCACATCAAGACTAAGTGGCCTTATCAAAATCTTCCACCTCTAAGAACTTACTCAATTACTCATTTAGCCCTTGACCCTTCTAGTTCACGTTCGGTTAATTCCTAACTAGCTTTCCTCACAACTTAGCTGCCATGGGACCACATTGGTCACTGGATGTATTATATCACTGGCATGGACTCATACCTTATAACCATTCCTTTCGTATTACCACTTCTATTTCACTTATCATTGTAATCTGACGGGGTGTCTTTGTCTATTTGTTTTCATGATGGAGTCCGCCCATTCTATACGCCGAAAAAGGCTTTTCAGCGAACACTACTTTGCCAATAGTACTTCTTTATATTATGTGCCTTACTCATATATAGATATAGATATAGATATAGATATAGATATAGATATAGATATAGATATAGATATAGATATAGATATAGATATATTCTTACCAGCACTCCTTGATTCGTTATACTTACCTTTCTTCAGAGTGAGTCATAAGTTTTGTTCTTTTAGAATATCTCATACATTGTACATACCAGAGTTCGCCATGAGTTTCTTTCTTTTCGTTTAGAGCCCGTCAGACCAGGGCATCACTGGCGCATTCGGAAAGTCCTTACACGTAATCGAATACTAACGTTGGGAAATTGAAACTTAACCTTAAGCCTTACTTTTATAAACAACACTTAAATAACTAGGACTTTGTCGGGCGGGATGTTACAGACCAAGCCAGACATCGCCAAGTCCACGCGAATGGTATCATACCAGTAACATGTATATAAAAGGGCAGTCTTAGAGGCTACGCCTCGTGTGTTCAAATAGGTGTATTTCCATTGAAATTTAGTTTCCAAGTCACTGTTAATATTTGTGCATGTTTAGTAAGGCAAAATGATTGTAAGTGCCGTAATACTTGTATAATAGAAAATTTATTTGAAGTTTAAATTTTGAAATATGTCGTTATCTAAGAGATTGATAAAATGTTATAGTAATTATGGATTAAATGTGGTGTTCTTTTTAAGTTTGTAAATAAATCAAATTACAAAGTCTGCTAAGTAATACGATTCAGTTGTGACATTTGGTACCCGGGCCCGGTGATTGGGTCGGGTATAGGGTGTTACAGCTTGGTTCTAATAGCACCCATGATAAGAGTACACAGACTCGTGGTGATAATAGTGTCCCTGGATACTAAGCATTGATCGATGTTTAAATCATTGTGTGAAATGTGTTCGATTAACTTTAACATGTTTTAACTAAGCAAAAGTTCAATCGTAAGACACCTTCATTTATGCAAATTGATTTCCAAGATTATCAAAATCTAAAGTGTTTTGAAAATGGAAGGAGATTGTTGGAATATTTTCAAATATTTATAGTATTCCAATAACTATAAATGAAATGGTGTAATTAATTAAAAGTTATATCTTTTGGTTATTAATCAAGAGTTATATCACTTGATTTTTTTACAAAGATTTATAACTACTCAAGCAATATTACTTGAAAAGTTATGTTTATTTGAGAGATATTAATTGGATAATTATGTGATTATTCAGAAAATACCTATTGAAAGTTATGTATATATGAAGAAACATAGAATTCCTATAAATAGGAGTGAGATTTCATTTGGTAAACATACCAAAAATTCTCAAAAGTTCTCTATGTCCTTCCTCCATCTTCTACTATTCTTAGATTGTTCAATAAAGAATTACCGCATAAATTCTTTATAAAAAATTGATTTTCTTGTTATACTCAGTGCTTAGTGGGCTTTTTTCGTCAATGCAAAACGTAAATACTCACCGGGTTTCATTGTATCATTGAGGTTCATTTGCTTGAAACTCATTTGTACACTACGTATATGTAAGGGTGAATAGAACCTTAAAGATAGTGTTTGGATACATGACTTGGAGTCTTGTCCTATTGCTTCGTTTTTCTATTCGAGTTATTGTTAGTGTTCTATTCGTGTGTTAAAGATTTTCCTCACTAAAGTTCTGTATTAATAATTTCTAGTTTTTGTAAAGCTTAAAATATGCTCCAAGTCCATGTACCCTTTATACATTTGGAATTTAACTCTCTACCTTTGTTTTTAGGAATTTAATCCCTCGATTTTTCAAATTTCAAATTTTAGATCAAATTGTTAGCATTGGTAAAATTCTTCTATTAAATTCATTGGTGTGACCATTTGCAATAAAAAAACTCATTTAGTAACCATGTTACAAAAGAATGACGTTGTAATAGATATGAAATTAAGAGAAATATTTTAACAATATTAACAATTAAACTTGTATTTTTAAATTCGAAAAATAAAATGACTAAATTCTCAAGAGAATATAAAAAAAGAAAATGAAAAAGTAAGAATTGATAACATATTTCAGTTTAATTTAACTTTTTGATAGATTATGAATCCAAGTTAATTTGTAGTTAGATAGAGGTAGGCTGTCAAACAAATGTGTTTTTGTTTGTTTGTTTTTCCTTTTTACGGTAGTTCCCAAACTGTAATGAAAGTGCGAGAAGATAAGAAAGGTAGGGGTTGGCATGACCCGCACTTACACAGTCACAACAGTAGCAAGTAATGGTTGGATTGCATATTTCTCGTCGGAAAGCTCTTAATATAGGGACAATGGCAATAACTTCTTGGTTTGTTGTACTCTGGCATGACCATGAAATCAAAAATAATTAAGCCAAGATGTTTCGTGTGTTCTTTGGATCTGCTGACTGAACAGCCACATCTTGAATTATTTTTACAAGGAATATCAAACAAATATAGATAGAGTTTGGATTTCAGTTTTACTGTGTTTGTTGAGTAATGTAGGTGATAAAATTTGCTGGGAACTTTCATAAACAGGGACAAGATGGAAGTGATAGTGTAGGAGTAGGAGACATGATGCCCAATTACTGCAAAATGTTAATCCTGTAGCTGATGTTAGTTACTGGTGGTGGATCCACTTTCAACTTTTCAAAAGTTTATTTTCGTCCTCAAAATAAAAAAACAACCCAGCCATGGGCCAATCTCTTTTTTGCCATTAAAGCCTCTTTAGACCTTTTCCATCCATTTTCTTTATTATAATATTATACCTATAATAACCGATAAATCTATAATATAAAATATTAGAGATAATATTGTTAGGAGTCCGAAGAGTTAAGTTATGGGTCCTAAAAGAAGATACATTGATTATATGTATAATAATTTTGGTAAAAACACTTTTCTAGTCTCTCTCAATCTTTTATATTTATTTATTGGTCCGTTTCAAAAAAATTGAAGTAACAAATGATTAATTAAAGATAATTAATCATGATATTAATATTTTTCATCAATTTGTGATAATTTTGATTTGTATAAATGTTTATATATTTTATGTAAATGTTGATAGAATATGTAAATGTTACAAGCTAAATTTATTTCCATCAATAAAAAATATGTACAGTTAACCAAAAAAGTATTAATATTATGATTAATTACTCTTAATTGATTATTTTTTAACTTGACATAAATTAAATTACTTTGATTCTTTTTAGAATAACTAATTTACTTAATTTGAGAGATAATTATAAATTTGTTTATGGAATTTCAAGCAAATGAAGCACACCAAACAGGGCAGGCAGAAAAAATATTTAATGTATTCTCCAGTGTTTTTTAATAGCCTTAATTATATTATAACAATGTAGGTAAAGCTGCCACAAACAAGTAAAAAGAAGATGAAATAAATCAAACCCCAGGTGTGAACAAAATTACAAATTTAGATCTTAAGATTCTGCAAAGATGGAGTGGGCATTTGCCGAGAGACGAAGAAGAATCCAAAAGCTTTCCCCCATTGTCTTCAAACTCAAATCTGCCAATAAATTAAAAAAATGGGAAATCTAGGACCCATAGCTGGAATCTTACAAAACCAGGACTATTTGGACAGGCATCATACCTGATTGATTATAGGTCGAAAAGTGTTTTTTTTTTTTTTTTTTCAGAATAGTTTTAAATTTGGAGCTTCATCGTTTTATTGAAAGCAATGGACCGAGTGTTGGTCGCTCATGGTTGGGGGCCCTGTTGAAATCACTTTCCTGAGGGAGGAATTTTCATGTTTTAAGGATATATAGGCTATAGGAGATGTAAATGTATGATTTTATTTTAAGGACGATGGCAGATGGTCAAATTTTTGAAAAGGGTGGAGCAACGAATGAAGACCTAAAATTCTAATAAAACCATTAATGACGCTCTGGGGGATGATGTTAGGGACCCCTTCACAATTATGTTGCCCCTACATCAATGTTTTTTTGATTCATTTTCCCTCCCAAATTTTCTTTCCCTGCCTCTGTTTAATTTCCCCTACCACCCCCCAAGTTGATTTTGATAGGAAATGCACAGTATGTTTCCTACACACAATCATCTAAATTTGACGAAACATATAAAATTATTGATGTATGACCGATCGAGATTTGAGGAATATATGCTCATTCTCTTGTCTTTGTAACCCCCTTCTTCTTTTTTTTTTTTTGAAAGAATCCCACCTTCGCAGTTTACTTTTATAGACATGATAATTCAAGTATTCTATTCTTATTAATCATTTTAAGTTTACATTAATAATTTCTATTAAATAAATTTTAACATGTTTACCCTTAAATCATATTAATTTTCTACTAATAAATATTCTTCCATTAAATTAATTTAAATATTTCTCAAAAATATTCAAAAAAAAAAGTATTCCCCAAAAAAGAAGAAAAAAGAAAAGAGTTTGATTAAAGTCAATTCAAGAGAGAACAGTGCAACCTTTTCATCTTGACATGGATGTCTTGTAACAAAGATGCTATTCTATAATTCTCATCTTGTTATAGCTTTACTTTATTTATTTATTTCTAAAACCAACTGTGAGATCATCAGCAAATAATCATTCGATCAAACCTTAAAAAACCATATATTTTACACACACATATATATATATATATATATATGCAGATAGCTGCCAATCCATAACATTTTTGGCTATATGAGACAATTTTGTTTTTATTGAGCTGTGTATATATATTTTTCTTTTTAGCTAACTTTCATCACATGGCCTCTCTGCAACTTCATTAACATAATGATAAATCTCAGTTAGTTCCTTTCTCTCTCGTCTCCTTCCTCCCTTCTCTCTTTGTGTCTACTTTCACACAAGAAATGTGTGATCAGTTTGACAAATCATGAGTTCCTCCTCCAGTCTTAAACTCCATTTATGGTGGAGAATTCTTGTTGTGGTTGCGTTTCTTGCGCTTCAAGCTTTGGGGTTAAACACAGATGGGATTCTCTTGCTGTCTTTCAGGTATTTGATTCTTAGTGATCCTCTAAACGTGTTACGAAGCTGGAACTCCGCCGACCAGACGCCTTGTTCTTGGAATGGAGTAACTTGTGGAGCAGTAAGCAACTCCATTAAAGGCGACCTTCGAGTTACAGGCTTGTCTCTTCCCAATTCTCAGCTTCTTGGTTCAATTCCATCCGATCTGGGCTTACTTCAACACCTTCAGAATCTTGATCTTTCCAACAATTCTCTCAATGGGTCTCTCCCTGTTTCCTTATTCAATGCAACCCAGATTCGGTTTCTTGATTTGTCAAACAATTTGATATCCGGTGGAATACCAGAAAGCATTGGAACTCTGCAAGACCTTCAATTCCTTAACCTTTCCGATAATGGATTGACGGGGGCTTTACCTGCAACTCTTACTACTATCCAGAATCTAACTGTTGTTTCTCTGAAGAACAATTACTTTTCAGGGAATCTCCCAACTGGCTTCCAATCTGTTCAAGTTTTAGATCTCTCTTCCAATCTTGTCGAGGGTTCCTTGCCACCAAACTTCGGAGGCAGCAACCTCAACTACTTGAATTTTTCTTACAACAGACTTTCCGGGAAAATTCCACCAGAATTCGCCGAGAAAATCCCTATTAACGCTACCATTGATCTTTCCTTCAACAATCTTACAGGAGAAGTTCCGGATTCTGTCGTTTTCAAGAACCAAGATTCCAAATCTTTTTCCGGGAATCCTCATCTATGTGGCGAAGCAACAGAGCGTGATTGTCCAAGTCCTTCACCAACTTATCCTCCAGCAATGGCTGCCATCCCCAAGAAAACAGATCCCGGAGCTAAAACATCACGGCGAAACAAGCTTAAACCAGGAACAATAGTGGGAATTATAGTCGGTGATATAGCTGGAGTTGGATTAGTAATTATGGTATTCCTTTTCGTCTATAAAATAAAGAGAAAAAACAGAGTACTGGAGACCACACTGAAGCAAGAAGCTAATACAGCATCCGCATCGTCAGAATCAAAAGTGTTTGCGATATGGGCATGTTTGATAAAGAGAGGAAAGTACGAAGAAGAATCCGACAGTACTGAAGAGGAAGAAGAAGATGATGATGATGATCAACGGCAGCAAGGGCAAGAAGATGACAAGAAAGGGACGTTGGTGACCGTCGATGGGGAAAAGAAACTTGACCTGGATACGTTACTTAAAGCGTCGGCATACATATTAGGTGCCACCGGGTCTAACATACTGTACAAGGCGGTGCTTGAAGATGGGACCTCCTTGGCGGTTCGACGGATTGGTGAGAACAGTGTGGATCGGTTCAGGGATTTCGAGACCCAGGTTCGAATCATTTCTAAACTGGTGCACCCCAATCTGGTCAGGATTCGTGGGTTCTATTGGGGAGTTGATGAAAAGCTTATTATCTACGATTTTGTACCAAATGGCAGCCTCGCCAACGCTCGTTACAGTGAGTCCTTTTTACCTTTTTCAATTTTTCACATTTTCAAGGTTAAATATATATAAATTATGTATGTGATATGCTCCTGTCAACGCTGAAGAAGTGAAGTCATGGCGGTGGAGTAGGTTTAACTAAAAGGTTGTCGTTTAATGCATGAGAAAGTCAAACATCGATTGAATATGAAAAGGACCCATCTTCATGCGTTTACATTTGTTAAGTATTGTCTTTTCTGTTTCAGGAAAAGTTGGCTCTTCACCTTGTCATCTTCCCTGGGAGGCTCGGTTAAAAATTGCTAAAGGTGTGGCCCGTGGGCTAGCATATCTCCATGAGAAGAAACATGTGCACGCCAATTTGAAGCCCAGCAATATCCTCTTAGACTCTAACATGGAACCCAAGATTGGAGATTTCGGTCTGGAAAGGCTAGTAACAGGTGATACAAGCTCTAAAGTGGGAATGTCAGCCGTAAATTTTGGTAGCAAGAGGTCGACAGCATCAAGGGATAGTCTCCAAGATGTAGTGGGACCTAGCCCCAGTCCAAGTCCAAGCCCGAGCTCATTTGGTGTATCGCCGTACCATGCCCCGGAGTCACTTCGGAGCCTCAAGCCCAACCCCAAGTGGGACGTATACGCATTTGGGGTGATTTTGCTTGAGCTTCTAACGGGGAAAGTTATAATTGTGGATGAGCTGGGACAGGGAAATGGGGTGGTGGTTGAGGACCAGAACAAGGCATTGAGGATGGCTGATGCGGCTATTCGTGGGGATTTAGAAGGCAAAGAGGATGCATTGCTGGCTGGTTTCAAGTTAGGGTACAATTGTGCATCTCCAATCCCACAAAAGAGACCCACCATGAAAGAAGCCTTACAAATTCTTGACAAACTCCCATCTTCTTCCCACTATTATGGATACTGATAAACCCATTTGAGAACATTCAGACTACCTTGCTAGTAAAAATTGTCTGTAATGATTGACTTACAGATTTTCTTTTATTTTCTCCTTTTTTTTTTTTTTTTGTTTATACTTTTGCTTCAAAGTTTAGGTTTAGCTGAAAAATGCATAGCATCGTGCGTTGGATGAACCTTTTTAAATTACAAGTTACAAATATAAATAATATAAATCTAAATAATTACCACATAAAATTTAATTATTTCAAATACAATCAAATTAATAATCAAAACATATAAACTAAAATAATTTAGATATAGCGCACACATGGAATAATTTAAACCAAAATAAAATTTGGATGGAAGAATCTTACCATTAAGTCACATTAATATTTAATCAATAGACATAATATGTACATTCAACAAAATATATAAAATTTGTATATAAATATAGTCATATTCGCTATATCAAATGCTTGATGTTATGAGTTAAGTTCATGGAATTTACCCAAAACTTTTCATTTTTTATAAAAATTTTAATCAAATAATTGTATGTGTTGAATATTGAGGTAAATGTTTTGAAGTGGCTATCAAAATTTCAACCGTAGCGACTAACACTAAGATAAACCTTGTTATTTATCATATATGAAGTTATCAATTTTTAAAACATAATCTTGGGGGTTTAAAAGTTGAAATTTTTTATATTAAATAAATATTTTTTTCAGAGGAAAATTTATTATTTCATTTAATGAATAGGACCATACAATTTAGAAAAAAAAAGCAAACACTCATAGTAGACGGTGAAAGACAAGCTCCACAACATAACAAGGGCTTTAGTCTCAACATAAGTAGAACATTATGACACATTAGCAATTAGTTCTGTTATAACACAAGCACGACATATTTAAAGTGATTGCAAGCACTTAATATGATAAGGAAACTAACCTCGAATGGTCCAAAGCGGCAAGTAAAAATCGGCAAAAGAATAAAGCATCCACAAAACTAGAAAGGACGATGACAAAACCATCCGAAAATCACTTGCATAAGCAAGACTACATAAAACATGCTACAAAAACAGGCAAAAACTTTTAAAAGTGAAGACTTATTAAACAATGAAAAAACAAACAAAAAACATATAAAACTTAAGACAAGACGGGTCCAAATCGACTCGTGAAATCATTTATTATTGTAAAATACTCTCAAAACAAAAAGAAATTAAGAAGCTGACAAAGAGTCACCCATTTTCCAAGAAAAATTGTTGGTAGCAGGTAGAGTTTCAACGATGATAGACACTATCA
Source organism: Gossypium australe (assembly GCA_005393395.2). Lineage (NCBI taxonomy): Eukaryota > Viridiplantae > Streptophyta > Magnoliopsida > Malvales > Malvaceae > Gossypium > Gossypium australe. The sequence continues at coordinate 46,863,398 of CM016625.1, read as the reverse complement.
TCTTTCCTTCACAACTTGTGAAAACAGTAAAGATATCCACAAAATAGATCTACAAATTAAAAAAAGAGAAGACACATGAAATGAATGAAAAGAAGAAAGAAAGAGAGGGTTAATGAGAGGAAGAAAATGACGAGCTGTAGATAACTCGTAGGTTAACACCGCCATTGGACAAAACAAAAAATAAGAAGCAAAAAAGCTTCAAAAAAAATAGTTTTTAAAGTTTCAAGTTAAATGTATTATTATATTGAATAAATACTTAGACAATTTTTTATTAGTTTAATTTTTTTTATAATTTGAATTCAATGATTATAAAATTAAACAAATACAAAGTTATAGAAAATGTGTAAATAGTAAATCAATTGGTTACGTTTTATATTCTAACTCTAAATTGTTTTAAAACTAAGATTCACAAATCTTGTTTATCTTTCCAACATTTAAACGAAACATGTTGAAATTTTATTATTTCCGCTCCTCTTTTAATATTTTAATAATAAAAAAAGGTAAATTATACCCATATTCACTTTTATTTACCTCAGGTTATGTTTTAGTCACTTATGTTTGAAATGTTACGTTTTAGTCACTTATGTTATCGTGTTGTAACATTTTAGTCACTAAACCGTTCAGTGTCGTTAACGGTATAATGGTAAGCGAATGTGGCGCATTAAATCATCATTTCAAACAAAAAAATTAAGTTAAATTATACAATTGGTCCCCATATTTTTTCATTTTGAGCAATTTAATTTTTTTTAATTTATGTTCTTTTAACTTTCTTTTTTTTTTTTCATTATTTTCCATTCTCTTCTGCTTCTCCCTCTATTTTCCTACCTTCTCCATTTCTTTCAACATATTAGGAAGTCGAATTGGCAGTGAAGAAAACAATATGGTATGGGTTTATGGGTTTTGGTTATAGGCAATGATGGTTTTTGACTTCTTACTTATTTCTTCACTGCCAATTCGACTTCTTGATATGTTAAAAGAAATGGAGAATGTAAGAAAATAGAGGGAGAAACATAAGATAATGGAAAATAAAGAAAAAAAATTAAAGAACATAAAAAAAATTAAATTGCTCAAAACAAAAAAATATTGAGATTGATTGTATAATTTACCCTAAAATTTTTGTTTGAAATTATGATTTAACGTGTCACGTCAACTTACCGTTACACCGTTAGCGAAAATTAATAGCTCAGTGACTAAAATGTTGTAACACGATAACATAAGTGACTAAAACGTAACATTTCAAACATAAGTTACTAAAATGTAATCTAAGGTAAACAAAAGTGACCATGGGTGTAGTTTACCCTAAAAAAAATTTAACCAGCTGCAATAAGTTTAGGCTTCAGCGGGACCCATTCATAAAAGACCGGTTTCTCCGGTCCTTGTCTAAGGCTTCCTTTGGATGCCCGTTTGCCTCCAGTGTGGTGAGATTGGCCTAAATAATTGCTGCTCACTGCACTGCTGTGCTGTTTGGTTCACCGGCAAGGTTCAGTGAAAATTCATCTCCACCGCATTGGTCTGCTGAAAATCAACTGGGAGTGAAAGCAGCAATTAAAGGTCAGTGAGCAGTTGGTGTTTTCATCAGACAAAAATACCCATACTTTTATTTATGAAAGTTAAAATAATTTCTTTCCCAACCTTATATGTTTTCAGATTTGGGAAAAAATCAATCGTTTCTCCCTTCTTTTTTGCAGTGGAAGCAGCGATCAGTATACTGGTATAGTGCATGCTTTCTTTTATCTCTTTGCATTAGAACTGTTATAGGTTAGAACACATATTCGTACTGCAGTTTGATTTTCTTTAGCCTGCTCAATTGCTTCAATAATGTTATCTTTGATTTTCTTCTGTTCATGTTGCTGTAGGGTAACTCTGGTACGGTAGTAAATTTCTAGTATCAGCTTTATGAATTATATCTTTTGTATCAAGTACTTGTTTATTTTCCTCTTGTTTTGGTTTATATTCTGAACAGGATCGATTGCTGTGATCTTTCCAAAGTTCAGTTATCAAAAACAGTACACTGGTTGAAGCTAGCCTTTGTACTCTGCCGTGAGGTTCCTGTACTTTTTCAAAAGGTTGAATTTTTATTATTATTCTGATCTATCTTATGCTTGCATAAGCTTACTTGACTCGTCTAGTTTATTTTATTAATTGTTAGTTCACATCGGTCTTGAAGATTGTTTTTTTCTTTATCTGTTGTTGCCTTTCGTTCTAATGATTTCATTTGACATGTGAATCACGAACTGTTTCTGGTTGTTGTCATATCTCTTTTCCATGAACAAGAATGCTGGTTTTCTTTTCTTCTTCTTTCCCTGTTTTGTTCTCAATCTCTCATTGATTGTTATTGCCGTATTGGCCAAAAAAACAACAAAATTTACAATCCATAATATTTTTAAGCTGAAAATTTTACACCTATACTGCTAATTTTGTTCACTTAATCGTTTTCAGTGATGCCAAACTGTCTTTTCAATCCCCTTAAAAGAAAGGATTACTATAAGTGGTTGCCATATGTTTTAGTGATCATTACTAGTATTTATTGTTTCCAAAATGTTTGTTCCACAATTGACTAACAGCACTGGAAGAATTGGTTCAATTGAGTTAAATTTTAATTCCTTTTGTTCAGTTAATTTGCAGGGAAAGAAAAATCCCGGCACAGACAGACAATCTGTATTCTCATTCTTGGAACAAGTGAAGAATGCAACCGAAATGAAAATAGATAGGTAATATACCATTCAACAGCCGTCCGTCTCTTTGTTGTTATGAAGCTAATTAGAAACATAGACACACGCTTCTATTTACCTATCTTTTACGTCCTGATAAGCAAGCAAGTCATAGTGCTTTATATTAATTAAGGTTCAGAAAGGTGTGAGACTGTGCCTCCTCCTAAATGAATGAGATAGTTTTTGATTGCATTGGTTTGCTAGTTCACAGAACTTGATTACTAGAGATTGTTGTTTTGTTGCTAGTGCTATAGTTGTTAGTTAGCTTTATTATTGTTGTTTGCAATCTCCCTAAACTATTGTTTACTGGACCACTCAAAAATTTTCCACCAAACCATTTTCCTAATGGCTTTTGTCACACTTTAAGCTCTTACCCTTTTAGACTTCTCTTATAGTCCTCTCAAGCCTTAATGCTCTACACTGGTGTGCGGTGCTATGAGCCTGACAAGAAGTTCATGTCTGCAAGAACTTGTCTATATTTAAGATGAACATGGAAAGGATTTATTTCTTGTTGAAACTAGATTTAAATGATGGAGTCATTTATACTAGCATTTCTTCTTTTCCTTGCGTTTTGATCTGGTTCACTTTTATCATGTTGTAATGGAAAAGAAATTCAGTTGCTTATGTGTTGAAAGTTTTAATTTGCTTTAGATTATTAATAGTCTTAGGTAAATTTTATTTTAACTACTGGACTGTGGCTTGATGTAAGAATCTGATTGTGGTATATCAGATCCAGTGGCACTAAGAAACTGGTCTTCCGTTTGAGACTGAACATTTTTCTGTGTTTAGTTTATTTTAACAAGTATGGTACAATTGAGTATATCATATTCACTATTTTCTGACAGTTAATTTAGGTCTAGTGCAACACTTAGAAATTTGATTTGTTCTTTTTGCCCCCTAATTAATTTACTTTTCCTAATTTTGTGATCTATAATAACATTAGACCAAATTACTGCATGATTTTCTTCTACTCTTGAGCATTTTTATTTGTTCTGTTCTTATTCTGTTTCTTTTTATAAATTCAGTTTCTTTATGTATTTTGCCAGTTGCAAAAGAATTTCGATAAATAATAACCAATAGGAAGTAGAATTACTATTAATGAAAAGAAAGAAATGGCTGGAGTGGAAAACTACTTCTAGTTCTAGTGGAATTATTGTTCTGTACACAGTGAAATGCTGCATTTTATACTTTCTTTAAAAAAAAATTCCCTCACACATACATATTTTTTTTTTGGCATCCAAAAGAAAAGTAGTAAAAGCAATAATCAAAAGCTAACCGAAATTGTTGGTTTTCTTTCTTTGGGGACAATCGTTGAAATATGAACTACTTGGGTGATGTTGTCCTTTGTTAAATAGGACTATTGAATGGATGATTTTGTCTAAACAGCCACTTGCAGATGCGGTTTACTATAAGAATCAAGATGTGATCAAGCTTTTGGAGAAGCATGGTGCAAAGCCTCCGGTATTTAATCGACCGTGTTCCTGCAGCTATTGATATTCTCTTAAATTTGTCTAGTTTCTTTTTAAATTATCAAGTGTAGCTTCATATTTAAAAGTCTCTAGTCTCTTTGATTTTAGATAGCCCCGATGCATGTTCAAAATTCTCGGGAAGTGCCAGAGTATGAGATTGATCCTAGTGAACTCGACTTTTCTAACAATGTCAGTATCACAAAGGTAACCTATGAACCTTGTTGTTTTGTCTGTCAATTGCTGTAATTTATGCTTTTGATGCATTCTGATATTACTTTCTCTACCTTGGTTTACATTATCATTGAACTTGAGACGAGAAGTACATATGTTTGTGTGCTAGAGTTAGGTATTAGGTTTTCTGTTTAACTAAAATATTCTTCATCTAATGCATGAAGACATGTATCCTTTTCAATTCTAATAAGAACTTCCATAGTTTTAATCAAAATTGAGTGTAATTCTTCTTGTATAAGTGAGTTATTTGAGAGACTTAAAGTTGTTGTAATGCTGTCTTGAAGTTGTACATAAACTTCCCCATCTTTATGTATACAGTGCACTTTGGTAAAATCTTTTTGTATAGGATACTGTATTGATCATGAACAAGAATGATATATCACTAAATATTAATTGTTGAATGTTAACACAGGGAACATTTCGTGTAGCTTCTTGGCGAGGCATTAAAGTTGCTGTTAAAACACTGGGAGAGGAAGTTTTTACTGATGAGGAAAAAGTGTGGGTTTGTTTAACATTATTTGTGATTTTTGTGTATGTGTGTATGTTTAAGTGTTGGTCCTCTATCTCCAATTTATTTTTATCAAATCTAATTTGTGATTTCATTTCATTTGTTTCTGGGGTTTTGATGTCTTGTTGGAATTTCAGAAAGGCATTCAGAGATGAGCTCGCATTGCTTCAGAAGATACGACATCCAAATGTTGTCCAATTTCTGGGTGCTGTAACTCAAAGCAGTCCAATGATAATTGTTACAGAATACTTACCTAAGGTTTGATTGTGTTCTGCACCACTAGAATAGCAGTTTGTTGTTCACTATGTATTTTTTAACAGTTGTGTGTTTGATCATATAATGGTAACAAGTTGCACTTTTAGTTCATAAATCTTGAAATGCAATTTTGTCAATTGCCATTTGTCTCTTTGCTCTGTACCTTTTATGGCACACTGCTAGCTTTATAATACTCAAAAATTGCTTTTAGATATTTTTGGATTTTTCAGAATTTTCTTAATATAGATAAAAGGAAAACAATAGTGTTCTTATTTTGTTTTTGTTAATATGCAGAACTTAGTATGTAATTTCCATATTAATGAAATATAACATTATTAAGGAAACTGTGAGCTGTATTTCTTAATTGTTATTTTATCAAGTTTATTAATTATAAAGTAAATGTTAGTTATCTTCTTTGTATCATTGTGACTTTATGAATAATTACCTCCCAAGTTTTAATACAATTTGCTGCAAGTCTTTCCCTTTCTCTTTTAGCCATAAATTTCTGCATGGCATGAGGAATTCCATTGACCATTGTTAGCAAAAAAACATATGTGATTAAAACCAGAGATGGAAAATACAAGAAAATACTAACGGTAACATCTGCATTTCATGATTTCAACACAACACGACATAGAACTCTGATAAAATATATCTCATTTTATCTTTTATCCCAATCTCTTTTATATTTAAAATTTTAGTTTTATTAAATTTAAAATAATGTTTCATTATAATAATATTGTTTGTATTTTCATGATATTAAATACTATTTTTAATTGGATTTTTATAAAAATTAATTATATAATTAATTAAAATATTTATAATAAATATCATAAGATACATTTTAATATTTTATTAAATGAATTTATAAATTAACATATTTTTAATAATTTTGCAAAACTTTATATATCAATTCTAATTTGATGTCCTTAATAGTCATTTTATATTCTCACCTCACCGCTACAGCTGCGTTTGAATCCAAACACACACTCCACCGCTGTTTTTAATCTCACTGCTACAGTGTCCAATCTCACAGCTACAGTAACTAATCTCACCGCCACCGCTGTTTTTAACCTCACCGGAGGTAAACACACCGCCCATCCAAACTAAGCCTAAGCCGGCTAAAAGCTAGCCCGCGGTTATTGAAATGAAAGAGATCCCGCTCCTCATTTTAAAAACCTTTCAAACATAAAATAGTCGTTAGAAAGAGGCTTGGTTTTGAGAAGAAGAAAAGGAAAGCAAATGGCAACGAACATTGGAATGATGGATCTAAAATTCTTGCTTGGATCAACTCCACTCTCCATCTCAATCTCTCCAAAGTCGGAGAGGTTTTTATTTTGTTCTATGAATATGTATTTCTGGTCCGGCGTGGCGGTTCATTGCCAACTAATGGATGCGGCTCACCCGGGGATGGTGCCGATGCATAGAGTCAACTTCAACGCCAAAAATGAATACGATATGATCCAAAATTACAATGACCTCCAAGACTTCTTTGGCAAACTCAAAATCACCAGGGTTTTAATTTCAATCTTGTCGATATGTTCTCTCTCTCTCTCTTTCTCTCTTTTCTTTTTTGTTTTGGTTGTTTTGAATTTTGACTTTGGGGATTTTAGCATATCGAAGTGAGCAAGCTGGTGAAAGGCAGGCCGCTTGATAATTGGAGTTCATGCAATGGATGAAAATATATTGTGATTCGGTCAATGGAGGCGGTCTTCTTAGGTAAATTTCTTTCACACCCTAAATTTTCTTTTCAATCATCAATTTATTTTAGTTATTTTACTTCCTTTCTGGGTTTTCTTGTTGTTCTTGTGAACGGGTATTAAATTGTTACAATAATTGGCCTTCTCAAATCTGTTTTCTACTTTTCTGTTTCCGTCGTGTTGTCTGTTTCAAAGATTGCACAGCAGTTTGTCACATTTTACACTTCCAATATGGTTGAATTTAATCCCCTGGAAATTGGTAATGACATTTGGGATACGTTCATAATTTATAATTGAATTTTCACGCAATTGGTAATAGTATTATATATATTACTGCTAGTGAATGCAGGGGCGAAGCCAGACCAATTTTTTAGGCAATGAAATTTTAATTTTTTTTATAGTTTATATCTTTATAATTTGTAAAGGATTGAATCGAATTTTTATAATTTGGGGGTAAAAGTATAATTTTACCTTTATTAATTTAAAATTTTTAAAAAATTTTAAGGGTGTAAATATAAACTTTACATTGGGGCCGGGCCCATGCCACCCCCTGGCTTTGCCGGAGTGAATGGTTTCTCTATCTGGTGTTTTTCCTTAAAAGCTTACATTTTCCAAGTAGCTCAGTAAATCATGAATTAAAGGATCTATGAATGATTTTTTTCTATTGCCATATTTAGTTACAATCCAGTGGAAAGGAGAGAGGCTTCTAAAGGAGGAAAGGAAGCAGGCTACAAGAAATCAGCACCGCAGCAATCCACAACCAAAGGGTTCAACTGCGGCTCCTAGGCCTCCATCAATCAGCACTGGCTGCTTACGAAGAACAGGTATTTGGGAATTCTACAAATGAACTTGTCGAAACCATCCTTTTTGAAAAGGCAGGAATCGAACTTGGGTTTCGAAATTAAAAACGGGAGTCGCCACCGATCTTTGTTTGGTTTGATCGGATCACCTTTGTTTCAATAAAACCTTTTGATTTACTAAAACAACGTTTTTGGTCTACGAAATTTGAGAAAACGGTTCGGAAGTCGGTTACGCGCGAAGAAGGGTTAGCACCCTCGTCACGCCCAAAATTGGTACCGATTTGATCAATTAATGTCCTCATGTCGAACGTTGAGAATTTTAAAGGAGTTTAAAAATCCGACCTCTTTTGGAAATACTTGGGTTTTCTTAAATTAAATCGAGATTTTCTCATTTCGAAGAAATAAAATGTCACATCCAATACTTTAGGACACGATAGTTTAAGTCTTCGATCTTAAGATCATCTCGTGATTTTCCCAAAATGCGAGTCGAGATTCTCCCGTTCCAAAGGAATCGAAGTATCACATCCAATACTTTAGGACATGGTAATCCAAATCCTCGAACCCGAAGTCATCCCGTATTTTCCTCTTTTGTAAAGAAATCAAGATTTTCTTGTTCCCAAAGACTAAAATATCACATCCAATACTTTAGGACACGATACTTTAAACCTTTGAATCCAAGATCACCTCGAAATTATGAATTTATGTAAAATGACGCCGACGAAAACAATCGTAGAAATGTCGAAACAGTAACAAAAATTATGTAAAATATGGGAAATAAAACGCAAAGTTCTTAAAAAAACAAAGCGATGTCAAAATGATAGAGTTAATAACAACGATGATAATAGACATTATAATGTGAGTATCAATAATAATAGTAGCAAACATACGTAATAATATAGTAATAATAATAGTAATAGTAATTAGTATATATACAGCATAATGATAATATACTAATAATAATTAGTAATAGTATAGTAATATAATAATAATACTAAGATAATAGTAATAGTACGGAATATATACAATATAACAATATAAATATAGTAGTAATAATAATAATGAAGTTAGTTAAATACTAATAAAATACGTACGAAAATAATAATAGTAATAACAAATATAATAGTACGTAATATATACAACATACTAAAATAAATATAGTAGTGATAATAGTAATCCAATAATAATATAATAATAAAGATGGTAACATAGTGATAATAATAGTAATAATAATAATGGAAAATATGTACTATGTAATAATAATAATAATATAATAATAATAATAATAATAATAATAATAATAATATAACCCTAATAATAATAAAAGACTAAAAGTAACAAAATAACTAAAAGGGAATTAAATTGCATTTAAAGAGACAGTTTGGGGTCAATTCGTAATAACATACAAGAGAAAGGGGGGTCAGATCAAAAAATGCATGAAGGAAGAGGGACTAAAATGGCCAATAACCCGATTTGTCAAGTGCAACAGTCAATCGAGGACTGAATTTGAAACGGCGCGAAAGTTCAGTGCTAAAATTGAAATAGCAGAAAACCTAATTTTAAAAGCCGAAAATACGAAAGGACTGGAAGGGAAATTATCCCAATTGGCGAAAACACGCGGACCCTCCGGTTAATGGGTCGGGTCGCGGGTCGGTGACTCGAAACGACGCCGTTTTGGAGCCATCAGCCTAGGCCCTAAACGACGTCGTTCGGGATACCATATAAAAAGCAATTTTCTTCTTTCTTTCTCATTTTGCCGTGTTCTTAAAAAAGGGGGGAGGGGGAATTTAGGTTTTCTCTGCTAGGGTTTCGAAAGGAGAGGTCTCCTGGTCACGGGCATTGCCGTCGGCCACCGCACGCGGTGGCCGAAATCTTCGAAGGTCAGCTTTTTATATTTTTTTATGCTTTATTTATTATTTTTAACTCTTCGCATATATATATACGTATGTATTTCGAAATAAAAAATAAAATAAAATAAAATATACCTTCGGAAAATACTTCTCCGTTTTCGGCCTCTTAGACTTTTGATCTATTCCTGTCTTTGTATTGCTTTGAATCTGATTCTTTTTTTATTTTTGATTGCTCAAAAAAGACCCCTTTACATTGTTTTTTCTTCGGCTTTTATAGCCGAACAGTCACTAGAAAAGATAGTACAACTGCTTTTGCTATTGTGTTTTTTTTTGCTGTTGCTTTGTCTATTTTCGCAAGTATGGGCGCGGTAGTGGACGGAGCATGCGCGAGGGTGGTGGCCAGTGGCAGGCGCATGGTCGTGGTGCGCACGTGGGGGCACGATCGAGGGAGGCTGCTGTGTTGGAAGAACGGCGCTAGGGTTTCCAAACCCTAGCTTTTTTCTGAAAAGGGGTTAAGCTTGTGGGCCTGTTTGGGCCGATTTGTAAATAGGCCCCTTTTTCATTGTGTTCTGGTAGTTGGGCTCGGGTTAGGGTCTTAGTAGAGGGCCCGGACGGATTAGGCCTTCTACAGCTGCCCCTCTTTGCTCATTGTCGTGTAACGGGAATAGAGCAAAGACATAGAGAATGCCCAAATCTGTCGGGATTCGCTGCATCTTTCCTTTCTTTGTTGTTTTTCTCTGGTGCTTTTCTTTGTTAAGTAGCTTCAAATTTCACTGTCTTATTGCTTTGATCACTCCAGCGCTTCTTTTGAGAGATAAGACTTATGGCTTCGATCCATTTTATTGTTTTGCTGAGTCTTCAGGGGGATAATATTTGCAATCTTCGACCTACTCCACCACTGGTCGTGGTAATAGGATAATCTTCAATCTATTCCATCGCTGGTCGATGGTAATATGATAATCTTCGATCTATTCCACTACTGGTTAGTGGTAATAGAACACTCTTCAATCTATTCTACTACTGGTCAGTGGTAATAGAATAATCTTCAACCTTCATTCTTCAATCTATTCCACTACTGGTCAGTGGTAATAGAAGAATCTTCAACCTTCAATCTATTCTACTACTGGTCAGTGGTAATAGAACCATCTTCAATCTTCAATCTATTCCATCGCTGGTCGATGGTAATAGAACCATCTTCAATCTTCAATCTATTCCATCGCTGGTCGATGGTAATAGAACCATCTTCAATCTTCAATCTATTCCACTACTGGTCAGTGGTAATAGAACCATCTTCAATCTTCAATCTATTCCACTACTGGTCAGTGGTAATAGAATAATCTACAACCTAGTCCACCGCTGGTCGATGGCCGTAGGATAATTTTTATATTGCCTCCTTCAGGCGGTTATCGACCTTCAATTTGCTCCACCTTAACTTGTTACACCATTCTTTGAGGAACCTGTTCTGTTAGAGAATGATGCAATGCTCGAAATGCCTCTATCTACATGTGCTATGGACGACATGAGAATGGTCTTTTACTATGATTAGGATGCAATGATCGGAATGAATCGAATGCCCCTAATTGGATGTGAATGAATGCATGAAAATGATCTCTTTGTGACGGATCACCCTGCTTTCTTGGTTTGATTGATCTCTTTGGGGGGTCACCAATTTAGGTTTCGATTGCCCCATGAACCTGGTTAGTTTTGAACATTGCTTCCCCTTTGGGTTCTTGTAACAATTAGAAGTTTTCAGAGTATTATGCGAAACTCTCTTAGTTTGAATATTAGTGGTCCATTAATCGTTATTTCAATGAAAAATGCTTAAAAGTATAATCATGAGAGATATCGAGAGTAAGGCTCAAAATGAATAGATTGACCAAAAGATCAGATTTTGACAAGGTAAATTTAGCTAAACATGTTATGAAGAAGACAAGCATAAGTGTCCAGATATCATAGCATGAGTTTCTCTGCACAAAACTTCTTGAGGACTCCTTTTGTACTCGATGGGTGCATGGCAGAACAAGAAGATTTCATTGATGTCCCCAAGTCGTGATGTCTCTTCTTTTTGTTAATTCCGAGTATAGCGAAGCTACCACATGCTCCCTCCAATCAATGATTTGGACCGCCCATTTTTGGGTTTTCAATCCAAAATCTCTTGAGTCACGAAGTGCCCTTTACGGGTTTTCACTTTGACCTCTCCAATTTTTTTTTTAAGCGAAGTATTTCTTCACTGAATCTGAGTTCACAGGGTTCGGCAAGCTTTTGCCGTCCATTTCTATCAAGATTAGAGCTCCGCCGGAGAAGGCTTTCTTTACTACATAAGGTCCCTCCCAATTTGGCATCCATTTTCCTCTGAAGTCTTTCTGTATGGGAAGAATCTTTTTCAGGACGAGGTCTCCTTCATAGAATTCCCTAGGGCGAATCTTTTTGTTGTAAGCCCGTATCATCCGCCTTTGATACATTTGTCCATGACGAAGGGCTTTTAGCCTCTTTTCCTCAATTAGGTTTAGCTGATCATACCGAGATTGAGTCCATTCTGCTTCGTCCAACTTTATCTCAGATAAGACCCGAAAGGAGGGGATCTCAACTTCGATCGGCAGTACCGCCTCCATTTCATAAACTAAAGAGAATGGAGTTACCCCGGTAGACGTTCTAACCGATGTCCGATAAGCATAAAGGGCGAACGGTAGCTTCTCGTGCCAATCTTTGTAAGTCTCAGTCATCTTTCCCACGATTTTCTTGATGTTCTTGTTGGCTGCCTCGACTGCACCATTCATATTTGGACGATACGGTGATGAGTTGTGATGTTTGATCTTGAATTGGCTGCAGACCTCCGCTATCGTGCTATTATTCAAGTTTTGTGCATTGTCAGATATGATCCTTTCAGGCATCCCGTACCGACATATGATCTCTTTCTTTAAGAACTTGCTGACTGCTGATTTCGTGACATTTGCGTACGAAGTGGCCTCTACCCATTTGGTGAAGTAGTCAATTACCACAAATATAAATCGGTGCCCGTTTGAAGCTTTTGGAGAGATCGGCCCAATGACGTCCATCCCCCATATAGAGAAAGGCCACGGGGATGTCATGACGTGGAGGGGTGAAGGAGGCACGTGAATTTTATCTCTATAGATTTGACATTTGTGGCATCTCTTGGCATAGCTGATACAATCTCCCTCCATAGTGGACCAATAATACCCGAACCTCATGATTTGTCTTGCCATCGTAAATCCATTAGCGTGAGTCCCACAGACACCTTCATGAACTTCTTCGAGAATCTTCTTGGCTTCAATTGCATCCACGCATCTTAGCAGTACTTGATCCTTCCTTCTCTTGTATAGGATTTCTCCATCTAGGACATAATCATTGGCCAATCTTCTCAACGTCCTCTTATCATTCTCGGTCGCTTGGTCAGGGTATTCACGATCTTTCACATACCGTAATACATCGTGATACCATGGGTGACTATCTCTTTCTTCTTCTTCGTCGATGTTGCAGCAATGTGCCGGAGCCTCGTAAATGCTCATTTGGATAGGCTTTACTTCTTCTGCTTTGTTTACTTTGATCATAGAAGCCAAGGTAGCCAAGGCGTCGGCCATTTGGTTCTCTTCTCGTGGGAGGTAGCAGAAAGTGACGTTGTCAAACTCTTTGATTAATTCCAACACCAGCCTACGATAACTGATTAACTTGGGGTCTCTTGTTTCCCATTCACCTTTCAGCTAATAGATTACTAGCGCAGAGTCGCCGTATACCTCCAATGTTCCAATTTTCCGTTCAATGGCTGCACAAATTCCTAGGATGCACGCTTCGTATTCGGCCATGTTGTTTGTGCAGTCAAAATCTAACTTGCTAGTAAGAGGATAGTGATCTCCGTTGGGGGACACCAGGATTGCCCCAATTCCATTCCCTACTGCATTTGAAGCTCCGTCGAAGTTTAGTTTCCACGGGTGCCCCTTCTTTTGGGCCTCTTCTTCGGTGGCTGCCACATACATTAATTCTTCGTTTGGGAAATCAAAGTCCAATGGCTCATAGTCTTCTAACGCTCTGCTGGCTAAAAAATCTGCTATTGCACTCCCTTTTATGGCCTTCTGATTTACGTAGACTATGTCAAACTCTGAAAGCAGAATTTGCCATCGGGCCATTCTTCCATTCAGTGCAGTTGACTCCATCATGAACTTGAGGGGATCCAGTTTGGAGATAAGCCAAGTGGTGTGATATAGCATGTATTGTCTCAATCTTCGGGTCGTCCAAACCAGAGCGCAACATAACTTCTCGATCGGCGAATATCTTGTCTCGCATTCTGTAAACTTCTTACTGAGATAGTATATCGCTCTTTCCTTTCTTCCTGACTCATCATGCTGGCCTAGCACACATCCCATAGAGTTCTCGAATACTGACAAATACAATATTAGTGGCTTATTTGGGCATGGCGATACCAGTACTGGGGCTTTAGACAAGTAGTGCTTGACCTTATCAAATGCTTTCTGGCACTCCTCATTCCATACATCTGAGTTGTGTTTCCTAAGGAGGCGAAATATGGGGTCACACTTCTCCGTTAGTTGTGCGATAAACCGGGCGATGTAGTTTAATCTTCCTAAGAAACTTCGAACCTCCTTTTGGGTACGTGGTGGAGGCAACTCTTGGATAGCTTTCACCTTATCGGGATCAACCTCAATTCCCTTTTTACTGACTACAAATCCCAACAATTTTCCGGATCTAGCCCCAAAGGTACATTTGGTTGGATTGAGTTTCAGCTGGAATTTTCTCAATCTCAGGAACAGTTTCCTCAAGACTTGCACATGTTCTCTCTCAGTTCTGGACTTTGCAATCATGTCATCTACATAAACTTCGATCTCCTTGTGCATCATGTCGTGGAAGAGAGTCACCATGGCCCTTTGATACGTTGCCCCTGCATTCTTCAGTCCGAAAGGCATCACTTTATAACAGAATGTCCCCCACATGGTAACGAACGTGGTTTTCTCCATATCCTCGGGGTGCATTTTAATCTGGTTATACCCCGAGAAGCCGTCCATGAAAGAGAAAAGAGAATATCCAGCTGTGTTATCCACTAAGGTATCAATATGGGGTAGCGGAAAGTTATCTTTTGGGCTAGCCTTATTCAAATCCCTGTAGTCCACGCACATTCGCACTTTTCCATCTTTCTTTGGGACAGGTACTATGTTTGCTACCCATTCTGAGTATTTAACCATTTGCAAAAAACCGGCATCAAACTGCTTTCTGACCTCTTCTTTTATTTTTAGCAAAACATCTGGCCTCATTCTTCGAAGTTTTTGTTGGACAGGTTTACATTCTTCCTTGATGGGGAGTCGATGCACCACTGTGTCTGTGTTTAACCCGGGCATATCTTGATACGACTAAGCAAAGACGTCTCTGAATTCTTTGAGTAATTCGGTGAGGTCTTGCTTCGTTTTTGTGGCAATGCTAGCCCCAATTTTCAACTCTTTTCCTTCTTCTAGGTTCACTATTTCTATTGTCTCTTCGTGGGGTAGGATTTGTTCTTCGCCCTGCTCTACCATCCTTAACAAATCAGGAGACACGTTACGGTCTTGGTCATCTTCGAAATCTTGAGAATCCTCCATGTCCGTATCTTGTTCAAAAGGGGATCCTGAGTTAGTAGCAGCGTCGCTCACGTCATTGATATCTGGGGACCTGTTAAAAGGGCAAAGAAAGGCGCAGAAGCAACAATCTAAGAATGGATATTTATGCAAGTGACTATGAATGGAGAGTAAAAGAAAATTTGCTTGAAGTATGCATTTTATTGAAATAAAGACGTTTGGGCATATGCCTATTCAACAAAGAGTCTCTCATTGCCCCTAGGCTTAGAGCAACAAGCGTGTTTCGAACATTACTCTGAATTACTCCTAAAAGCTACAGGAATTTCTTCTATTGTCCAGTTGTTCAAAACGCTTCCAAGAGCATAAGGACGAATCCCAGATAAAGCTCTTCCCTCGGCCCTTTCCTCAGATACGGCGTTGATGCTTAAGCTCCACAACATTTCTTCCATTACTGCCATGCCTCGGTCAGGGTACAAGATCCCTCCCGAGACAAATGTTTTGGACAGAGGAGGGAAAGTTATTGGCTCCCATTTGATATCCTCCTCATTTAGGCGTGCCCTTCTTCTCTCTCTTCTTTTCTCTTCTTCTCTCTTCTTTTGCTTCGCATCTGGCTTGAACCCTAAGCCGAAGCAGTCTCGTTTTTCTCTTTGCGTCGGCACCTCAGTCTTTCCTTGCAGGTTTCTTCCGAGTCCTCTCCTGGGCAAGGCTCCCTTCCCAATTGTCATTTGGAGGCTCATCATCGTAGACTTGGATATTTTAGGCATGGGGATCTTGCTGCCCTCGGCAACGAAGGTTGCGTTAATAAATTCCAATGATCGGAAAGAACACTCTACTGCCTTTTCATCTACCTCAATGTACGGAGCGTCACTAGTAACGGATGCTATGATCTCTTCTTCAGCGTTGATTGTGACCAATCTACCTTCCGTTACCAATTTCAACTTCTGGTGTAGTGACGACGGTACCGCCCCTGCCGAATGGATCCAAGGTCTCCCCAGTAGGCAATTGTAGGAAGGTTTGATATCCATCACCAAGAAGTCTACCTCATATGTATTTGGGCCAATTTGAAGAGGTATATCGATTCTCCCCATGACCTTTCTCTCCGTTCCATCAAATTCTCTCACAACATTATGGCATGCCTTCATGTGGGAGCTATCCACAGGTAACCTATTCAGTGTGGATAGAGGTAATACATTTAGGGCTGATCCGTTATCAACTAGCACCCCCGGCAACGTGTACCCTTTGCAGCGCGTGGTTATGTGTAAGGCTTTTGTAGATCCCATGCCTCCTGAAGGTATCTCGTCATCATTGAAGAAAATGAAGTTGTCCGCGCTTATATTACCTACGAGACGGTCCAACTTATTAACTGATATATCTCCCGCGACATATGTTTCATTTAATATCTTCATCAACGCCTTTCGATGAGTTTCTGAGCTCATGAGCAGGGCTAGTACCGATATGCGAGCGGGCTATTTGTGCAGCTGTTCCACAACACTGTATTCGCTGTGTTTAAGGAATTTTAAAAACTCCCTGGCGTCGCTCTCTGTCACGGGCACGTTGACGAATGTTTCGGACTCGATGGTTCCCTCTTCCCTTCGCTCAGTTACCACCGCTTTCCCTTTGGTTGCTTTCGCACTCGTGTTTGGGGTGTAACGTCTCCCACTACGTGTAAAGAAGCCTCCATCTCGATCTTCTTCTGTAGCATTGACCGGATTCTCTCTTCCAGGGATTTCTACCCTACAATCGTAGCTCCAAGGTACCTTTTTATTGTCTTTGTAGGGGGTAGTCGTGGGTTTTTGAATTATGACCTTCGGTGTGATTGATATTTCAGTCTCCCCCGTCCTTGGTCGTGATATAACTACTGCAGGGTAGTTGCCCCCATAGACTCTCCTAGACGTCCCTTCTTTAGATATGTCGGCCTCTCCCTTTGGCGTGATTTCGACCGCTCTAGGTCGTGATATAACCACTGCAGGATGATTGCCCCCGTAGATCCTTCTAGCCGATCCTTCTTCTGACGCGTGAACTTCTCCTTCTTCTAGATCTCCGATCTCTTCGTAGAATTCTATCTCTTTGTTATCCATGAGACCTTGAATGAGAGTCCTGAACATGAGGCATTCTTGAATATTATGGCCCGTTTTGGCGTGAAACTCGTAATAATTCTCCGCTCCTTCAATCTCTTCTCCCGGATGTTGGGCAATTAAGCCTCGGCTTATCATTTGCCTACAAACCCAACTCAGCGGGGTTTTTATTTCATCGACGTTCATTTTTACTTTCTTCCCTACCTTCTCCCCTAACATGTTCACCCCGTTATTAGCATGGTTGGGTAATGGGTGCTCTGTGCCGTTGACTTTCACCACACCCATTTGAATAAGTTTCTCAACCAGCTTCTTGAAGGCGAGACAATTTTCTATTGAATGTCCGACAACCCCAGCGTGGTATTCACATTGCGCATTCGCATCGTACCATTTAGGGTATGGCGGTTGTATGGGCTGTAGGTAATGGGGGGAAACAACATGCGTGTCATATAGTTTTTGGTATAGCTGCCCATACGTCATGTAGATCGGAGTGAATTGGAGCTTCTCTACATTTGGCTTTGCACTAGGTTCTTGTCTATGCAGTCTTGGACGATCAGTGATTACAGTTTTAGGTTGATTCAGGGTGACTGCTTTGTCACGAGCATTCACGTTATTTATGTCACCCTCTCTTTTCTTTAGAGTCATTTTTCTGGAGCCTTCCCCTGTTTCTATCTTGCCGCATCTGACTGCGTATTCTATCCTTTCCCCACATCTCACAATTTCTGAAAAATCGGTCATAGAACTTCCCAACATGTGGTTGATGAAAGGGGCCTTTAAGGTATGAATGAAGAGTGTGGCCGCTTCTTCTTCTAAAAGAGGTGGTTGGACCTGTGTGGCTATCTCTCTCCACCGTTGCGCGTACTGCCTGAAGTTTTCGCTTGGTCTCTTCTCCATAGTTTGGAGAGTGACTCTGTCAGGAGCTATGTCTGCTATGTGGCCATAATGTTTCATGAAAGCCTGAACTAAGTCCCTCCATGTTTTGATT
This sequence comes from Gossypium australe, assembly GCA_005393395.2. Taxonomy (NCBI): domain Eukaryota; kingdom Viridiplantae; phylum Streptophyta; class Magnoliopsida; order Malvales; family Malvaceae; genus Gossypium; species Gossypium australe. The sequence continues at coordinate 46,845,244 of CM016625.1, read as the reverse complement.
TGGGTACTACTGAGTTGATCGTACCATTTGGCCGCAGACCCAACCAGGCTATCCTGAAAGCAGTGTATTAATAATTTCTCATTATCAGCATATCCCGCCATTCGTCGACCGAACATCTTCAGGTGTGCTCCCGGGCAGCTGGTCCCGTTGTACTTTTCAAAATCCGGAGTTTTAAACTTTGGTGGAAGCACTAAGTTTGGGACCAGGCTTAGCTCTTTGATATCGACCCTGTAACGAGTTTTAGACTTCTCAATTGCTTCGACTCTCTCCTCTAACCACTTGTAGCGGTCTTCCATTAGCATTGAGGGTTCAACTTTCATTCTCTCTTTCTCCATTTCATCAAAATCTGGTACCATAGGGTTGATAAGGTCATCTCCTGGGTTGGATCCTGAGCTCATTTGGAGATTCATGGGAGATCTAATGTTAGCTTGGCATTGCTGAGGCCTAATTGTGACAGGTGGCCTTCGGGGATGTTCCTCGTGCTGCAACGGCATTTGCGGCAGGGTAGATTCTGAAGGAATATCTTCGTTCTCCCCTCCAGTGATGGCCATAGGGCTTTTCCCTTTCCCCAAGAACCTGTTCAATAGTTGGGACATTTGAGATATCTGAGCCTTCATGTCCCTCTGGGATTCCTCCATTTCTCGCTGGATCTTGGTCAAGTGCTCTTGCATCTGTGCTTCCATTTGGTCACTCATCTCCTTTTGGAATTGTTCTAGTTTCTGATCCATTTTCTTTATCTTAGTGCGGGTGCCGTATGGATGTTCAGCTTCCAGGTTTCCCTTTCTTCTCTCTCTTCTGTATAATTTCGACTAGTCAGATTCTCTCGATGCTTGCGATGTGATGTGATGCAATGTGACGCGAGTGCAAAATTTATGAAATGCAAAAAGACAGGAAGGTGTTGATTTGATTCAGTTCTATTAGATCAACTTCACTGGAAAACAAAGTTCTTTACATAGAGTGGATAATTTATGCGTACGGCTTTGCCTTATCACCTAGATCCTTGACTTCTCTAAGAAACCCCGCTAGACTTTGGCCTCGATCTGACCCTGACTCATACATTAGACTCAACACATCAGCTTGGACTGCCAGAGTTTGCAACTGAGCAGCCACTTTTCGGACTTGAACTACAGCTTCGCCCATCATATAATCCCTATTTCTGATTTGTTCCTGAGAATGGTGAAGTTGATTCTTCCAATGTTCATTGAGGAGCTCGACCTGGTGTTCACCACTTTGTAACGCAGTTTCAAGTTCTTCTATCTTTCCTTTTAACTCATCGACCTTGCTTTGGCTGGCTCTTAATTCGCTCACCGAGCTACGATTTTGATACAGAAGTAGTGATCTTTCTAATTCCGTATTTCGGATCCGTAGCTGTTCTTTCTCACTTTGACTCTTCGACAGGCTCTTTTTCAAAACATCTTCACGTACTCGAGCATTTTGGCACTTCCTTTCCCATTGGTCAGCCTTAGTCTTTTCTTCTCGAATCTCTTGCCGCCATTGTTCTGATGTCTTACCCAAACCGGTGGTCCTGATTGACGCACGTAGTTTCTTGTAATCTGTTTTTAAGCTCTCCAGATCTTCTTCAGCCTTGTTTTTTCCTTTTCTTAACTTTTTGGCTTCTAATTTGTAGATGTCGATGTCCAACCCTAAGTGCATCTTTTCCTCTTCTAGCCGCTCTATCTTCCTTCCTAATTCCCGACTCTTGGTCTCAAAATCCCCTTTGATGATCTCTAATTCAGATGGGACAACTCGCAGATGCTCTTCTATGGGTAAAGTATCCCTTTGGCTTGACATTGGGACATTGTCATTGATTCTTGCATTCCTCCACTCATCATATTCGGGAGTTGTCATCGGCCCTACGGCGAGCCCCTTCATTCGTCAGGTTTGGATCCATGCAGCCGTTATTTCACGAATCTTCTTCTTATAGCCGTCATCTTTGTATGAAAACTCACTCTGGGCTAGCCCGTGCGTTGCAGGTATGAACTGTCTTGATCGATACTACCTTGCTACGAGTAGTGGAGCGTACCCCACAGCTCCCCATATCCCGAGTAAAGGAACCCAGTCAAACTCTCCACACCGGTACAAAATCTCATCAGGGATCATCCATGGAGCTCTCCATTCTATGTCTTCTACTTGTAAATTTTGGAGAATTGTTATCCATTTCTCTTCAGACAGGTCGTCCCGTCTTGGCGTAGTTGCTAATTCCCCCAAAGGAGAGTAGTTCTTGGAGAAGACTTTACACGAAACCTTTTCCACCTTCCAAAAGTGGCTATGAAACCATGATAGCAGAAGTTGCGCGCACCCTACGAATCTCCCTTCACCTACTCTTCGACTAGCGTTCAGTGATCGGAATGTTTCGGCTAAGATTACGGGGACAGGTGTGACTCCTTTATCCAGTTTGTCAAATAGATCTGAGACAGCTTCCTCCACATATCCTAAAGCCTTGGGAAAGACAACCAAACCGTAGATGCCTAAGGCAAAAACGTCGACCTTCTTTTTTGTATCAGAATGTACTAGGATTAAATCCCTTAAATGTGCCCAAGGGATACATTTACAATCCCCCTTTTGCTTGATTCGAGCGGTAATCCACTGCTCACTCATCCCTGTGATGTTCATTAGTTTTCTCGTGAATGTTGGTACATTAACAGCTCTTGAATAAGCCTTGCCCGTTTGAGCACTTGGGCACCGGAGTAAGGCCGTATATTCCTCAATAGTGGGTACCATGTCTACTTTCCCGAAAGTAAAGCAACTATAAGCGGGGTTCCAGAATGAGTAATAGCCCGGAATAGTCGCTCATCCACCTTGACGTCAAGCAAATAGGGCAGATCGCCATAACTACCGTAGCATAGCTGTTTCATGTCATTATCCCATGAATCCCATATCTCCTTCAGTTCTTGCAGGCTATTCTGAGTCACGCTGATACGGGCGAAGTCCCACAATTCTGATTCATATCCCACACTCAGGCTATCTCCTTTCTCGCGTTGTATCCCTTCAGACCATGCTCGAACGGCCGCGTTATCCTCCACTCTATTAAGAAATCCCTTTTCCATGTTAAGTTCTTCTACCTAGTAACCGAATACAAATCAACACCTTTTTATGATGAAATGCCATGTGATTATAACAAAATACCATGAGTTAATACTATGTACAAAAACTTCAAGACAAGCAATAAATAATCAGACACTTATTCAGGTAACCGCCAAGGTCTGGCGTGGTCCTAACTGGGAGTGGTTCTTTAGGGCTCATTACATGGGGTTCGGCTCTAAAGAAAGGTACCCGAACCAGCAGATTCCTCGATCCTCACCCATTATAGGCTCATACAGAACGAGTTCGGTTCAGGGGAATACATTTCCTTATGGCTGCACGGAGATGAAAATCTCACGAAGACATAGGTACGGATGTATCCCGAAAGCGATCCACTATCTTGCACGGAGGTGAAAACCTCACGAAAGAGTAGCTTCTCACTCCCACTTAAGGGTGCGACCGCAATGGTCATGCAATGTGCACAAGAAAGTAGGAATCACATGCAATGACACAAGCAACGACAACAAAAGGTAGTAATTTTCAAATCAAAATTTCAAACTTTCGATAAAGGACATAAAATAATCAATTTACGGCCTGACTCTCAAAAAGTTCCCCAGTGGAGTCGCCAAGCTGTCGAAACCATCCTTTTTGAAAAGGCGGGAATCGAACTTGGGTTTCGAAATTAAAAACGGGAGTCGCCACCGATCTTTGTTTGGTGTGATCGGATCACCTTTGTTTCAATAAAACCTTTTGATTTACTAAAACAGCGTTTTTGGTCTACGAAATTTGAGAAAACGGTTCGGAAGTCGGTTACGCGCGAGGAAGGGTTAGCACCCTCGTCACGCCCAAAATTGGTACCGATTTGATCAATTAATGTCCTCATGTCGAAAGTTGAAAATTTTAAAGGAATTTAAAAATCCGACCTCTTTTGGAAATACTTGGGTTTTCTTAAATTAAATCGAGATTTTCTCATTTCGAAGAAATAAAATGTCACATCCAATACTTTAGGACACGATAGTTTAAGTCTTCGATCTTAAGATCATCTCGTGATTTTCCCAAAATGCGAGTCGAGATTCTCCCGTTCCAAAGGAATCGAAGTATCACATCCAATACTTTAGGATATGGTAATCCAAATCCTCGAACCCGAAGTCATCCCGTATTTTCCTCTTTTGTAAAGAAATCAAGATTTTCTTGTTCCCAAAGACTAAAATATCACATCCAATACTTTAGGACACGATACTTTAAACCTCTGAATCCAAGATCACCTCGAAATTATGGATTTATGTAAAATGACGCCGACGAAAACAATCGTAGAAATGTCGAAACAGTAACAAAAATGATGTAAAATATGGGAAATAAAACGCAAAGTTCTTAAAAAAACAAAGCGATGTCAAAATGATAGAGTTAATAACAACGATGATAATAGACATTATAATGTGAGTATCAATAATAATAGTAGCAAACATACGTAATAATATAGTAATAATAATAGTAATAGTAATTAGTATATATACAGCATAATGATAATATACTAATAATAATTAGTAATAGTATAGTAATATAATAATAATACTAAGATAATAGTAATAGTACGGAGTATATACAATATAACAATATAAATATAGTAGTAATAATAATAATGAAGTTAGTTAAATACTAATAAAATACGTACGAAATATAATAATAGTAATAACAAATATAATAGTACGTAATATATACAACATACTAAAATAAATATAGTAGTGATAATAGTAATCCAATAATAATATAATAATAAAGATGGTAACATAGTGATAATAATAGTAATAATAATAATGGAAAATATGTACTATGTAATAATAATATAATAATAATAATAATAATAATATAACCCTAATAATAATAAAAGACTAAAAGTAACAAAATAACTAAAAGGGAATTAAATTGCATTTAAAGAGACAGTTTGGGGTCAATTCGTAATAACATACAAGAGAAAGGGGGGTCAGATCAAAAAATGCATGAAGGAAGAGGGACTAAAATGGCCAATAACCCGATTTGTCAAGTGCAACAGTCAATCGAGGACTGAATTTGAAACGGCGCGAAAGTTCAGTGCTAAAATTGAAATAGCAGAAAACCTAATTTTAAAAGCCGAAAATACGAAAGGACTGGAAGGGAAATTATCCCAATTGGCGAAAACACGCGGACCCTCCGGTTAATGGGTCGGGTCGCGGGTCGGTGACTCGAAACGACGCCGTTTTGGAGCCATCAGCCTAGGCCCTAAACGACGTCGTTCGGGATACCATATAAAAAGCAATTTTCTTCTTTCTTTCTCATTTTGCCGTGTTCTTAAAAAAGGGGGAGGGGGAATTTAGGTTTTCTCTGCTAGGGTTTCGAAAGGAGAGGTCTCCTGGTCGCGGGCATTGCCGTCGGCCACTGCACGCGGTGGCCGAAATCTACGAAGGTCAGCTTTTTATATTTTTTTATGCTTTATTTATTATTTTTAACTCTTCGCATATATATATATATACGTATGTATTTCGAAATAAAAAATAAAATAAAATAAAATATACCTTCGGAAAATACTTCTCCGTTTTCGGCCTCTTAGACTTTTGATCTATTCCTGTCTTTGTATTGCTTTGAATCTGATTCTTTTTTTATTTTTGATTGCTCAAAAAAGACCCCTTTACATTGTTTTTTCTTCGGCTTTTATAGCCGAACAGTCACTAGAAAAGATAGTACAACTGCTTTTGCTATTGTGTTTTTTTTTTTGCTGTTGCTTTGTCTGTTTTCGCAGGTATGGGCGCGGTAGTGGACGGAGCATGCGCGAGGGTGGTGGCCAGTGGCAGGCGCATGGTCGTGGTGCGCACGTGGGGGCACGATCGAGGGAGGCTGCTGTGTTGGAAGAACGGCGCTAGGGTTTCCAAACCCTAGCTTTTTTCTGAAAAGGGGTTAAGCTTGTGGGCCTGTTTGGGCCGATTTGTAAATAGGCCCCTTTTTCATTGTGTTCTGGTAGTTGGGCTCGGGTTAGGGTCTTAGTAGAGGGCCCGGACGGATTAGGCCTTCTACAGAACTGATAGTAATTAGTATGTTATGGACCAAATCTATGTCAGGAAAGACCATTAATTTGGGTTCCTTTTGATAAGCTGAACTATCAATCACAACAATTCATAGCATAGTATTATCGGTTTAAGAATATAACAATCTCTCTTCTCCTGCACAATGCAGATCACTGAATTGAAGCTGTCAGTGGATAGTCTAAAGAAAGAGAGGGATTTCTACTTTTCAAAGTTGAGAGACATTGAGATTCTCTGCCAGACTCCTAAAATTGAAGACTCGCCGGTATTTTCTCCTTTGACTTTCATATTTAGAATAGAAAAGAATGTTGTTCAAAGGGTTGTTAGAATCCATTGTTTTAATGCCTTACAACATGTTATTGCAGATTGTTGCAGCTATCAAAAGGATCTTATATGCTACAGATGAAGATGATGGGGCAGAGGCCTTGAGTCCAATTGAAGAAAAGCAATTTTAGAAACCCAGAACAGGAAAAAACATCTTGAACATCGATGTCGATGCTGCTGGAAGTACAACTTACTAAGGCAAAGGCTCTCTGATGCTTCTGATGTCCACTGCAGTGGATCACCTCATTTTAGTTACTGATCAGAGCAACAACTAAGTATAAACCCTTTAATGATCTGCTTGACATTACAGTTTTGTCAAGTTCCCTTGCCATATCAATATCTCTAGTTGTGTCTATTGTTTCAATTGTAATCCAACCAGTAGCGTTCAGAACAGGGACATAATATAGTCATCAGTTGCACTTGTTGGCAATGTGTGTTCATATGCGTGAGTCAAATATTATTGACTTTATCCTTCATTTTTACAATTTTTTTTTTGTTAAATTTTAAATGACGGAGATGTGGATGAATCTTTTCTTTGAGAACCATTTAGAGGTTTCCTTCTTGGACTATGTTAGCGGGACTCTATTCTCAATTTTATCGTACCTTCTGTCCGAATGTGTTGAACATTGATGTTTGGCATGAATATTTCAAGGGAAAATGAAGATTCCGATTAACATAAGAGAGTGACATGTGTTTGGCGTAGACTTGATGTTAGGGCCTTTAGTTTGTCTTAAAAATGGTGTTGGAGACCAAACATCTCATCAGCCATGTGTCAAAATAGACAGTAAAATAAGGGACTAATTATATCATCAAACATATATTGTCAATCATTGTTAAAATGAAAATGCAAAATCTAAATGAAGACTATGAGATTCAATATGGATAACGGACCCAAGAAGGTGAAGTTAGAGAGTGAGACCCAAAATGCAAAAGGTGAAGTTGAAAGCTATTATTCATCAGCAGGGAAAGGGCAGGAGATAAAGAATGCGCAGTTCATTCACCAAGATTCACAAAACATCCCTAAGACCAGCGGCGGTGTCCTCACTGCGGCAGCCGCCGGTGTGGCCTTAACCCTGGAATCTGCAAAAGAAGCAATATCTCAACAGTAATGGAACAATGATCCATATAGAAATGACCTTACCTACTCTTATTTTTTCATTTGGAGACTGACTAGATATGAAAACTTGCATGTTTTGGCTTGTAATGTACAGTGTGCGCTTAACTTTCGTCAAACAAACAATTAACATCCATTTTTTATTTGTCATTGCTAACAAATGCCTTGACTACTTCTGAGATCACTGATAAACCTGGTTTGCTTTCACTTCGCAGCCATTAAATAGGCTACGTCTTCAATATCTGGCCAAGGACTTGGGAAAGGCTTTGATTTGTTATCCACCAACGTCTCTAGTTATGTTACTCGAGCTTAATGTCGAATTAGGGTATGTGTTCAATATGTATCTTTTTTTTTTTTTTTTAAGGTTTTCTTGGAAATTTTATCCTTGAAACCCTTGGTTTAAGAAAAAAGATTGGAGAAACAATGGGCGAAAACATTTAACTAAAATTTCATTATCCATTAGATTTTGAACCACTTTTATGATTAAGAAACTGCTATATATGAGAAACGTCATAAGAATGTTTATATTCAACAAGGCTTAGAACAAACTATTAATTATGTAGGGCAGGGCTTTGCTAAGGCCATCTTTAATTTTGTCCGATAAAAATAATGGTGAAACAAGTTATTGAAGTGGGTCTAAATCCATCCCAAATGGGTTTGGACAAGAGATTTCAATAAACTTGAGGCTTAAAATATCATTGTGGAGAAATTTCAAACAAGATTTGATTGGAAGCTGAAGACGAAATCATTGAAGCCACAGCAAGTAACTCGTAAATTCCTACCAAAGTAAGCAAAACATGTTTGTTGTGTTGGAAATTATGGCAATGGTTGTACAATTTGTCTGTTTTCTTTAAAGAGAATTCAGTGTGTTGAGCTGCCACATTTATAGAACAAAGCTCTGCTTGTTTACAACAATATCTTAAAATAAAAAACTATTAAAACAGTTGGTTTATTTTGTGCTAAAACTGATGGGTCAAACTATGAAAGTGAAATCTCAATTGTTTTGTGGACAGTGGGTTTTGTTTTGAAGCGCATAGATGAGGCTTCCTTGATGAGACCTTTCTGCCACTCCCTTTTTTCCAGTTTTGTACACTTAAAACATGTACAATGATTTATGGAAAAGGGAATACCTTCTGGCAATCCTTAACTTCGTGTATGTATGTCATTTTATTCAAATTATTAAATGAGTCAGAATTTTAAATATCAAAACCAACAGATGATTTTTTTAATTTAGATTTTACATGGATTTTTAATTTAGGTTTTACACAGGGAACAAATAACGTTTTTAATGCCTTTACTCTTTTTTAATCTTAATTTTTTGTGTTATTTCCCAATTTTTTAAAGTTTTTTTGTAAGTGACTTGAAAAAGGTTAATCTTTTTCTTATTTTAATATCTCACCTAGGTTAGTTAATGGGTTATAAAAGGTTAAAATAATTTTTTTAAAATTTTTAGAGTTAGAGTCGAAACTATTTTTATATTTAAAAAAAAACGGGGATCGACTTTAAAAAGAAGATGGAGTCGCCACCAATCCCTTTTTGCTTAGGTGTGATTGGATCACCTTATAAAACGTTTTATTTTAAAACATTGATTTTGGCTTACGAAATTCAATAAAAAGGGTTCGGGAGTCGGTTACATATAAGGAAGGATTAGCACCCTCGTAACACCCAAAATTGGTACCAGATTGATTAGTTATTGTCCTAATGTCGAAAATTCGAAAAGATTTGAAAACATGATTTCTTTAAAAACTTGAACAATTTGAGTTGGAACTTGAGATTCCTTTGTTCCGAAAGCATACAAACATCACATCCAGCACGTTAGGACATGATGTTTTAAACCCTCGTAACCAAAATCATATCATGATTTACAAAATTCATTAAAAGGATATTTAGTTATTTAGTCAAACGGAAAATCGAAACCCAACACGTTAGGACACTATTTCCCGAATTTCTAAACACAAAACATTGCCTTATTTAAAAAAAACTTTTGGATAAAATGTGGTAATTAAAGGAAATAGATATTTTTAAACAAAGATTTGAAAAAAGTAACATTAAGTTATTACAAAAAGTACAATTTACTAAAATTACTGGTCATATTGACAATTAGCACTAACATAAACAATTAAGTTAAAGAATGACACGCAATAATAATAATGTTAAGGTAAACAAAGATAACGGATTCAAAAAAATGAACAATCAAAATAGAAAATATAGAGTAGACAATAGCAATTTTAAAAGAATCTATGAAAAAAATTAAGGAAAAAAAATTTATTCACAAGATTAAATTCATGTATAAAAAATAATAATATAAGGTAAATAATATACTCAAAACAATTAATGAATATTATAACAATTTTTTAGAAAAATAAAAAAATATAAAAATGATATGGCTAAAAAACTAAGATGAATAATATATGTACTTGATAAAATAAATAATACATTTTTTTAAAAAAAATAGAATATATAAAAACTTTAACTATAAAGAAATATAAGGGAAAGCATATATAATATAATAATAGTCTATTATATACATAAAAGAATAATATACATATTTAAAATAAACAATATATATAAAATTTTGCCTTAATAATAAAACAATTTAGAATGATGTACGACATACAAATTTTTAAATAATACATAATATGATTAAAGTTAAATAATATATAATATATAGATAATATATAATATATAAAAAATAAATAATAATATATATGATAAAACAATTTAACCTAAATAAGGAAAAGCAAAAAAGAAAAACAAGTTTAAAATAATTAAAATAAATGAATAAATAATGATTAAGCAATTAAATGGATAAAAAAGTTAAAAAACGCATAAGTCAACCTAACTCCCGCAATATGAGGATTCAACGAAATTCCTCCACCAAAATCTAACTCGAACGGAAGTAACTCAAAAAGAAATGAAGATGAGCGAAGAACAAAATAATAATAAGCCACAGAAAATACGAACGCGAAAGAGAGAGAAATTTGAGTGAATGCTCTCAAAAATTTTTATTACTCCAAATTCAAGTACTTTACAATGAAGGGAGAGGCCTCTATTTATAGTTGAGCCTCCCCAAATCCAACGGTACAGATCAATTACATCAACGGTTAAGATTAAAAGGTATCTACAAATTAAATCTCTAAGATTACAAAATCATATCTTCTAAGATTGCATACCATATCTTCTAGGATTGCATATCATATCTAAGATTTGCATATCATATCTAAGATTGCATATCATATCTTCTAGGTTTGCATATCATATTTAAGATTTGCATATCATATCTAAGATTGCATATCATTGAAGATTATGTTTCCATATATGTCAAGCTTGTAGATGGACCTTCAATCTTTTCAAGTAATGGGTCATTCCGATCGGGCTAAATGATATATTTTGGATTGGACTTAGACTTTGTTTTATTATTTTGGGTTTATTATTTTTTTGTATGGGCCTGGGCTAAATTGGCCTATTACAGCTGCCCCTCTTTGCTCATTGTCGTGTAATGAGAATGGAGCAAACACTATAAAAGGACCAATTTTGCTCGGTCTTACCGAGCATTAACTTCTTGATCCTTATCTTCTTCAAGTAGTCTCTAACCCAACTACAACTTCAAGGAGATTGAATCTGTAGCTTTAATCTTATTCTACAGTAACTTCAGGGAGATAAGACCTGCTCTTGTAGATTTAATCCATCCTACTGTAACTTTAGGAAAGTGAGACTAGTATCTTTGATCTTGCTTCACTGCAATATTCAGGAAGACAAGATCAGCTATCTTCAGTCTGCTCCACTGCAAACTCAGGGATGCCAGACTGGTATCTTCGATCTACTTCGCTGCAAACTCAGGAAGACAAGATCTGCTATCTTCGGTCTGTTCCACTGCAAACTCAGGGATGTCAGACTAATATCTTCGATCCGCTTCACTGCAAACTCAGGAAGACAAGATCTGTTATCTTCAATCTGCTCCACTGCAAACTCAGGGATGCCAGACTAGTATCTTCGATCCGCTTCACTGCAATCTCAGGAAGACAAGATCTGCTATCTTCGGTCTGCTCCACTGCAAACTCAGGGATGCCAAACTAGTATCTTCGATCCGCTTTACTACAATCTCAGGAAGACAAGATCTGCTATCTTCAGTCTGCTCCACTGCAAACTCAAGGATGCCAGACTGGTATCTTCGATCTGCTTCGCTGCAAACTCAAGAAGACAAGATCTGCTATCTTCGGTCTGCTCCACTACAAACTCAAGGACGCCAAACTGGTATCTTCGATCCACTTCGCTGCAAACTCAGGAAGACAAGATCTACTATCTTCGGTCTGCTTTACTGCAAACTCAGGGATGCCAGACTAGTATCTTCGATCCGCTTCACTGCAATCTCAGGAAGACAAGATCTGCTATCTTCAGTCTGCTCCACTGCAAACTCAGGGATGCCAGACTGGTATCTTCGATCTGCTTCGCTGCAAACTCAGGAAGACAATGTAACATCCTGAAAAGGGCCTATGCATTTCCAGATTAATTGTATGAAATGACAAGTTTCAAGTACTATGAATAAATTTTTGATACTTTTGGAAACCTAGAAATGCATGAAAATGGAAATGAAAATGGAAATGAACACTTTTGGAAACTTAGACATTTTTGGAAACCCGAACGTTTTTGGAAACTTAGACATTTTTGGAAACCTGAACATTTTTGGAAATGATCCAAAAATGGAAACTTGAACATTTTAGGAAACTTGGATATGTAAGAAAAATGGCAAGTTACAGAGCCGATGAAAATTTTAGGAAACTTAGAAATGATGCCGAAATACCAAATTTTAAAGTTCAAAATAGGAAATAAGGGCTAGAGGGCCTTAAAAGAAAAAAGTTGGAGAAGTTTGACACACAATTAGGCTTGGAAAAGTGGCCTGAAGGTGTCACTTAGGGCCTATGGAAATGGCGCCATGTGCAAGAGCTATTGGGCCTGGGTTCGAGTCACTTGAGAAGCAAATAAATAAGTTTTATTTTTGCTTCTAGACACACCAAGGTGGACGGCACAAGCATTCTAAAAATAGAGGTGTTTTATTTCCATAAATATTTGATTAATTAGGGGATAAATAAAGGAGTTTTATTCACATAAATATGTGAATAATAAGAGATAAATAAAGGAGTTTTATTCACATAAATATGTGAATAATAAGAGATAAATAAAGGAGTTTTATTCACATAAATATGTGAATAATAAGAGATAAATAAAGGATTATTTTCTAAGGAGATAATTGAGGAGATAATTGATGGATTAAAGGCTTTTATCTTTTAAATAAAAGAGATAATATTATCAAAAAGAGGAGTGGTGGCCAAGTAAGGGACTCCTAGGCTGATAACTTTGGCTATAAAAGGAGGGCAGGAGGGCTACTCATTCACTTTTGCTTCCTCTTTGCCGAAATTTTCCTAGCTCTCTCCCCCTCTCTGCCGAATTTTTCTTCAAGCAAAATTCATCTTTTCTTCTTCTATTTTCTTCTCTGTTTCTACTGTCAAAGCCGAATCTTTGTTGATTCTAAGTAAAGGAGCAATCAACTACAACATCAAAAGGGTTTCTTCAACTGTCGAATACAAGGATCAAGGATCTAAGGTAAGATAAATTTATTTGATTAAAGGTTATGATGTATATGTTAGATTAGATCTAACATGAAGATTTCGACAGACATATAGGGCAAGGAATCCTCTTCAGATTTGGAATCTGTATGGTAAGTGATATTCGGCCAAGGCTTAATTTTGGTATTTGGAATTATTTTTCATTATTTCAAAAGCCGAAAACTCACATGATTACATGAATTAGAGTTAGCCGATTCCAAGGAAAAGGGATACTAGCAATTTTGGGATTTGATTTACAATCATCCAAATCGGCAAGCAAGGAATTAACAGATCTAAAGTTAGATCGGGATTTTCGGGATCTCAAGGAATCTATTAAGCGAATCAGGTGTGTACTCACACTAATTTTCAATATATTATGGCAATGGTTATTTTAATATATGAATATGCATAAGAATGAGAATGTGGCTAAGTGCCACAAATGTGGCAAAAAAGTAACCAGGTACGTTTCCTACTTCTGTTAGGATTATGAATGTGATATACTTGAACATGTGAACAGTAACATGAATGAAATTTAAGTATGCTGAATATGTTATAAAAATAATTTGGGGCATTCGGGATATATGTGAAGGAAGAATTGAAGGTGATGACTACGGTCTCACCAACGAAATATGTTGACTACGGTCACATTGCGGAATTTTGGTAACTTCGGTTACAATATTTGACTATAGTGTCTAATGACACAACGTATAAATTTGACTATAGTGTCTAATGACACAACGTATATGGGCGATGAGCACGTCGACTGCAGCGACTGCCTTCGATGGTGTGTAGCGGATGGAGGGTTGACTTAGTAGTCCCCACGGTGTGACTGGCAGGTACGGGTGGTGTGTAGCGGATGGACCATTAGGCTTGGGTTGGGTTGCATCATTTATTTTGATATGAATATGAATTTGACATGAACATGTATGCCTGATTTGTTGGATGTTAGTATGATGTACACATTGAGTCTGTTGACTCACCCCGTTGTGGGAACTATTTTCAGGTGATGAACAGTGACGGGCCGGGACGGTAGACCTTGAGGTGGCCATGCATCAATTTGAAGATTTTATTTATTTTGGACCTTATTTCGTTTTAGAACATTTAATTTTAATATTGGGTTTTATTTGATGTAATAAGGCCATAAGGCCCAAGTTGGATTTCTTTATTTCTGCTTTATTTTTTTAATTATTTTGTTACAAATGATTGTTGGATTAAATTTTAAGTGAAAATATTTTATAAACCTAAAGAAAATTATTTTTGTCACCTTAATAAAATTGGGTTTTTTTTTAAATTAATTAAATGGGTTTCCCCACCTAAGCCCAATCCAAAACAATATCTTCTAAAATTTACAAATTTTCTCTAAGTAGCAAAGAATTTGAAAACCGGTTTACTTAAGGAACATACCAGATCCGGTCAGGCTCGTGGGCCGGGTTTGGGGTGTTTCAGTTTGGTAGCAGAGCCCAGTTTTAAAACTCTCGGCCTGTGGGCTCAGGCCCAAAACGTTTTCAAATCGAGCCCAAATGATTTTCTTTGAACATAAGCAGGTTTTATGGCATGGCACCTAAGTCTCCGACCCGCAGTCCACCAAGTAAGTACCCCTAACTTTATGTGTGATTCTGTGATTTATGAACTGTATAAGGGTAGAAAAGGCATGGAACGTAGAATAGTATGATAGGAACATGAACCCTAGGATTAGACTACTCAAACACAAAACCACATAAGACTTAATGCACTAAACAAACCTATGGCTAAGTCACTGAGCTAGGGTGTGGTAACTCCTGTGCGCATGTCTAGGATTGGATCCGGAAGAGCTTGGTATTTAAGCAGTCCTAGTGACTCACCTCCTCTTCGCAGGAATCCTACCTGGTGCGTAGCTTCGGTTCACCCTAACTCAGAAGGCCCAGTGGTGTGGCAACTTCTGTGCGCATGTCTAGGAATGGTTTCGGTGGGAGCTTGGTACTTAAGCAGTCCGCGTGACTCACCTCCTCTCCACTCGAATCCTGTCTGGTGCGTAGCTTTGGTTCACCCTGGCCCAAGAGGGCTCGGCCATAGGCTAAACATAAAGACTAAAACCCGAAAAGGGAACTAGCCGTGTTTTAAAAAAAAAAAAGAAAGAGAACAAAACAATAAACCTTAGTTTTCAAAACTCTTAAAATTACTCTTCTAAATTTTTATTTTATTTTTTAAAAAAAAAACCATCTTTACAAAATTTCCCGAAAATTTTAGATTTGTGAAAATTACCAAAATGCCCTTGATTTGCAAAATGTCAAACCTCTCAATGGTTTTGTCCAAAATTCATTATTTTATAAATGTTCACATACCCTGAATTTCAAACTATCAAAAATACTTTGATTTTGGAAAAATTACAAAATTGCCCCTAACTTACAAAATTACCCTGACTTCTAAAAATTTTGCAACATCATCGTTTTGAAAAGTGCAACGCTCAAAAAGAGAACCCTCAAAGTTTTACAACTTTTGAAATATCCCTGGTTTGTTAAATTCTTCAAATTTACCCCAGTTTGTGACAAATTACCAAAATACCCCTAAGGTCGAAAATTACCAAAATACCCTCAGATTTCAAAATTTTTCCAAATTATCCCAAGATTTTGAAATTTTCAAAATACTTTTTGATGAAATCACCGAGGAACTCTTTCCTTTTGAAAATTACGAAAATGTCCCTGTAGGACAAAATTACGAAAATACCCCTAGGTAGTGGAAAAACATCAACGATGAAAACTACAACGTTTCTCTGAATGAACGGAAGTTCATACTTGTTTGATGGATGAATGAATGAATGGAAAGACTGTGTGTTTGTATGAATACGAAAGAACCACTCCTAAAACTCTTGTCATAAAATTTCTTCGCGAGTAAACAAGTGAAACCAAAGTACTAATACATAAAACTTCTTAATCAGATCCCGACGCCGAAATGAGCTCTAGAGGACATGGCCGTCGTGGACGCGGTAGAGGAAGAATGACTAGGTCAGAACCCGTTAGATCGGGTCAAGGGTCCGATAATGAGGTACCGCCGCCCCACCACTTCCAGCCGTTGGTGTGGAGCAGCAAGCTCAAACAGGGGACGATGCTGTGTCGCGGGCTGTGCTGCGAGTTTTGGAATTGGTGGCGGGTGCAGGAGGAAATTCGGGAACTCGAAAATCTGTGCCTGAACAGCTCCGAGCTAATGGAGCTGAGATGTTTCGTGGAGTGTCTGGAGTAGCACCCAGTACAGCTGAGTACTGGTTGGAAGCAACGGAGCGCATCATAGATGAGCTTGATCTGACTCCAGAGGAAAAGTTGAAAGGGATGGTGGCACTATTACGCGATGAAGCGTATCAGTGGTGGTTAACTGTGCGAGATGGTGCCACGGTTGAGGATTTGACCTGGGAGTATGTCAAGGAAGCATACCAGAAGAAATACGTGGGAACCAGGTACACTAATGAGCAAAGGAAAGCTTTTCTGGGGCTGGTCCAAGGAAACAAGTCTGTGGCAGAATATGAGGCGGAATTTCTGAGGTTAAGTCGCTATGCTCGAGGAGTAGTGGCAACTGAGCATGAGCGCTGTGTCCGTTTTGAGGACGGGCTAAGGGATGATCTAAGATTGTTGATAGCACTGCATCAGGAGCGGGAATTTTCTGCGTTAGTGGAAAAGGCTAAAGTGGCTGAAGGAATTAAAGATTCTACAAGGCAGAACACTGATCGGAATAGACCAGAAAAAGGTTTTGGATCGTCTGGATCATTTGGGAATAAGAGGCCTAGAATTGATGGGCCGCGAGGTCAGCAAGTTGGTTCAGAAGGGCGGTATCGACCTTGTGAGTATTGTGGAAAGAAGCACTTGGGGGAGTGTTGGAGGAAGACAGGACGATGTCTCAAGTGTGGGTCCAAGGACCATATGTTTAAGGATTGTCCCAAGCAATCAGATGAAAGCCGACCGGCAACTCAGAATGCTAGCCATACTGGTAGAGGCGGACAGCAGCCTCAGCAAGGTCGTGGACTGAACCATGGAGGAAATGGTTCGGGCCGTGGACGTGAAGCACCAAGGAGAGGTGCTGAAGGTGCAGACGCGAGGCAACCAAGGTTGGTTTATGCAGTTGGCCGTCGCGAGGAGGAAGATGTGCCAGATATGACAACGGGTACGTTCCTCATTTCTGAAATACCCTTAATTGCTTTGCTTGTTATAGGGTTAGCTTATTCTTGTATTGCTGGTGAAGTGATTGAAACTTTGGATGTGAACCTAGAGAATGTGCCTAGAAAGTATGATAGTTCTTTAGGATCAAAGTGCGCAGCAATAGCGTAGTGGGGTGAATTAGACCGTACGATTATTCGTTAGTAAGTAATTTCGAGGACGAAATTATTTTAAGGGGGGTAGAACTGTAACATCCTGAAAAGGGCCTATGCATTTCCAGATTAATTGTATGAAATGACAAGTTTCAAGTACTATGAATAAATTTTTGATACTTTTGGAAACCTAGAAATGCATGAAAATGGAAATGAAAATGGAAATGAACACTTTTGGAAACTTAGACATTTTTGGAAACCCGAACGTTTTTGGAAACTTAGACATTTTTGGAAACCTGAACATTTTTGGAAATGATCCAAAAATGGAAACTTGAACATTTTAGGAAACTTGGATATGTAAGAAAAATGGCAAGTTACAGAGCCGATCGAAAATTTTAGGAAACTTAGAAATGATGCCGAAATACCAAATTTTAAAGTTCAAAATAGGAAATAAGGGCTAGAGGGCCTTAAAAGAAAAAAGTTGGAGAAGTTTGACACACAATTAGGCTTGGAAAAGTGGCCTGAAGGTGTCACTTAGGGCCTATGGAAATGGCGCCATGTGCAAGAGCTGTTGGGCCTGGGTTCGAGTCACTTGAGAAGCAAATAAATAAGTTTTATTTTTGCTTCTAGACACACCAAGGTGGACGGCACAAGCATTCTAAAAATAGAGGTGTTTTATTTCCATAAATATTTGATTAATTAGGGGATAAATAAAGGAGTTTTATTCACATAAATATGTGAATAATAAGAGATAAATAAAGGAGTTTTATTCACATAAATATGTGAATAATAAGAGATAATAAAGGAGTTTTATTCACATAAATATGTGAATAATAAGAGATAAATAAAGGATTATTTTCTAAGGAGATAATTGATGGATTAAAGGCTTTTATCTTTTAAATAAAAGAGATAATATTATCAAAAAGAGGAGTGGTGGCCAAGTAAGGGACTCCTAGGCTGATAACTTTGGCTATAAAAGGAGGGCAGGAGGGCTACTCATTCACTTTTGCTTCCTCTTTGCCGAAATTTTCCTAGCTCTCTCCCCCTCTCTGCCGAATTTTTCTTCAAGCAAAATTCATCTTTTCTTCTTCTATTTTCTTCTCTGTTTCTACTGTCAAAGCCGAATCTTTGTTGATTCTAAGTAAAGGAGCAATCAACTACAACATCAAAAGGGTTTCTTTAACTGTCGAATACAAGGATCAAGGATTTAAGGTAAGATAAATTTATTTGATTAAAGGTTATGATGTATATGTTAGATTAGATCTAACATGAAGATTTCGACAGACATATAGGGCAAGGAATCCTCTTCAGATTTGGAATCTGTATGGTAAGTGATATTCGGCCAAGGCTTAATTTTGGTATTTGGAATTATTTTTCATTATTTCAAAAGCCGAAAACTCACATGATTACATGAATTAGTGTTAGCCGATTCCAAGGAAAAGGGATACTAGCAATTTTGGGATTTGATTTACAATCATCCAAATCGGCAAGCAAGGAATTAACAGATCTAAAGTTAGATCGGGATTTTCGGGATCTCAAGGAATCTATTAAGCGAATCAGGTGTGTACTCACACTAATTTTCAATATATTATGGCAATGGTTATTTTAATATATGAATATGCATAAGAATGAGAATGTGGCTAAGTGCCACAAATGTGGCAAAAAAGTACCCAGGTACGTTTCCTACTTCTGTTAGGATTATGAATGTGATATACTTGAACATGTGAACAGTAACATGAATGAAATTTAAGTATGCTGAATATGTTATAAAAATAATTTGGGGCATTCGGGATATATGTGAAGGAAGAATTGAAGGTGATGACTACGGTCTCACCAACGAAATATGTTGACTACGGTCACATTGCGGAATTTTGGTAACTTCGGTTACAATATTTGACTATAGTGTCTAATGACACAACGTATAAATTTGACTATAGTGTCTAATGACACAACGTATATGGGCGATGAGCACGTCGACTGCAGCGACTGCCTTCGATGGTGTGTAGCGGATGAAGGGTTGACTTAGTAGTCCCCACGGTGTGACTGGCAGGTACGGGTGGTGTGTAGCGGATGGACCATTAGGCTTGGGTTGGGTTGCATCATTTATTTTGATATGAATATGAATTTGACATGAACATGTATGCCTAATTTGTTGGATGTTAGTATGATGTACACATTGAGTCTGTTGACTCACCCCGTTGTGGGAACTATTTTCAGGTGATGAACAGTGACGGACCGGGACGGTAGACCTTGAGGTGGCCATGCATCAATTTGAAGATTTTATTTATTTTGGACCTTATTTCATTTTAGAACATTTAATTTTAATATTGGGTTTTATTTGATGTAATAAGGCCATAAGGCCCAAGTTGGATTTCTTTATTTCTGCTTTATTTTTTTAATTATTTTGTTACAAATGATTGTTGGATTAAATTTTAAGTGAAAATATTTTATAAACCTAAAGAAAATTATTTTTGTCACCTTAATAAAATTGGGTTTTTTTTTAAATTAATTAAATGGGTTTCCCCACCTAAGCCCAATCCAAAACAATATCTTCTAAAATTTACAAATTTTCTCTAAGTAGCAAAGAATTTGAAAACCGGTTTACTTAAGGAACATACCAGATCCGGTCAAGCTCGTGGGCCGGGTTTGGGGTGTTTCAGACAAGATCTGCTATCTTCGGTCTGCTCCACTGCAAACTCAGAGATGCCAGACTAGTATCTTCGATCCGCTTCACTGCAATCTCAAGAAGACAAGATCTGTGAATTCACCGATGGTGCGACACCGTCCTCTGGGGGACCTATCCTGTAAAATCAGTTTTATATGTTTATGCTTATGCAAAATGGTTAAGATGCTATGATCTGAACGAATCAACTGCTTCTAACCGAATGGCATATATACGAATGCAAAATGTCATGAGGATGATCCTTTTTAATAATTAGGATGCCACCACTTGTTGCTCATCAGGGCTCTGTCGTTAGTGTAGTACACTGTCTTCCTACTCGGCTGGCATTTGACAGAAAACCAGAAAACATTTTTCCTCGACTGATTTGCCCCACTAACTTCAGGGTCCTTTCCACTGTACCTCAAGGACATAAAGCTTGTACCATTTTCAAACCATCTCATTGCGGTTTAGGATTATAGGATTTGAAACTTTTTCGATCCGTTCCCACTGCAATTCAAGGGTATAGGACTTGTATCTTTTTCAATTCATCCTACTGTAACTTTGGGGTATATGATATGTAACTTGTTCCATCCATTGATCACTCCCTAGTGACCCAACCAGATGTGTATGCATGATACTCGCATGGATGCAGAATGTCATTTTTTCTTTTCAAGAATGATTCCTTCTACGCTTGGGTTGTCATTGCTTATTTTCTGTCGGATTTGTATCACTGACGCAATATCTAGTC
This sequence comes from Gossypium australe, assembly GCA_005393395.2. Lineage (NCBI taxonomy): Eukaryota > Viridiplantae > Streptophyta > Magnoliopsida > Malvales > Malvaceae > Gossypium > Gossypium australe. The sequence continues at coordinate 46,824,446 of CM016625.1, read as the reverse complement.
TTTTGATCAACCAATGCCCTTGACAGAAAATCTGAAGAGATAAACTCACTTTGAGCTCAAATATTTCCAACCCTTAAGCTTGGTGAGTTCTAAACAATAGTCTTATTTCAGGTTCCTATACTATTTAAAAGCTTCCAGAGTAATATGTGAAACTCATTTTATGAAAGTATTATTAGCCCATTAATCGTTATTTCAATATAAAACGCTTGAAAAAGATCACAACAATGGACAAGAAGGAAATTAATCAGGAGCATAGCTCGAAACAAATAAGTTAATAAAAAACCAAGGCAATAAAAGGAAATTGATTGGGGTGTATCTTGAAAAGAATAAAGTAATCAAAGATAGCCAATGCCATAAAAGAAAATTGATTGGGGTGTATCTTGAAAAGAATAAAGTAATCAAAGATAGCAAATTCAAAATGGGTAAGATAGAAGCTAGGTGCCCTAGATATCGCAGCCTGAGCTTCTTTGTACAAACTTCTTGAGGACCATTTTGAGCTCAATACGTGTTTAGAGGATCCGGAGTACTTTATCAATGCCCCAAGACGTAGCATACTTCCTAATTTTTAATTCAGGTATAGCAAGACTACCACATGCCCTATCTTTGATCAAAAGTTGAGTTGCCCTTTTCGGGTTTTCGGCTCAAAACCCCTTTGGTCTCAAAGCGCCCTTTGAGGGTTTTCGCCTTGGCTTCTCCTATTTTTTTTTTTTTTTTGAATTTGATCTCAAGGCGCCCTTTGCGGGTTTTCACCTTGGCCTTTCCCCTTTCAGGTAAAATACTTCTTGGCTGAACCTGAATTCGCCGAATTGGGTAAGTCTTCGCCATAAGTCTCGGTCAATATCAATGCTCCTCTAGAACAGGCCCTTTTTTACTACATAAGGTCCTTCCCAGTTTGGCATTTGCTTTCCTCTGAAATCTTTTTGTATAAGAAAGATTTTTTTCAACATCAGGTTTCCCTCGTGGAATTCTCTAGGATGGGCCTCTTTGTCGTAAGCTTGCATCATTTGACTGTGATGGATAACTTTTAACCTTTTCTTCGATTAGGTTCAATTGGCAAAAACGCTTCCATTCCATAAATCAATGGGTAAGATGTTGCCTCGGCAAAGGTCCTGGCCAACGTTCGATAATCATAGAGGATAATGGTACTTCTTTATGCCAATCTTTACAAGTCTCGGTCATCTTTCCTACAATCCTTGTTTTGTTTTTTGTTTTTGTTTTTTTCTTTTTGGCTGCCTTGTTTTTTGTTTTATTTTTCTTTTTGTTCTTTGATCAGAATACAAACTTTTGACATTGTCCTTTTTGGCATTCTTTGTCGGCGCCTGATCTTTTTTTTTTTTGATGTCGACCTTGTAAAATTGACATGTGAAGCTACTTTCTCAATCGACGACCACCAAGATAAATCGATGTATACTAGAAATTTTGCCAAGATTGGCTTGCCCCACATCGAGAAAGTCTGTGAAGAAATTAATGAGGCATATGAATCTTGTCTCATTAAATACGACATAACTGATGCCATGACCTTCTAAGTAGATTAGCAGTACCAAACCTCATGATTAGCTTGGCTGTTATAAAACCATTAGCATATATCCTTCTGATATCCTTATGGACCTCCTTTAAGATTTCAACGTATCAGCGTCTCAATAGCCCAGGCATGTCCTGATATGATCGTGCAAAAATATCTTTGAATTCTTGAAAATAACTCAATGATGTCTCGCCTTATTTATGTGGTGAGCTAGGCTACAATCTTCACCTATTTTCTAGGCTCATAATATCTACTGACCCTTTGTAGAGTAAGGTCTGTTTTTCATCTTGTTCTACCATTCTTAACAAGCAGAAGACAAGTTACAATCTCTATCATCTTCAAAGTCCTGAGATCCCTCTAGACACATATCTTACTCGAAAGGAGACTCTGAGTCAGTAGCAATGTTGATCACATCGTTGATATCTGGAGACCTATTGTAGGTTCGAAGGAAGATTCCAAAAAATAAATGATTCAAAGAATGATTATTTGTATGGTCATGAATGAAAAATGAAAGAATACTTGAAAGAAAGTCCAAAAAACAAACAAAAGGAAAAAAACTAAGAAAAATTGTATGTATAGTATGAAATGGAAAAAATAAAAGAATATTTGCTCAAAAAGATGCATTTATTGAAATAAAAATTCCGGACACAAGCCTATTTCACAAAAGGGTTCTTATTTCCTCTAGGCTTAAGGCAACAAGCGTGTTTTGAATATTACTTTAGATCAGCTCTAAAAATACAGGGATCTCTTCCACAGTCCCATTGTTCAAAATACTCCCAAGTATACAAGGGCTTGGAAACTTCGTTTCCCGGTTCCCTCTTTGTTTTTGAATTTTTTAAGGAGTTGTAACTTTCTTATCTCCTCCTTCAATTATCGCATTTACTGCTTTGTCAAAGATCAGGTTTTGATAAAATGTCGAACTTCACAATTCCCATTTTAATGAACCTTTCGACCAACTTTTTAAACGTAGTACAGTTTTCAATTGAGTGACCCGTTATTCCCGCGTGGTACTCGCATTGGGCATTCTCATTATACCATTTTGGGAACGGAGGTTGCACGGGTTCCGAGTAAAACGGAGACACCACATGCGCATCAAACAAATTCTGGTACAGCTCCTTGTATGTCATCGGGATAGGTGTGAACTGGAGCCTTTCTGCATTTGGCCTCAAGTTAGATTCCTGCTTTGAAGAGCCTTGATAGCTAGTGGTTACAACCCTCGGTCGGCCTACGGTGACTGATTTGGAATGCATGCTCAGGATACTCACTTCATTTTTCTTGTTTCTTGGGGCTGATCTTTTGGCGCTTTCTCCCGTGTCTATCCTCCCACTCCTTAACGCATTTTCAATCATCTCACCGAACATTACTATATCTGAAAAGCTTATGGTGGTGCTTCCCAACATATGGTTAATGAATGGGGCTTTTAGAGTATTGATGAAAAGCATTGTGGTTACTTTTTCTAAAAGCGGCGGCTGAACTTGCATGGCAACTTCCCTCCATCTTTGTGCATACTGCTTGAAGCTTTCATTTGATTTCTTCTCCATGTTTTGCAAGGTGATTCTGTTAGGCGTCATGTCTGTCACATGATTGTATTGTTTTATAAATGCTTGTGCTAGGTCTCCCTAGAAATTAATCCTAGCACGGTTCAATTGGTTGTACCACGTGGACGCTGCCCCCACCAAGCTATCTTAGAAACAATGGATCAACAGTTGATCGTTATTAACATACCCAGTCATCCATCTACAGAACATGGTAATATGGGCTTCAGGACAGCTAGTCCCATTGTACTTCTCAAATTTTGGCATTTTGAACTTGTGAGGAAGCACCAAATCCGGAACCAAGCTCAAGTCTTTAGCATCAATTCCATGGTGATTATCAGCGTTTTCCAAGGCCTTAAACTTTTCTTCTAACCATCTACTACGGTCCTCTAACTGCCTTGGTAATTCAATTCTTATTCCTTCTCTCTCCGCTATATCTAAATCAGGGATAACAGGATTAGCAGGGTTATCTCCTGGGTTAGATCTTGAGCCAACTTGGAAATTTATGGGTACCCCAGTATTAGCTTGACTTGTTGAGGCCTAATTGTAACAGATGGCCTTCGAGGATATGCTTCAGGTTGTGTTTATGCATGCGGTGGGGTAAAACCCGGAGGATAATCCTTATTGTCTTCTCTAGCATTAGTCATGGGGCCTTTTCCCTTGTCCATTGCCCCATTCAGTAGCTGAGTCATTTGAGCCACCATATTCCTTTGGGCTTCCATCATTTGTTCCCTCATATCTTGTTTGATCTTTGCCAACTGCTCTTGCAGCTGGTATTGCATGTCTCTCTAGAACTGTTCGAGTCTTTGATCTATATTTTTTGTTTTAGCGCGAGTACCGTAACAATGTTTAGTTTCTAGATTAACTTTCTCTCTTTCTCTTTTTTCTAAAATAACTTCAACTAATTAGGGTCTTTCTATGGATTTTAATGCATATGATGCGATGTAATGCAAATGCATGAAATGAATGCAAAAAGAAAGAGAGGCGTTGATTCTGAATTCAATTCCATTAGAACAACTTTTCTAGAAAATAAATTCCTTTACATAAAACGGATATTTATACGGCCTTTCCTTCATATTCCAAGCGAAGACATTGATCCCTTTCTTCTTATCTGAATATTAAGGTCCAATCTCGCGAACTTTCTAATAAATGTCTCTATGAGCTCTTTTTACTTGATCTGGGTCGCGACTCACTGCTCACTTATTTCCACAATGCTCGTTAGCCTCTTCAAAAAAGCCAAGACGCAGTGATTCTTGAATAGTCTTTATCAGCTTGAACCCTTGGGTAATAAAGTCTTGTATTCCTTCACGAACTATCAGTCTTCTCTCGTTGTGTTTACTTAGACCATATTCGGACGACCGTATTATAATCCACTTTATCAAGAAATCCATTTTCTCATGACAAACTCTTCTATTTAGCAATTGAATTTGAACCAACACCTCTTTTCTATGATGTGAATGCAATGCAATCAAAACAAAAGAGAACAAGTTAGTATCATATACAAAGAATAAAATTCAAAGTAAGTGAGAAAACATCAAACACCTATATGGATAACTGCTAGAGTTCAGCATAGTTCTACTTAAGGTGGGTTTTTAGGGTTCACTATATGCGGTTTAGTTCTAAAGAAAAGGTACCTGAACCAGTAGATTCTTCAATCTTCACCCACTATAGGCTCATACAGATTGAGTTCAGTTTAGAGGAATACATTTCCCTATGGCCATGCGGAAGTGAAAACCTCACGAAGACATAGGTACAGTTGTATCCCGGAAGCAATCTACTAGCCCATGCGCAGGTGAAAACCTCACGAAGGCATAGTTTCTCACTCCCACTTAAAGGTGCGACCACAACGGTCATGCAATGCAATGTGTGCAAGAAAATAACAATCATATGCAATGACACAAACAAATGCAACAAAAGGATCGTAATTTTACGGCTTGACTTTCTTATTTTCCCCAGCGGAGCCGCCAAGCTGTCGAAACCATTTTTATATTTTAAAAAAAACAAGGATCGACTTTAAAACGAAAATGGAGTCGCCACTAATCCCTTTTTTGCTTAGGTGTGATCGGATCACCTTATAAAACATTTTATTTCAAAACATTGATTTTGGCCTACGAAATTCAAGAAAAATGGTTCGGGAGTCGGTTACGTACGAGGAAGGGTTAGCACCCTCGTAACACCCAAAATTGGTACCGAATTGATTAGTTATTGTCCTAATGTCGAAAATTTGAAAAGATTTGAAAACATGATTTCTTTAAAAACTTGAACAATTTGAGTTGGAACTTGAGATTCTTTTGTTCCGAAAGCAAACAAACATCACATCCAGCATGTTAGGACATGATGTTTTAAACCCTCGTAACCAAAATCATCTCATGATTTACAAAATTCATTAAAAGGATATTTAGTTATTTAGTCAAACGGAAAATAGAAACCCAGTACGTTAGAGCACTATTTCCCGAATTTCTAAACACAAAACATTGCCTTATTTAAGAAAAACTTTTGGATAAAATGTGGTAATTAAATGAGATAGATATTTTTAAACAAAGATTTGAAAAAAGTAACATTAAGTTATTACAAAAAGTACAATTTACTAAAGTTACATGTCATATTGACAATTAGCACTAACATAAACAATTAAGTAAAAGAATGTCAAGCAATAATAATAATGTTAAGGTAAACAAAGATAATGGATTCAAAAAAATGAACAATCAAAATAGAAAATATAGAGTAGATAATAGCAATTTTAAAAGAATCTATGAAAAAATTAAGGGAAAAAAATTTATTCACAAGATTAAATTCATGTATAAAAATAATAAATAAGGTAAATAATATACTCAAAACAATTAATGAATATTATAACAATTTTTTATAAAAATAAAAAAATATAAAAATGATATGGCTAAAAAACTAAGATGAATAATATATGTACATGATAAAATAAATAATACATTTTTTAAAAAAATAAATAGAATATATAAAAACTTTAACTATAAAGAAATATAAGGGAAAGCATATATAATATAATAATAGTCTATTATATACATAAAAAATAATATACATATTTAAAATAAACAATATATAGAAAATTTTGCCTTAATAATAAAACAATTTAGAATGATGTACGACATACAAATTTTCAAATAATACATAATATGATTAAAGTTAAACAATATATAATATATAGATAATATATAACAAATAAAAATAATAATATATATGATAAAACAATTTAACCTAAATAAGGAAAAGCAAAAAAGAAAAACAAGTTTAAAATAATTAAAATAAATGAATAAATAATGATTAAGCAATTAAATGGATAAAAAAGTTAAAAAAAACGCATAAGTCAACCTAACTCCCGCAATATGAGGATTCAACGAAATTCCTCCACCAAAATCTAACTCGAACGGAAGCAACTCAAGAAGAAATGAAGATGAGCGAAGAACAAAATAAGAACAAGCCACAGAAAATAAGAACGCGAAAGAGAGATAAATTTGAGTGAATGCTCTCAAGAATTTTTATTAATCCAAATTCAAGTCCTTTACAATGAAGAGAGAGGCATCTATTTATAGTTGAGCCTCCCCAAATCCAACGGTACAGATCAATTACATCAACGGTTAAGATTAAAATGTATCTACAAATTAAATCTCTAAGATTACAAAATCATATCTTCTAAGATTGCATACCATATCTTCTAGGATTGCATATCATATCTAAGATTTGCATATCATATCTAAGATTGCATATCATATCTAAGATTGCATATCATATCTAAGATTGCATATCATATCTTCTAGGATTGCATATAATATCTAAAATTTGCGTATCATATCTAAGATTGTATATACTTGAAGATTGTGTTTCCATATACGTCAAGCTTGTAGATGGACCTTCAATCTTTTCAAGTAATGGGTCATTTTGATCGGGCCAAATGATATATTTTGGATTGGACTTTGTTTTATTATTTTGGGTTTATTATTTTTTTTGTATGGGCCCGGGCTAAATTGGCCTATTACAGCTAGGACTAAATTGACAAATTTTATAAATATTGAGGGCAAAATTTATTGAATTTTTTAATTTAGGTTTTACACGGGAACAAATAACGTTTTTAATGTCTTTATTCTTTTTTAATCTTAATTTTTTGTGTTATATCCCAATTTTTTAGATTTTTTTTTGTAAGTGACTTGAAAAAGGTTACTCTTTTTCTTATTTTAATATCTCATGTAGGTTAGTCAATGGGTTATAAAAGGTTAAAAATAATTTTTTTTAAATTTTTAGAGTTAGGACTAAATTGACAAATTTTATAAATATTGAGGACAAAATTTTTTGAATTTTTTAGAATTAGAACTAAAATGACATTTTGTAAACATTGAGGGCTAAATTTGTTGATCTTTTTTTTATATATTTAGGATAAAATTGATAGAACGTATAAATATTAGAGGGTCAATTTTATTACTAGACCAATAAAAAAAAGCCTGCGTCAGCTAAAATATTTAATTTCGAAAAATTTAGTAACTAAACCGAAAAATTAATAGTTAGGTGACCAAAATAGAACAAAAAAACATAATTGATTTGACCATTTTTATAGTTTACCCATAAAAAACAAATTTCAACATTGATTTAATGTTTCAAGTCATCTTTTCATGTATAAAATTTAACAAAAGGGTTATTTTATCCGTTTCAAAATATATAAAAACTAATTTACCTATTTTTTTCATTAGAGAAACCGAAAAGTAATCCGTTCCTAATGGCTTCCCTAGTACTTTCACCTAAACCAACATGTTTCTAACAAAAAAAAAAAAAAGAGAGAATAATTTGCCTTCTTTATCATGTGAAGGGATGCAGTTTTCCTTCCCTCTTCTTTTTGCTTTTCCTTCATTCCATTATTATCAAACCACGCCAAGACAAATTAGTTAGTATAAAGGATAAAAAATGGATTTCCTTTATATTTCTTTATTTATTTGTTCATTCTTCTTTCTATCAATTTAGGAGTAAGAATTGCGGATAGTTGAATTCAAATTCTCTTGAAGACGACTGCAAAAACTAATTGAAATTTCAAGTTTTGCTTAAACACATGGCATCTAAATGCACTTCCCAATGATGAGTTACTATATGAGAAACCTGATGAGGACATAGGAAGTTTTTCTCATTGCCTCTTGACCTAATAACCATGATGTGGTTCAATCATAAGACAAAAATCAACATGAAAATGTTCTGGAAGTAATTATAACATATACCAAGGGCTATTAATGTTAGAGGAAAATGATATCTTCTCAAGCAAAGTATAAGCAGAACTTGAAGATGGTGATAAATGGAAGACTGTCCAAAAAGAAAAAAAACTTGAAAGCAAAGGGAAAATGGTAAAGCAAATGAAGGACCACAAGCACAAAAGACATCCTGAAAATTGAAAAGCTTTACACATATCTATTGATTGCCAAATCTCTACTTTCTTCATCCACAAGCTTTTCGTGTTTGCTTGGTTTGAAATACAAAAACCTATTCTCATTGTGACCTTCCTTGCATTCTATGTCTACTCGGACTCCATGTCCGACACATATTTAGACCCATGGATATAAGGATGTGACTTTCCAAATACATGGAAAAACTTTTAATAAATGAACAAAATTGTGTCGGACACTCAAGCCTTAATCCAAATACTGTAAATGCAAGTCAAAATGAAAAACCAGAAAACAAACAGTTAATTCTTCCCAGCCTAGCTTGATGTTTGCCAAAACTTTCTTTTAATTATATGCGACATGACCAACACTTACGAAACATGGGAAATCATCAAATGTAATTGGAATATGATGATTTAGCAGTAACCACTGTGCATAAACGAATTTGCTTATCGTAAGGGCAATCATGCATGATTTGGCACTGCAAACATCTCTAGGTCTAGGACATTAGAACAGATTTTCTAAAATCATCATTAGTGCATTCGAAGTTCTTCACCAATAAATCCCTATGCCTTTTTTAACTTTTATAGATTAGCTGTTTCTTCAATATTTGATATTGGCAAATCCAAGAATATACAACCACAAACTTCAAAATAACAAACTAAGAAAGTTACTCAAATGAAAAGGTCCCAAGACATGCAAACAAGGAAAAAAGCAGTCATGATAGGTAATAATGCCACAGATGACAGCTATTACTTCTTTCCAGTAAAAGGATATCAAAACCATTAAGAATAAAGATGGTTATGGACTTAAAAAGATTAAATCTTTCGCAGAGCATAACATAACTTGTCATAATGGCTAATGCCATATTTAAGGTTGATGGTGGGAATTTGGCTGTTGTTAGGGACTTTTGCCGTTCTGTTTGACCTTGTTGAAAGAACTCCCTGACCCCTGATTTTTATATGGTAAAACTAAGGGGGACCAAAATCCCAGATCCCAAATTTCCAATTGATCACTATTTCTTTTTCCTCTATCTCGTTTTTATAAAACAGTCATTCATCTATCTACCCCGGGAGAGCACAAAAGTTACAAAGCAGTTTGACTTGGGTTGCCTAACTTGATCTTTGTTCTACTTCACCTAAATTCTGATATAAATTACTAAAAATAATGTAGATGCACGCAGATAAAAATATGTTCTTTCGCAGCTATATATTAGAAGAATCAGAAACCATAGCATATTGAGGCAACCATAGACAGACTCCCAACTGACGTCCAAAGATGAATCAAAATGGAATTTAGCAGATATTAGTACATCTCCGATCCATGTTAGAAAATTTGGCCATAAAAGGCAACAAATAAGTTATGAAACACATCAATTGCACATTAAAGAACAATTACTACTGATTTGCAGATGAGGAAAATCTAATAACATGTTTAACAGTACTAGTTATTATGACAAAGAAAGATTAACGAGGGCTACTAAGCACATCCACAAACATACGGTTTAGTGAAGGTAGCCGCATCTGCTGGTCTTGAGCTCTACTCCTTTTGAACAGTGGCTGGGGTGACGATGAGACCGAAGATGTCACAGCCCACGAATCATCTGAGCTATCACAGCTAAATGATGCATCAATGACACCATTAGGGCTGCTTGGTATGGATTTATACTTCCTTTTGTGGCCTTGGTTTCCTTTGTACTGGCTTTCCAATAACTCTGAGATGAGCTTGTAGCAGGCATTTACTTTATCCTATTGAAACAAAATCTGAATTAACTAATGGACAATCAAGTCAATCGTAGTCTTAAGTAAACTAATATCATTTTAGAATAGTTAACCCCCAAGTAATCGTGTACAGACCTCACATGCCTTGAGTACAGCAATAAGCTGTTTCTGATATTCAAGATAACGGCATGGTTCAACCCCTTTTATAACATGCAGCATTGTTGCAGCAGCTAAGATAGAAGGAGTGTAAGTCACGAACCTTGAATCTGGATCAAAATTGGATTGGACACCTAAGATTAGAACTCAAATAAATGGCCAAACAACAAATATGCACATTTCCTTCTTATTACAGGGAACCTGAGCTTTTTTATTAGCAATGGAAACAAAAGCTGTTTTGATTACTTACTCACCAGTAATGAGGAAGAGAAGCAAATGCTCACACCTACGAAAGAAATCCCAATGCAAATGGGTCCTCAACCCAAGCCTCCTTGTAATATGATCAAAGAAAGATATTGGTGTCACAGGATTCATCCTCCATTGCAGGGTTGACAACACCAAAATCTCCATTCTTTGTATGGTCTTTGAATCAAACACATACCTTGCTTCCTCCACCTAAAGAAAAATAAATAAATCAATATAACCCAACTTTAATAAGTCGATAACAAGTTCAGAAACACAACTTGGACTAAAATGTTGTTTGCATTAGACACATACTTGGAGGTCTAAAAGAAGTGGCACTTGAGTTTCCTCAACCTTGGTAGCCAAAGATAAACAAGCCACGATAGTTAATTGTGCCATCCATGGCTTGTCTTCTTGAAATTTAAAGCTTAAAATGAACCTATCAAAGTAATTAACAGCAAGAACCATGGTCAAGGCATTGAACCCATAGTGTGCCTTAACCTTGAAAACCCAATCCAAAGCTTCTTTACGAGCTAAAACTAAAGACTCATCTGGACAAACATCAACGTAACCATGATGGGTTTGTTTCTCTTTAGACATTAAAGAGATTAACTCATCGTCTTCCCAGAACAAATCATGTTCATTAAGAGATAAAGGTACAAAATTCTCCTTTTCAGCAGGAATTTCACTTCCATTTTCTTCAAAACTATAAACTCCTAAATCTTCTTCTTCACATAACAGGCCATCAAGATTCATCAATGGAGGGCTTTGAATCTGCTGAGTCCCTTCTGCTTGCAGAGCCATAGCTTTCAAAGAAGAGGAAAAGAAATTCTCCTTTCATTATAATAATAATACCATAAAAAACACAACAAATCTCAATCTCATTTTTCACTCTTTCATCTGTAAGTAAGACTGTAAGAGGAAGATGAAGAGAAAACAATTAAAAAATAAAACAAAAACAAAAGAGAGATGAAGTTATAAAGACAAAAAAGAGGGATGAAGTGAAAGGTTTTATTCACACTTTGACCCTTTTTATCCTCTTCTATGTTTTTACCATATTCAAAAAAAAAAAAATATCCATTTTCTTTACTTCCTTTTCATAATAACAATAGGGCTTAAATGTTAAAAATTTTAAAATAATAAAAAAATCAATTAAATTTCTTTGTCTATCGCCCGGGGGCAAGATGATCCAACCTGAAGGTTTACTCAAAAAGTGAGAGAATTTAGATAAAAATATAAATACGAAGACTGAATTTGGGCAAAAAAATATAAGACCCGTTTAGAAAATAAGTTGGATATCAGGTAAAGCCTTTTTTGCTCGAGCCTAGTTATTTTTCTTTTTGCTGTTTTTTTACCCTTTTGTTGATATTTTCTTGTTGTGTTCTTATTATTTTGCTACCATTTTACTATTATGTTGTTACTATTGTGTTGTTATTATTTAGAGACACTTGCTTGTTAAATTGCATGCATGTTAGTGTTATTTAAGTGTATATATATTTTAAATTTATTTTCAAGTTGTTAGAAAACATTTATTTTAATATTTTTAGTATTTTATATATTATATATTATTTAAAAAATTATATAAAAAATTAATATGAGCGAACCAGTTCAGGCTCAAGTTTTAACATTTTTATCCGAATTAAACTTGGACAAATTTTAAAACTCATTTTTCGAACTGGACATGATCCTAACAAACGGGCTAAAAATTTTAATTGGGTCCAACCCTAACCTCTAATTAACTCTAATTCTAATCTATCAATTAGACTATTCAAATTTAATTTTTCGTCAAAGCGGTTCGCGAATCTATTAAGTGATGACATCACACTTGACATAGGAAAATAATGATATGATAGTTAACATAGTGTTTTAGGTGGAAAAATGTAAAAGTTAGTTAATTTTTTAAATTATTTTATGATGATTTAATTAATTTTTAAAATTTATAAACAAATTAAAAACTATATAACAATACTAAAATGATAAAATTTATAAAAATATAAAAAAATAATTGTATTTTTAATTTTTTTATAATATTTCTATTTTTTTAATATTTTCTAAAATTTTTATAATATTTTAATAATTTCTAAATTAAAAACTTTTTAATAAAAATTATTACTCAATTTTGTTTTTCCTCACACATTATCCATACATCATACATCATTCCATTAATATTAACTTGTTTCACATCTCATCCTAACCATCAAACACTAATGTTAGGTTGTACACATGTTTTAGTATATGATTAAGTAATAAACTAACTCAATTAGTAATATTTAGTCATCCTCATAACTTGTTCTTTGTAGAGAGAAGGAAAAATTTTCACTCGTCTTTCTAGTTTTAAGTTTTAATTTATACAAATCATTCTTTATTTTATGTCTTACTATTATAATACATTTGTAATCATGACTTATAAATTCATTGTCATTTAAACTTGTATACAAATCCAATCACTATCATACTTCAAGTTCCACATTTCCTTATTACCAAAAACAAAAACTCCAAACCTTCAAATAACAAAAATTTCCCTTTTATAAATTTTTATAATATTTGATATTTTAACTAATTTTAATTAATTTTTAAATTTTTTTATTTATTATAATTTTAATCATTTTTAAAAATTATAATTTTTTATAGTTTTTTATCTTTTTAATAATTTTTCTAAAAGTTTTATAATATTTTTAAGTCTTTCGTATCTTTTCATAGTATAATAATATTTAATAAATTTTATAATTTTCTATTTTTTTATTTTTCGAAATTTTTTTCTTAAAAACTTAAATTTTTATATCTTTCGTAGTATAATAATATTTATAATTTTATGATTTCTAAATTTTGTTTATAATATTTTAATAATTTTTAATCTTAAATAATTAATTAAACTCTTTACGTCACTATTTTTTCACCAACTATTATATCAATTATCACTTTTTTTTTTCACATCAATTATTACGTCAACACTTACCGAATCATTAAGGACTTTAATGATAAATTATATTTCAGTTTCCAATATTCAATTAAGAGTTTTAAATTAAAGGCTTAATGGATTTTTTTAAAATTATTTTACCAGAGATCTTTTGACATTTAAACCCAATAATAATTATGGAAAAAATTGATAAAAAAACCACTTACCCTAACATCTGAAAACTACTCATTTATCTTTTGAGTTCTATTTATTAAATAAATTTAAAATAAAATGAGAATTTTATCATTTATTAATTACTTATTCTTCTATTTATTATTTTATCTTTAATCTTTATAATCAATAATTTTTAATTGAAAATAATAAAAATCTAATTAATTATAAAAATATTTAAATTAGTATTAAATTAAATTATAAATTATATTAAATTAAAATATAATAATATTTTAAATTTTTTTTTTCAATTAATGTAAGGTTTTTTTAAGTTACGAGTATAGTCACATTACAATTACAAATAATGCATTCAAATAACCATAACTAGAATTAATAATTGTAAAGTATGATTCAGACTAATAATGAAACACCCCACACCCGGCCCACGTGCCTTGACCGGATCTAGTATGTTCCCCGGTGTAAACCGTTTCAAATTCTTTTGTGACTTAGGAAAAACTTGTGTGTTTTGAAAGAAAATTTGTTTTGGGTTGGGCTTGAGTTGAAAACGAGTTTATTTGATTAAAAATCCTTTAGCTTTAGGTGACAAAACGTTTAGGGTTGGTTTTGATAATAAATTTACTTAATCTTTCAATTAATAAATGTTTGTAACATAATAAATCAAAGTAAAGTAAAGAAATTCAACTATGGCCTTATTACATCAAATAATCCCAAAATTAAAATTTAAAATACTTGAAATAAAATAAAAGTCCAAATCGTAAATTTCTTGCTGTGCATGGCCATCCCTAAGCTTCTGCCGAGCCTGGTCCATTACTGTTCGTCACCTGAAAATAGTCCCACAACGGGGTGAGTCAACAGACTCAATGTGTAACCAACACTAAGAATCAACATTTCAGGCATGCATTATCATATCACATACATATTCATATAACAAGTAAAAACAATGATGCAAACCCAAAACCCAAGCCTAGTTAACCATCCGCTACACTTCCCCCGTACCAACCTGCACACCGTGGGGACTAATAAGTCAACCCTCCATCCGCTACACTCCATCGAAGGCAGTCGCTGCAGTCGACGTGCTCATCGCCCTTATAAAATTCGTGGTCTTAGGTCACCACATTCAGATTTCGTGGTCTTAGGTCACCACATTCAGATTTCGTGGTCTTAGGTCACCACATTCAGATATCGCGGTCTTAGGTCACCGCATTCAGATTTCGTGGTCTTAGGTCACCACATTCACTTCCCCTTTTCAATAACCCATATGCCCAAATCATATTATGCATTAACATGCCAAAGTTCACATTCTTATCATTATTCTCATGTTACTTATAACATATTTCATAATCCTATTGGGAGTAGGAAACGTACCTGAGTACTTTGTACCATAGCATGGTACTTAGCCATATTTTCACATTCTTAATATTACATGTAATTTAAACATAGCCATGAACATATCAAAACTTAGGGTAGGGTACACACCTGATTTGCTTAGGGTTTCCAATCCAAATCCCGAAAAGCTTGATCTAATGCCTTAGATCTTAGATCTCTACATTTAATCAATTATTTAATACTTAGTAAAGGGCCATTCGGCCATAAATCCAAATCCTAGTAGGATTAGTACACTAAAACTTACCTTGCTGCCGATTGACTTAAGAATCAAGTCCCGAAACTTTGTATCCTTCTTTCTTGAAATCGGCAATCACTAGATTACTTGAATAGATTAGTTTTCGGCTTAAAACACATAATAATAGATCTAACTACTAAAATAGGCCTTGGCCGAATGTTATAGACACTTACCTTGTGGATTTTAAATCCCGAAACTCACCGAATAACTAGGGAACACGCGGCTTATGGTGTACCTTCGGGAAAAGAACTTCTCCTTCCTTGTAGTCGACACTTAGTAAATCCCGAAAGATCTCTTCAAGGTTTCGGCAACAAGATATTAATGGGGTTAGTCCTAGATTTCGGCAAATCTTAAAAGAAAAAGGATGGAAATCGAATGAGATCTTACCCTTACTTTAGATATCGACAGTTCCTTTGCTTGAAGTCTCAAACTATTCGGCTATGGCCTTGATCTTAGCAAGCTTTCGGCTTTTGGAATATTGAGAGGAGAAGAATGAAGAAGAAAAGAATAGGGGTTGCAGAGAAAATTCGGCAGAGGTTATCAAGGAAGAGTAAATAATGCTGAATGGCCTCTCTATTCCTTTTATAGCCGAATTTACTAGCTAGAGTCCCTTACTTGGCCACCACTCTTCTATTTGATAGCTTTATCCTTTGTATTATCACTAAATAAAAGAATTTAATGCAACCATTATCTCTTGAAAATAATGATAAATAAATCCCTTATTTATCTATCATTTAGCCGAATTTTAAAGAGAATAAAACTCTTCCTTTTTAAATAGCTTGTGCCGTCCACCTCACTTCTTCTGGAAGCAAAATAAAATTTCTTTTATTTGTTTCCCATGTGACTCGAACTCAGGCCCACTTGCTCATGTAGGTGGCATCACTTACCTGGGCCTTAAGTGGCATTTCCAGGCCACTTTTCCAAGCCTGTTTGTGTGTCAAATTCCTCCTATTATTTTTCTTAAGGCCACCTTGCCTTAGTTTTCTCTTTTTAAGCCTTAAAACTTGACATTTCTTTACATTTCCAAGTTTCCAAAAATTTTCGTTTGGCTCTTTAAACTTGACATTTCCTTACATTTCCAAGTTTCCAAAAATATTTACTTTCCTCTTTTGAATCATTTCCAAATCATTTCCTTAACTTTCTTAGTTTCCAAAAAGGTTCACTTTCCTCTTTTAAACTTAACATTTCCAAAGCACTTCCATACATTTCCATACATTTCCATACACCTTAGGGTTCCTAGAACTCCTCAGAACACATCCAACACACGTACTGAGCCCACTATCTCATGAATTACACACGAACGCATAACCCCTAATCTAGGATGTTACAAACAACCATAATATATTTAAATTTAGACCAAAATAAATCTATACAAGAATGAAATACGAGAACATAAACTAAATAAATATGAATTAAAAATTTACACATAATTTATATAAAATGAGACTCGATAATAAAATTTTGAAATTTTAAAGCATTAACAAGCTAAACCCTCAATGGCCACAAGTTTATTTTTTTTTTTAAAATGTTATCAATTACAAATATATTTCATTTTTGTCTTCTCTTTTACATTTTGTTTTTCTAATAATTTATATACAAATACATGTAACTCTTTTAAATTCTAATCCATGACAGTGTTGTAAGGATGAAATAGGAGACGAAATTAGTTCAACTTTCAATTTTTGATTTAATCATATTTTTAAAAAATAAAATAAAATAATAATAATTAAATACTTTTAAAAATAATATTGAAAACATATAATTTAAAAAAAATATGTATATACAAAATCAAAATGAATCATAACATAATAATAAAAAAATAAAAAATTGTTAAAAGTCAAAATAGAAATATAAATATAATATCTAGTATTTTTTATGATCTTAGCCATTTTTTTTCAATTTTCAATTTTTTATCGGTTCAAAATGATTTTAACTATTTTTTATTTTATTTCACTGGTTAAATTTAATTAGTTGATTAAATCTGATTCTAACAACTATAAATTTTTCAATAAAAAAATACATTTTCTTATTTTAGTGGCTTAATCCACAATTTATCTCTCATTCCGATATTTTTTTTCTCATTTGGATATTTAAAATATTGCTCGTTTTTGGTCCTATTTTTAATAGGCATTGAAAAATTACAAGTGATCAATAAAATTGTACCATGTAATATTTCCACAAACTATTTTAAAAAAATAAATAAGGATTATTATTATTAAAAAGTATCTCTTAATTAATTTTTTCATTAAATTTCTTTTTCACCCTCCCTCTTTTCACCCCATATTTTGCTGCTATAAAATTTTTTTTTAGGTCTAAACAAGTTCTGCAATCATGACTGAACTCATCTTTGCTTGAGAATCCGAAAGGAGAAAAGAAAAACATTGGTGAGGAAAGGTTAATGTTGGAATTTTGATTAAAAAATAAGTTTAATATATCATTTGGTACTTATGTTTGACATTTTTTTTAATGTGGTACTTGAGTTTTTTTTATCTAATGTGGTACATATATTTGGCAAAAGTTATACATTTTGGTACCTATGAGTAATGGTAATTGTTAACGGAGCTGCTGGAAGTTAAGAATGATAGCCAATAAATAGAACACAACAAGAATGAAGAGGGAAAAAAAACTAATTTTCCATACTGTATAAGCTTTTCTTCACTGCTCTTTATATACAGTCTTTATAAACTGCTTTCTAACTACTTCAACTAACTAACCAAATTAAGAATCAGTTAAATATATTTACAAAGTTTACACTCCCCCTCAAGTTGGTGGATGAAACAAATCTCGCATCCCTAACTTGGTAACTGAAAGCTCATGTTGATGAACACCAAGCCCTTTCGTTAGGACATCTGCTAATTGTTCTTTAGTTGGTACATACTCTGTCTAAAGCAGTCCTCTTTGTATTTTCTCTATCACAAAATGGAAATCAATCTCTATATGCTTTGTCCTCTCATGGAACACTAGGTTGTTTGCTATTTGAATTGCAGCTTTGTTGTCACAAAACAATGTAGCCGGTTCTTTATTTTTAAAACCAAGCTCATCTAACAAACCACTTAACCAAACTATCTCCACAACAATCAAGGCCATGCTTCTGTACTCTGCCTCGTCTGACGACTTTGAGATGGTGTTTTATTTTTTTGATTTCCATGAAATCAACGAATCTTTCAATTTTATACAATATCCGATTATAAATTTTCATGACATTAGACATGATGCCCAATCAGAGTCATAAAAGACTACCAATTGTAAAGAACCTTTTGCTAGGAAAAACAAACCTCTTACTGGATTTTTCTTAACATAACATATAAGACAACATGCTGCCTCGTAGTGTGATTTCTTGGGTCTTTGCATAAACTGACTTAAATGTTGGACTGCAAAATTATATCTGGCCTTGTGTGAGTCAAATAAAGTAACCTTTTGATGAGTCGTTGATACAATTGTACATCTGCTAAAACTTCATCATGTTGATTTCATCATACTCAATAGACGCTAACTTTAGATTTGGCTCCAAAGGAGTAACAACCACTTTCCCTCCTGTAAGCCCTATGTCCGAAATTAACTCAATAGCATACTTCCTTTGAGTCAATATTATCCCAACTTCTGATTGAAAAATCTCAATGCCAAGAAAATACTTAAGATCCTTAAATCTTTCATCCTAAAGTTGCGATGCAACACTTGTTTCAACTCACAAATAAGCTCAACATCATTGCCAATTATTGATAGATCATCCACATATATAAGCATTATGACAATTTGATCTCCAACCTTTTTGGTAAATAAGGAATAATCATGCTTACTTTGTGAATATCCATTGAGTAGAAGAGCTTGTGTAAGTTTCATGTTCCATTGTCTCGAAGCTTGCTTTAGACCGTGGAGAGATTTTTGCAATCAATAAACCCGGCTCTCCCCATAGGTGAAAAAACTAGGAGGAAGCTGCATGCACACCTCTTTATGTAAGTCTCCTTGTAAAAAAGCATTATAGACATCCATTTGAAACAAGGACCAGCCATGTTTAGTTGCAAGAGTAATGAAAGTACGAACCGTGACTTGCTTGACAACCAGAGAAAACATCTCATGATAGTCAATACCCTTTTGCTGAGTGAAACCTTGTCCCACAAGACGAGTTTTGAACCACTCAACCAAGCCATAAAATTATATTTCACCTTAAAGACCTATTTGTATCCAATGGGTGTTTAACCAGAGGGTAAGAAAACAATATCTTAAGTGACATTTGATTCCAATTTTTGAATTTCTTGTTGCATAGCTTCAACCCAACGATGATCTTTAATTGCCTTGGCATAAGTTTGGGGTTTAGGTATATGAGAAATAGAAGCAACAAAATATTGGGTGTGAGGAGGTAAATGACGGTAAGCAAGAGAAGAAGAAAGGGAAAATTGCCCTATCACAAGTGAAGAGGATGAAAGTGATTGGGAGTAGCAAACATAATCTTGCATCCAATGTGATGGCTTAGAAGACCGAGTAGTACTACACAAAGGAATTGTGGAAGAAATCAGAGGAACAAAAAACTATACAATGGGTGAATGGCCATTAATAGAAGGAGTAGGGAACAAGTTAGTTGTTACAAGAGTAGACAATGAGTCAAAAAAAGGTGTAGGTGTGGGATTACAAGTCAAAGGTGTGGCAGAAGTTGAAGCAAGGGTGTCATGAGGTGCCAAAGTGAGAAATTCAATATTAAAACAAGGATGAGATGTGTCAGATGGGAAAAAAAAAAAGAGTGATGAAACTGGTCACGTTTAAAAAGGAACACATATTCATGAAAAATGACATCCCTACTAACAAAGAAAGATTTAGTAGAAAGATTATATAAAATATAAACTTTTTGCACATATGAGCATCCCATGAAAACCGAAGGTAAAGACCGAGGGGAAAATTTATCACAAGTGGTAAAATCTTTAGCATAACAAAGGCACCCAAAAACCCGTAAATAAGATAAAAATGATGGTTTATGATAGACCATCTCAAAAGAGGTTTTCCAATTTAAAATAGAAGTTGTAACACCCATAATCGCTTCCGTCGCTGGATTAGGGTTACAGAGTATTACTATATAATTCAGAACAATCAATAATAGATAGCATCAAGTTTACCAAATTAATTAACAAAATTTCATAAACAATTAAGATTGAAGTAAAACATAACTCTTATAGGTCTTAAATCGAGCCTTCAAGGCCCTAAAAATAATTTAGGAATAATCAAGGACCAATTCGAAGCAAATTAGAAAGTTCAGAGAAAAATTAAAAAAATTAAAATAGGGGTCACATGGCCGTGTGGCCAGGCCGTGTGACACAGCCCAAGCTATGTAGCATTTGAAATACCCTCACACAGTCATGTCACAGGCCGTGTGTTAGCCCGTGTGAAATCTGCACTTAACAAGTATAGGGTACACACCTATGTGGGACACACAGCCGTGTGATAGCCCATATCCTAGGTCGTGTGTGCCCAAAAATAACCCAAAACTTGCTCATTTCATATCCAAATGCTTTAGTACCTAAAGCAACTTTCAACAAATGAGTATAATACTTAAAAATGCATTTCAATGACACTCGAAACATGCCAAGACAATCAACCTAAAGCCTAACCAATGTGTCATCAATGGTACCACAATTTAAGACTTACACAATTCATTTCCTTAACTACATATACAAACTACAAACATGCTTATAATGACCTATAATGAATCTCAAAATTTCATAATTAACTCAAGCCAATCTTATCATATCACATTCATCCATTATGCTTAAGCTTAGAATTAAGCATGCATACCTAACAAAGTTATTCAAACCACAACATCATATGCACACAACTATACAATATAAGTATTTAGGAACTATTACAAATCATAACCAAATTCCCTTATTACATGCCACATAAACCAAATTGAATTCAAAATCTACTAAAGAATCCCCGGATAGTGTGAATTTTTTAAGTTGATCCGATCTCTCGATTTCTACAAAACCTGATCTACATAGAAGAGACAAGGACACAAGTAAGCTTTCATAAAGCTTAGTAAGTTCGTTAGTTAAATGATAAAACTTAATTAAATATAATAATTCAAATAACAAGATAAATGAACAGAGTTCCTATCAACAAGGTTATTATTAGAATTCCTGTCAATTACAACTCACAACATGTGAGTAATGCTTAAACATTAGTTCAAATCAATTTTTCACATTTCTTAATATCACAATGCATAATCTCTTTAAGATATAATGATAATATAGCATTTACCACCTTTACACATATATACTATTACGAACCGCTTAATGTTTCGCACGTCGCATTTAGATCCTTATATATTTCCATCCGACACATATTGGAAAGACGATTGAAATCCTGGTACATGATTCATATTGTGCCATAGTCCAAATATGGTCTTACATGTGCATTTCCATGTCCCTGCCATGGTTTTACGTTCATAGTGCCATAACCCGGTTATGGTCTTATCATCAGAATGCCATAGCCCAGCTATGGTCTTATCATCAAGATACCATAGCGCGACTATGGTCTTACATATATACACTGCCATAGTCCAACCATGGTCTTACTTCTGAATAGTTGTCATAGCCTCGCTATGGTCTTAAGTACGAATGCAGCCTGTCTCCAATGATATCAAGAATTATCATTTTTGTAACTTTTTATAATTCCAATTCTATTAACAAATCAATTTAATATTAGTAATTTATATAAATTAAGCTCTAACCTTCATTAACAATTAGAAATATAATTGAGTTCATATTAAATGAACTTACTTGATAAAAACGAAGTCGAAATCGAGACAACGATCAATCTGTTACTTTAGCCTTTTCACTATTTGAGCCTAATTGATTTATTTCTTGATCTAAAATAATAATTCTATTTAATTATCAACTTCCAGCAACATCATTAATTAATTTTATGCAATTAAGTCCTTTTGTACATTTTCACAAAATTTCCCTAACATTTTACCTTTTATACAATTTAGTCCCTAAGTCTAAACTTGCAATTTAACTGTTTTCAACCAAATTCAAGCTTAGCCAAATAGTTTGGGACCCTATTATAGCCCATTTTTACTTTTATTTCACATCAAGTCCTCGTAATTTTATCACTTTAACATTTTAGTCCTAAAACATTAAAATTATCGAAATTTACTTTACAATATAGTCCTATTTAATAACCAAGCTTAATAATTTACCATAAAACTTCAAGAATATCCAAAACTCATCAATGGCATAATCCATAATCTTTAACCGTTTTGAAAACAGAGATACATGTTAGCTGGACCTAGTTGCAACGATCTCAAAAACATAAAAATTACAAGAAATCGGTTAAAATCAGCTTACCAAATTGAAGGACAAGCTTGGCCGAAGCTTCCCAAGCCTTAACAATGGTGTTTTGGCCTTTTTTTCCCAAAAGATTCATGAAGATGTATTTTAACCTTTGTTATCTTTTATTTATTTACTTAATTTTGCAATTTACTAATTTAACCTTTTGATCTAACTTATAAAACGACTAATTCATGTCTATAAGTGTCCAATATTTATGAATATGGTATAATTACCATCTAAGGAAGGTTTAATTGCACAATCAGTCCTTCAATTGTTTTCAATTTTTAACTAAACAAGCTTAATTTCAATTTAATCCTAAACTAATAATGACTTAATAAGCAAATAGCCCAAAGGCTAGTGGATTAATCATATACACCACCACTTGGACTTTTTGACCATGGTTTAATCACCAATTTGGTCCCTTTACAATTTTAAATCTATAGCAATTAACTTTTACCTCTTTTACAATTTAATCATTTTACCTTAATTAAGCAACCAATCGTCAAAATTACTAGACCAAACCTCAATTCAAATATAATATAACTATGTAAATATTTACTAAAATATTTATCCCCTTAAATTATGGAAACGGGGTGTTAATACCTCATTTACAAAAACCACTTGAGCTTTGGACTAAACCATTTATACTAACCATTAATCCAATTAATTAAAATTCATCAAATCAAAATTCAATATAAAAATTATTATTGACTCGCATAGTTTAAATAATAATTTTATGAACTTACTCATTAGATTTGTGGTCCTGAAACCATTGTTTCCGACACCACTGAAAAATGGGCTGTTACAGAAGTATGCAAACGTTTTACTCAGTAACATGTTGCCAAAACACACTTTCCCCAAAATTTAGTAGGAACTTTTGATTGAAATTTTATAGCCCGAGCAATATCTAACAAATGTCGATGCTTATGCTCAACAACACCATTTTGTTGTAGTGTTCGAACGCAAGAACTTTGATGAATAATTCCCAAAGAAGCAAACAAAGAATTACATTCAGAATTTAAAAAAAACTCGGTGCCATTATCACGGCAAAAAGTTTTAATGGTCAAAGAAAATTAAGTTTGAGTAAGGGTAACAAATTGTTTTAAAATAACAATGGTATCTCTCTTAAGTTTAAGAAGGAAAACCCATGACATTTGCAATCATCAACAACAGTTAAAAAAATGATGCCCTGAATGTGTTGGTTTTTTATAAGGACCCCATAAGTTAAGATGCGCTAAATCAAAAGGTGCATTTGCTCGTGAAATACTGACAATAAATGGAAGTCTTATTTGTTTAGCCAAAGGACAAATATGACAACGAGAAATACAACTATTATTAGAAGTAGTACAAGGCAAATAATGTAGTTTATGTAGTTTGGAAATTGAAGCATGCCCAATGTGTAACAGTCCGGTTTAGACCCTAGTCGGAATAGTGGTTTCGGGACCACGATCTGAGTCAGAAAAATATTTTAATATTATTTTCTGTTCTTGCAGTATATGATTGAGCATATGTGAAAGTTTTGTGAATTAATTTTGTTGTTTGTGTGCTTAATTTGAGAAAATGACTAAATCGCATAAAATGTATAAGTAGCCTTCTATTTGATTAAGTGCCTAATTGATGTGTCTATCTACATGTGAGGTCCTTATGTTGTAAATGGACCAATTACATGGTTAATGGACATTAATGACCATCCATTATATATTATTTGTTTTTATTAAAGGTTAAATATGTAAATTGGCTAGTTAAGTAAGTTAAATAAAACAAAGCTTAAAATAAGCCATTAATTTTTATGTTCATCCACTGAAAACAAGAAAAGAAAAAGGGTTTTTAAGCTTCTTCAACATTCGGCCATAGAAGTACTTAGATTAAGGTATGTGTTGCTTCGATTTTTGATAATTTCTATGTTTTTGTAATCGTTGCTTCGAATACTACAAAACCCATGCTTTAATTTTGGAATTTGATGAAGAATATGAAATGTTCAATTGATGAATGCTTGAGTTTTGTAATGCTAGTTGATGAAATATGAAATATATGTGTTGAATTAACATGTTTTGTCTTTGGATTTTTAGTGAATTTGAGTAATTTAGACTAAATTGTGAAAATAATATTTTAAGGGACTAAAATGTGAAATAAATGAAATAAATGGGTTTATATGAGACATATGAGAATTCGGCTAAGCATGGGTACAAGAGAATTATGTGTATTTTGTGATTTTATGAAATAATGACTTAAATGTCAAAATGTGAAAATGTGATGGCTAATTTGTAAAATGTCCTAAATGTGTGTTTTTGGATTGAATTGAATGATTTGGTGAATAAATAAGTTAAATTTGAATATGTATAGATCAAGAACCAAAGAAAACGGATTTAGACCAAGGGAAGTCGAAAGTGATCGAGTAGTCGAATCCGTTCGTTTATTCCGAATACGAGGTAAATCTATATACAAATAAATGTATTGAGTTGTTTTATTTATGATCTTATGAAATTGAATTGTGATGAATGACTATAGAAGATGTACTTGTGAAATTCGAGAAAGTATCAACAATGTATCAATGTCCGAAAAGTCTCGTACAAACCTTAGGAATAGTTAGGATACGTATGTCATGACATAGGTATTCCGATATGAGATATCATGTAATACCACGTCTGGGACGTTGGCATTGATTTGAGATTTACGTGTAAGACCATGTTTGGGACATTGACATCGTATTTGATTCGTGTAAGATCCTGTTTGGGATAGTGGCATCGATATTTGATTACATGTAGGACCATGTCTGGGACGTTGGCATTGTACGAGTATTCTGAGTATCTAAGTATCCTATTTGACTCCGAATGGTTCAGCGGGCAATTCCGAGAAAAGAAAGGCTATGTACAATGTGTGATCGTTTCAGGTACGTTTGAAGTGTATGCTATGATTGAGTATGAAAGGTAGGTTTATGTGAATGTGAACAAGTGAGATATGTGCCTAGACTTGTTGAGACAAATGTGATATATGTATGATTGTGATATGAGCAAAAGAGATACTTTGAGGTATGAATTGTTGGTAAGCAATGGCTAAACAAATGAGCCAAAGAAGAATTATGAATTTGCAATTGAGAAATATTAATGATCTTGTATTTGATATGATTATGTATGTTATATGTTAAGTTTATTTGTATAAGGCTTACTAAGCTTTTGAAAGCTTACTTTGTGTGTGTTTGCATTGTTTTATAGATCGTTAAAGCTACGAAAGGCTTGGGGATCATCGAGGATCATCATCATACTATCAATCTCTATTTTGGTACCTTTTGAAAGTGTATTTATTAAAGTATGACATGTATAGTTTAGTGAGTTTTGATTATATTTTGAAAGGTGTATAAATAGCCATGTGATATGGCTAGATAATGAATATGATGTGAATGAGTAGTTCATGATATAAGATGCATAATTTGGAATGGATTGATGGTTAATATTTGGACTAATGAGATGGTCAAGTTTGGGATAAGTCTTATGATGCAAAATTTGCATATCATTGATGAATGGTTTATACTTAATAATGCTTGTGATAAGAATGAGATAAATGTTGCAATTGTTGATTGATTGTTATGCTCATAAATGGTTAGAAAGGATGAACATTTTGGTATGATTTGGTTGCTTTTGGTGTTTGAATGATGCTTGAATGTGCTTGTAAGTTTAACCCAAGTGTGGGTGGCAAAATTGGCCTTGCAAATGGCTTATATTTGCCCACACAGTTTAGCACACGGGCGTGTGGCTTGACCGTGTCCCTCGTGGTTGCATTTCAAAACAAGTCAGTTTCGACCATGGGCTGGACACTTGGGCGTGTGACTGGCCGTGTGGTGCAAGTCAGTGTCGACCACGGGTGAGGCACACGGATGTGTCTCAAGCTGTGTGGACAAGTCAGTATGTATGCCTTGTTCTGCCACGGCTTAAACACACGGGCGTGTCTGAAGTCGTGTGAGGCAAACGGCCTGCCCACACGAGCGTGTGACCTCTGTAGCTTTGATAAATGTTAAATTTTCAGAAATTTTTGTATGTGTTTGGTTTAGTCCCGACCTCTTTCTAATGCATGTTTAAGGTCTCGTGGACCTGTTTAAGGGACACTTTGATTTGATTGGTTAAATTGTGACATGAAATGTTTGTATAAGATCCGATTTGTCTGGTAATGCCTTTAACCATAGATCGATGATGGTTACGGGTTAGGGGTGTTACATTTTATTGGTATCAGATCTAAGGTTAAGTCGATTCTAGGACTAACATAGCGTATGAGAGTCTAGCTATACATACCATATATATGAACTGTGATAGTGTGATGAATCCTGACGTAGAAAATGTGTTTTCGTATAGTAAATGGATCCCGAAAGAGCTGTAGCTAATGACGTTGAAAGTAATGCGCCTGCTCCCGCTCAAGGGACAGGGGCATCAGATTCGAGACCTGCTACTAGCGGTCAGGAAGGAGAGGCTAAACAAGCCTTCTTCCAAATGATGAATGAGTGGTTCACTCAATACGTTAGAAAAAATCTGGCTGTTTCACAACTTCTGCCCCTGCCTAATCCTCCTCAGATTTCTGTTGTACCATCGATTATGAATCTGAATCTGATGAATAGGCCTCCAGTTGATAAAATCCACAAATATGGGACTGAAGAGTTCATGGCCACTAGTGATGATGATGCTGAGAGAGATGAGTTTTGGCTCGAGAACAAAAATCGAGTGTTCGATGAAATGTCATTGACTCCTGATGAATGTGTGAAATGTGTTGTTTCTTTGCTATGAGATGCAGCTTATCAATGGTGGAAGACTTTGATTTCTGTTGTTTCAAAAGAACGGGTTACATGGGATTTCTGTCAGTTTGAATTCCGGAAGAAATATACCAGCTAGAGATTTATAGATTAAAAGTGAAAAGAGTTTCTGGAATTGAAACAGGGTCGTATGTCCGTTACTGAATATGAACGAGAATTCATGAAATTAAGTTAATATGCTCGAGAATGTGTTTCGACTGTAGAAATAATGTGTAAAAGGTTTGAAGATGGTTTGAATGAAGAAATCTGCTTGCTAGTTGGAATTCTGGAAATAAAAGAATTTGTTGTGCTTGTCGATCGAGCGTGTAAAGTTGAAGTACTCAGGAAAGATAAAAGAAAAGCTGAGTCTGAAGCCAGAGATGTGAGAAAGAGATTTTCGAGTAAATCGTTTCAGTCTACTTCAAAGAATTTCAGAGATGAGCATAGCCGTTCAAAAACTAATGTGGGACATTCGAATAGAGATCGAGCTAGATCGCAGTCAAACTTCAAAGCTCTAGCAACTTCGATGGCTAGTGTGAGAAATGTCTGATTCGAGTGACCTGAATGTAAGCATTATGGTAAAAGGCATCTGAGTAGCTGTAGATTCTATAGATTAAATGACCGAGCATATTTTATATGCGGATCATTAGATCATTTCATCCGTGATTATCCCGAGTCTGTTGAATAAGAGATGGTACAGAAGCTGAGGTCAGATAATATTTTAGCTAGAGGTAGACCTTCTCAAAATATAAGGAATATCAGTGGTAGTCAGAGAGTTACAAAAGATACAGTTGCAATATCTGAAGCTAGAGCACCTACTAGAGCTTACGCCATTCGAGCCCGTGAGAAAGCTTCATCTCTAGATGTTATTACGGGTACATTTACTCTTTATGATACTTCTGTGATTGCATTGATATATCCAGGATCTACTTATTCGTATGTATGCATAAATTTAGTATCCAGTAAGTCTTTTCCTGTAGAGTCTACTGAATTTGTTATTAGAGTATTGAACCCCTTAGGTAAATGTGTCTTGGTTGACAAAGTATGCAAGAATTGTCCATTGATGTTTCGGGATGTTTGTTTTCCAGCTGATCTGATGCTATTACCATTTGATGAGTTTGATATAATTTTGGGTATGGATTGGTTAACATTGCATGATGCTGTTGTGAATTGCAAAAGAAAGAACATTGTTTTGAGATGTCAGAATGATGAAATAGTTCGGATTGAATCTAATGATTTAAATGAGTTACCGGCTGTGATATTAGTGTTGAAAGCTCAGAGTTATGTGAAAATGGGTTACGAAGCTTATTTGGCCTATGTGATTGATTCGAGAGTGACTGAAAAGAAAGTTGAATCAGTGCCAGTTATTTATGAATTCCCTAATGTATTTCCTGAAGAACTACCGGGATTACCTCCGATACGCGAAGTTGAATTTGGTATTGATTTATTGCTGGGAACAACTCCTATCTCTATAGCTCCGTACAGAATAGCACCAATAGAATTGAAAGAGATGAAGACATAGTTGCAAGAGTTAACCGATAGAGGATTTGCACGACCAAGTTTCTCACCTTGGGGTGCTCCCGTTCTGTTTGTGAAAAAGAAAGATGGCATGAGGATGTGTATCGATTACCGTCAGTTGAACAAAATGACTATAAAGAACAAATATCCTCTGCCCAGAATTGATGATTTGTTTGATCAGCTGAAAGGAGCTACTGTGTTTTCAAATATAGATCTGAGATCGGGGTATTATCAGTTGCGAGTAAAAGATTCAGGCATTCCGAAAATTGTTTTCAGAATGAGGTATGAGTATTATGATTTTTTAGTTATGCCTTTCGAACTAACAAATGCTCCTACTATTTTTATGGATCTGATGAACAGAATTTTCAGACTGTATTTAGATCAATTTGTTGTTGTATTCATTGACGACATTTTGATTTATTCGCGTGATGAAATGGAGCATGCTGAACATTTGAGAATCGTGCTACAAACACTGCGGGATAAGCAATTGTATGCAAAGTTTAATAAATGTGAATTCTGGTTGTGTGAAGTTAGTTTTCTGGGACATATTGTGTTAGCATCTGGTATATGAGTTGATCCAAGCAAGATTTCAATTATTTTGGATTGGAAGCCTTCGAAAAATGTGTCTAAAGTTCGCAGTTTTCTAGGACTTGCTGGTTATTATCAAAGGTTCGTAAAAAGCTTTTCGATGATTGCTACTCCGTTGACTAGATTACTTCAAAAAGACGTGAAATTTGAATGGTGCGATAAATGTTAGAAAAGCTTTAATCAGTTGAAAGCCCTTCTGACTGAAGCTCCAGTTTTGGTACAACCAGAATTGGGTAAAGAATTTATGATTTATAGTGATGCTTTGTTGAACGGACTAGGATGTGTTTTGATGCAAGAAGGCAAAGTTATAGCTTATGCCTCGAGACAATTAAAACCGCATGAAAAGTATTATCCGACAAACGATCTTGAGCTAGCTGCGGTTGTGTTTGCATTAAAGATTTGGCGTCACTATCTCTTTGGTGAAAAATGCCATGTGTTTTCGGATTATAAAAGTCTGAAATATTTGATGACTCAGAAAGACCTGAATCCGCAGCAGAGAAGATGGTTAGAAACGTTGAAAGACTACGAGCTTGTGATAGATTATCATCCAGGTAAGGCAAATGTTGTTGTCGATGCTTTGAGTCGAAAATCACTGTTTGCATTACGTGCAACAAATGCTCATTTAGATTTGTCTGATGATGGTTTAGTTTTGGCTGAATTGAAAGTGAAACCGTTGTTTTTACAGCAAATATGTGATGCACATAAAATTGATAATGAAATGTTAGCGAAACAAGCTCAATATGATTTAAACTCTGATTCTAAACTTCGAGTTGATGATAATGATTGTTTGAGGTTTCGAGATGATTATGTGTTCCGAGAAATTCAGAGTTGATTCAGTCAATTTTGAAAGAAGCACATAACAGTTGCCTATCTGTTCATCCGGGTAGTACAAAGATGTACCATGATTTGAAGCAACACTATTGGTGGTCTGGTATGAAACGAGATATTTCAGAGTTTGTATCGAAATGTTTAATCTGTCAGCAAGTTAAAGCTGAATATTAAGTGCCATCTGGTTTGTTACAACCGATTATGATTCTCGAATGGAAATGAGATAGAGTAACGATGGATTTTGTTTCAGGGTTGCCTTTGACTCCGAGAAAGAAAGATGCAATTTGGGTCGTAGTTGACAGATTGACGAAATCAACCCATTTTGTTCCGTTACGATCTGATTACTCACTTGATAAGTTAGCTGAGCTATATATTTCTGATATTGTGAGATTGCATGGGGTGCCACTATCTATTGTGTCTGACAGAGATTCGAGGTTTACTTCACGATTCTGGAAGAAACTGCAAGAGGCTTTAGGTACTAAATTGCATTTTAGTACAGCTTTTCATCCACAGATGGATGGTCAATCCGAGCAGATTATTCAGATACTCAAGGATATGTTAAGATGTTGCATTCTTGAGTTTGATGGTACGTGGGAACAATATTTGCCATTGATTGAGTTTGCGTACAATAATAGCTTTCAGTTAAGCATCAAAATGGCACCTTATGAGGATTTGTACAGACGCAAAAGTCGAACACCTTTGTATTGGACTGAGCTAAGTGAAAGTAAGATACACGGTGTCGATTTGATCAAAGAAATTGAACAGAAAGTGAAAGTGATTCGTGATAGTCTGAAAACTGCGTCAGATCATCAGAAATGTTATGCAGACTCGAAACAAAAAGATATCGAGTTTGAGATCGGTGATAAAGTGTTCTTGAAAGTGTCTCCATGGAAGAAAATACTTCGTTTTGGCAGAAAAAGCAAATTAAGTCTGAGGTTCATCGAGCCGTATAAAATTATTGAGCGCATTGGACCTGTTGCATACAGATTGTTGTTGCCACCTAAACTAGAAAAGATTCATGATGTATTTCACGTGTCAATGCTTCGTCGATACAGATCTTACCCATCACATGTGATTTCTCCGTCTAAGATTGAGGCGATCCGATATGACTTACGAGGAAGAACTGATCTGGATTTTAGATCGCGAGGTGAAAGAATTGTGAAATAAGAAAATTTCATTAGTCAAAGTACTGTGGCATCAACACAGATTGGAAGAGGCTACGTGGGAGCCCAAAGATACTATGAGACAACAATATCCGAATCTGTTCAATGGTAAGATTTTCGGGGACGAAAATCTCTAAGGGGGAGAATTGTAATAGTCCAGTTTAGACCCTAGCCGGAATAGTGGTTTTGGGACCACAGATCCGAGTCAGAAAAATATTTTAATATTATTTTCTGTTCCTGCAGTATATGATTGAGCATGTGTGAAAGTTTTGTGAATTAATTTTGTTGTTTGTGTGCTTAATTTAAGAAAAAGACTAAATTGCATAAAATGTAAAAATAGCCTTCTATTTGATTAAGTGCCTAATTGATGGGTCTTTCTAAATGTGAGGTCCTTATGTTGTAAATGGACCAATTACATGGTTAATGGACATTAATGACCATCCATTATGTATTATTATTTGTTTTTATTAAAGGTGAAATATGTAAATTAGCTAGTTATGTAAGTTAAATAAAACAAAAGCTTAAAATAAGCCGTTTATTTTTATGTTCATCCACCGAAAACAAGAAAAGAAAAAGGGGTTTTAAGCTTCTTTAACATTCGGCCATAGAAGTACTTAGATTAAGGTATGTTTTGCTTCTATTTTTTATAATTTCTATATTTTTGTAATCGTTGCCTCGAATACTACAAAACCCATGCTTTAATTTTGGAATTTGATGAAGAATGTGAAATGTTCCATTGATGAATGCTTGAGTTTTGTGATGCTAGTTGATGAAACCTTAAATATATGTGTTGAATTAACATGTTTTGTCTTTGGATTTTTAGTGAATTTGAGTAATTTGGACTAAATTGTGAAAATAATATTTTGAGGGACTAAAATGTGAAATAAATGAAATATATGGGTTTATATGAGATATATGAGAATTCGGCTAAGCATGGGTACAAGAGAATTATGTGTATTTTGTGATTTTATGAAATAATGACTTAAATGTCAAAATGTGAAAATGTGAGGGCTAATTTGTAAAATGCCCTAAATGTGTGTTATTGGATTGAATTGAATGATTTGGTGAATAAATGAGTTAAATTTGAATTTGTATAGATCAAGAACCAAAGAAAACGAATTTAGACAGAGGGGAGTCGAAAGTGATCGAGTAATCGAATCCGTTCGTTTATTCCGAATACGAGGTAAGTCTATATACAAATAAATGTATTGAGTTGTTTTATTTATGATCTTATGAAATTTAATTGTGATGAATGACTATAGAAGATGTACTTGTGAAATCTGAGAAAGTATCAACAATGTATCAATGTCTGAAAAGTCCTGTACGAACCTTAGGAATAGTTAGGATACGTCTGTCATGACATAGGTATTCTGATATGAGATATCTTGTAAGACCACGTTTGGGACGTTGGCATTGATTTGAGATTTACGTGTAAGACCATGTCTGGGACATTGGCATCGTATTTGATTCGTGTAAGATCCTGTCTGGGACAGTGGCATCGATATTTGGTTACATGTAAGACCACGTATGGGACGTTGGCATTGTACGAGTATTCCGAGTATCTAAGTGTCCTATTTGATTCCGAATGGTTCAGCGGGCAATTTCGAGAAAAGAAAGGCTATGTACAATGTGTGATCGTTTCAGGTACGTTTGAAGTGTATGCTATGATTGAGTATGAAAGGTAGGTTTATGTGAATGTGCACAAGTGAGATATGTGCCTAGACTTGTTGAGACAAATGTGATATATGTATGATTGTGATATGAGCAAAAGAGATACTTTGAGGTATGAATTGTTGGTAAGCAATGGCTAAACAAATGAGCCAAAGAAGAATTATGAATTTGCAATTGAGAAATATTAATGATCTTGTATTTGATATGATTATGTAGGTTATATGTTAAGTTTATTTGTATAAGGCTTACTAAGCTTTTGAAAGCTTACTTTGTGTGTGTTTGCATTGTTTTATAGATCGTTAAAGCTATGGAAGGCTCGAGGATCGTCGAGGATCATCATTACACTATCAATCTCTATTTTGGTACCTTTTGAAAGTGTATTTATTAAAGTATGACATGTATAGTCTAGTGAGTTTTGATTATATTTTGAAAGGTGTATAAATAGCCATGTGATATGGCTAGATAATGAATATGATGTAAATGAGTAGTTCATGCTATAAGATGCATAATTTGGTATGGATTGATGGTTAATATTTGGACTAATGAGATGGTCAAGTTTGGGATAAGTCTTATGATGCAAAATTTGCATATCATTGATGAATGGTTTATACTTAATAATGCTTGTGATACGAATGAGATAAATGTTGCAATTGTTGATTGATTGTTATGCTCATAAATGGTTAGAAACGATGAACATTTTGGTATGATTTGGTTGCTTTTGGTGTTTGAATGATGCTTGAATGTGCTTGTAGGTTTAACCTAAGTGTGGGTGGCAAAATTGGCCTTGCAAATGGCTTATATTTACCCACATGGTTGAGCACACGGGCATGTGGCTCGACCGTGTCCCTCGTGGTTGCATTGCAAAACAAGTTAGTTTAGACCACGGGATGGACACACGGACGTGTGACTGGTCGTGTGGTGCATCTCAGTGTCGACCACGGGTGAGGCACACGGACGTGTCTCAAGCCGTGTGGACAAGTCAGTATGTATGCCCTGTTTTGCCACGGCTTAAACACACGGGCGTGTCTGAGGCCGTGTGCGGCACATGGCCTGCCCACAGAGGCATGTGACCTCTGTAGCTTTGAAAATTTTAAATTTTTAGAACTTTTTGTATGTGTTCGGTTTAGTCCCGACCTCTTTCTAATGCATGTTTAAGGTCTCGTGGACCTGTTTAAGGGACACTTTGATTTGATTGGTTAAATTGTGACATGAAATGTTTTTATAAGATTTGATTTGTCTGGTATTGCTTTCGTTGAACCACGTTTTCTCATGTTTTAGGTACACACACCTGTTACGGTTTTGATGCGAAACCACTTCTAAAACCACCAGAACTAAAAATAGAATACCAAACACCTTTTTAGCAATCAAATTACAAATCCATTAATACTAAACTGGGCAACGAGCACACACTTACCGCTATCAAAATCGATCACACGCACAGATTAGACTGTTGGAGCGAAAACCACCATTTCACCATTTTCTCCTACATAATATGTTTACAGAGAATTAATTTGCCTTACTACACACACTAGGAATTCAAGAGAAAAGAAAACCCAAACAACTTATAGAAATCGAAACCTATCGACAAGTGAAAGCTCTCACTTACCTGATCGCATCTAAAACATCGAAATTTCGAAGTGCAGGCGAAGAACAAAAGAGGAGTATAGATTTGAAAAGAGGAAAACGGACGAAAGAGAGAAGAATAGAAGATGGCAAAAACTTACGTAAAAAATTTTTGGAAGAGAGAGAATAGGAAAAAAATAAAATAAAATAAAATAAAAATTTATATTAACTCCCCTCCTCATCCTCTAACAACCTAATCCCCCAATATCCTACCCACTAACCACATCTAACTACCTCAAACTTTTAACTCCACCCAAGCTCTCTTAGTTAACTGAAGCAAAAATTATCACCGTCGCTTACACCGGGATTTGAACACAAAACCTTTAGCATGCTAACAATATTTCATAAGCCCAGCCAACAGGGATAAGGCTTGGATAAAATAACAGAATTTGCCAAAAGTAGGACTTAAAACCAAGGCCTCAAACACACAATTAGAACACTTAGCCACTGAAGTAGATATATATTTATGTCAAGATTCACAGAAACAAGATTAAATTATTTAGGGCGTTACAACTCTACCTCCTAAAAGAAATTTTGACCTCGAAATTTACTTGA
Organism: Gossypium australe; assembly: GCA_005393395.2. Classification (NCBI taxonomy): domain Eukaryota; kingdom Viridiplantae; phylum Streptophyta; class Magnoliopsida; order Malvales; family Malvaceae; genus Gossypium; species Gossypium australe. The sequence continues at coordinate 46,789,128 of CM016625.1, read as the reverse complement.
TCCGAATAGATGAGGATATTGCTGACGCATCAAGCCCTCAGGTTCGCACGTGGCTTCCTTAGTGCTATGATTCCGCCACAGAACCTTAACTAACGAAATGAATTTCCTCCTCAGAACCTTAACATCTCGATCTAAAATCCGAACCGGCTCCTCCATAAAGGTCAAATCTGGTCTAACCACAATCTCCTCAATAGAAACAACGTGAGATGGATCAGACTGATACCGTCTCAACATCGAGATGTGAAACACATCATGGATATGGTCTAACTTTGGAGGTAGTTTCAACTGATAGGCGACCAGTCCCACACGCTTCAGAACCTGATACGGCCCAATGAACCTGGGCTTGCTCTTACGACCGAACTATAGAACTTTCTTCCATGGAGATACATTAAGAAATACGAAGTCTCCCATAGAGTACTCAATAACCCTCCTTTTCAGATCCGCATAGAACTTTTATCTATCAGAAGCTTCCTTAAGACGATCTCGAATCAATCTGACTTTATCTTTAGTCTCGAAAACTAACTTAGGACCCAAAATCTGCCATTCGCCCAACTCAATCCAACATAATAGAGTCTAACACTTACGACCATATAGAGCCTCATAAGGTGCCATTTGGATGCTAGATTAAAAACTGTTATTGTAGGCAAACTCAGCCAACGACAGAAAATCATCCCAACTACCTCGGAAATCAATCACATAACTCCGAAGCATATCCTCCAGTATCTGAACCACCCTCTTAGATTGAGCATCAGTCTGAGGATAAAATGCAGTACTGAAATTCAATCTCAAACCAAGAGCTTCATGCAGTTTCTTCCAAAACCGAGAAGGGAAGCGAGGATCCCTATCAGAAATTATCGAAATCGGAACCCCGTGTAGTCTCACAATCTCAGAAATGTAGAGCTTCGCTAACTTTTGCAGAGAGTAGTCCGTCCGAACCAGAATAAAAAGGGCAGACTTGGTCATTCAATCCACGATGACCCAAACAGAATCCTTCTTAGTAGGTGTTAAAGACAACCCACTAACGAAGTCCATCGTTACACGTTCCCATTTCCATAAGGGAATCTTAAAGTGTTGAAGCAAACCTAAAGGTAACTGGTGCTCAGCCTTAACTTGTTGGCACGTCAGATAACAAGCAACGAAATCTGTTACCTTTCATTTCAAACCTGGCCACCAATACAGTTCACGGAGATCCTGATACATCTTATTACCACCGAGATGCATAGAATAAGTGATACTATGTGATTCCTTTAGAATCGACTGTCTCAGATTAGAGTCATTCGGTACACAAACCAGTCCTCGAAAACATAGAACTCAATCCTTACTCAGCCCAAAATCAGATGCACTGCCACTCTCAACCTGACGGAACCGCAGAACCAGAGAATCATCCCTTAACTATTTTTCCCGAATCTGCCCAATCCAAGTTGGCCTAACTTTCAACTCGACTAACAGACTGCCATCATCAAACAAACTGAGACGAGTAAAGATCGCCCTCAAATCAGACATCACTTTATGACTTAGTAGAATTAATATGTCTCGCATGCTCATAAACATATATCATACATGCTTATACAATCAATCAGACATACGTATCAGTTCTGACTCAAATCAGTCTATCAGAATAATAGATCTCATACAACAAGGTTTGGTTAGCCCTTACCGACCCTACAGAAGACCCACAGTCGATCGGAATGACTCGTGCGACACTAGGGAAGATTTCAGAATTTTGGGCCCACATGCCCAAATTGGCCTTGCCCATGTGGCCCACACAACTTGACCCAGAACCTACACGCCCATGTGGCATGCTCGTGTAGCCCTTACACCTAATTCGGTCTAGCCCGTTTTGCCCACACGGCCACAATTTTTCCGTCACACAACCGTGTCTCGCACAAGGCCAGCCACACGGTCGGGTACACGCCCGTATGGCGTCGACAGTTCTCTTTTTCGGCTTTCACGGAACCTTATTTTCTCATGTTTTAGGTACACACATCTGGAACGGTTTCGATGTGAAACCACTTCTGAGACCACCAGAATCTAAAAATAGAATACCGAACACCTTTTTATCAATCAAATTACAAATCCATCAATACTAAATCGAGCAATGCGTACACACTTACCTCTATCAAACCCGATCACATGCACAGATTAGACCGTTGGAGCGAAAACCACCGTTTCACCTTCTTCTCCTACACAATACGTTTATAGAGAATTAATTTCCCTTACTACACACACTATGGATTCAAGCGAAAAGAAAAACCCAAACAACTTACAGAAATCGAAACTTGTTGACAAGTGAATGCCCCTACTTACCTGATCGTACGTAAAACTCTAAAATTCTGAAGTGCATGCGAATAACAAAAGGGGAGTTTAGATTTGAAAAAGGGGAAAACAGAGGAAAGAGAGAAGAATAGAAGAAGGCAAAAACTTACATAAAAAAATTTTGGAAGAGAGAGAATAGGTGTAACACCCCTAATTCGTATCTGTTGCCAGAATAGGGTTATAGAGCATTACCGGACTTATATCACAAATAAACATACAATTCTCATACATTTTTCATATCTAAATAATAATCATTCATAATCAATCACATTGTCCCTAATACGAGCCTACAAGGCTCAAATCATGCATTAGAAGTGGTTCGGGACTAAATCGATAACTCAGGAAATTTTTTAGAAAACTTAGAAAATTTTTCAAAATAAAGGGGACACACACCCATGCGGCATGGCCGTGCGTCTCACATGGCCAAAGACACGCCCGCGTCACAGGCCGTATGGACATTTGAAATGGGATCACATGGCCGTGTCCCAACCCATGTCCCAACCCGTGTCTGACCTCGTGTAACTCTCTGATTTGGGTCACACGGCCAACACACACGCCCGTGTGTCCTTCGAAATGGCCACACATGCCCGTGTGTCAGGTTGTGTGGTAGGCCGTGCCAAAACTGTAGAGTATACTGAATTATGCCACACGACCAAGTCACACGCCCGTGAGCAGGGCCGTGTGAAGCATACTGACTTGATTTCTAATTAAACACCAGGGGACACACGGCCGTGTCATTTGACCGTGTGTCACACACGGCTGAGACACACGCTCATGTCTTTGCCTGTGTGGATAAAAATAGGCTATTTATCAAGCCATATTTTTCACCCCAAACTTTTATTCACCTACACAAATCAAATGGCATATAACATGGCATAAATAGGAATTCTAACCAATCTCAATCAAGTCTAATTCATGCTATTTCCATACCAAAAACTATAATGTTTATAACATCACGTTTTGCCAATTCAAATCATACCAAATTCAGTTTCACAAATCACTTAACTAGTTAACTTTATATATGCACTTTCTTACCTAAAATCACATGCATACCAAATCTCCAAATTTCAATCATATGGTATTCAAATTACCAATTCATAATAAACATCACATAGTTATTACCAACCACATAACAAAAGGTCATTTGCACCTATATATATATACATCACCAAGCATTCTAAAATAAGCCAAATTACATGGCTATACACATAACCAAGCACTTATCATTTACAATGCCAAATCAAATGGCTAAATCCATTACCAAAATATAGACCATAATGACCAAAACTCCTATACATGCCATATAAACAAAAACATAAGTTCAAAAGCACCAAAGTGATAGCTTGATAGTGTGATGGGATCTCCAACGACTCCCAAATCCGAGCAAGCTTTGATATTCACTATAAAACATGGAAAAGTAAACAGAGTAAGCTATAAAGCTTAGTAAGCTCGTATAGTTAATAAGTAAAACTTACCATTCATTCATCATTCAAGTGATATAAACATAATGTACTACAAAACCATTTAATCACAAAGTTAACATGTATTCATCCACATAATGATCATGAACTTACAATTTCATAGATTCAATGCTCATATGATTTTCGTACATACCTATACTGATACGTATTTATCTCACACCATTTCATATCTTTGATATACCCGTTGAACCATTTGGAATAATATCGAATATTCAGGAATCTCGCACCTTAAGTGCCAACCATCTCAATCTCATATATCATATAATGCGCACTCTCGAGCTATCAACGGGCCTGCTCACACAAGCTGATGATCATGACGTAGCTACATGGTGCTGCTCACACAAGCTGATGAGAATCCACAACACATGTCGGATAACTCAGCCACCGGTAGGATGTACAGACCAGCACCCAAAACATAGAACCCCTAATGACATGTCATTCATATCCTAATCTATTCCTAAGGTTCAACCGGGATTTCACATTGCCGAATCTTTATCGAACATATCCGTAAGGTCGTATTCACAATTAATTCAATAATAAAGCATTTAAAATTCAATTATATCAAGCTTATTAACATACGAACTTACCTCGATTGCAAAAACGACGAAATGGATCGACTAGTCTGATACTGTTTTTTCCTCGATCTAGATTCGAACCTCATTTTTCTTGATCTATATAATATCAAATTTAACTTATTCAATTATCAATCTATTCAACTTAGCCCATAAATCACATTATGGTAAAATTACACTTTTGCCCCTAATATTTCAACATTTTTACAATTTAGTCCTTAACTCATAAAAATACAAATTCATGCAATTAGGTCCCTACCCATGCTAGCCAGATTTCCCTTATTATCATAGCAGCCCATATTTTTTATTATTTCACACATTTACCACACAATTTATCACATTTCCCAATTTAATCCCTAATTGGAAATTTTACCAAAAATTACTTTACAAATGTTGTTTATCTAACAACAACCATACATTTTCTATCATCAAAAATCAAAATACATACATATTCATCAATGGAAAAACCCTAAACCTTTAACAGTTTTGCAAATTAGTCCCTGGGCTAGTAGATTAAGTTACAACGACTCCAAAAACATAGAAATCAATAAAAACTGAGTTAAAAATCATACCATGCAAAGAACTTCAAGTGCCGAAACTTCAAGGTGAAAAAATTGAAGTTTCTTCTCAAATTTTTAGTCAACACTAGTTTTAGGAAGATACCTTTGTTAATTTATTTTTTTTACTTAATTTATTTATTAAATTACCTAATTAACCTTGTTATAAAATCATTTAAAACATCCATTTTATGTCCATAAATGTCCACTCACTAAAAAAATGGTCTAATTACTATATAAGGACCTCCACTTTAAGCTTCCCTAGCTATTGACACCTTTAGCTAATAGAACTCCACTTTTACACTTTACGCGATTCAGTCATTTTTTATTAAATTGAACATTTAAATTATAAAATTTCTTAATGAAATTTTCACACAATCACACTATCATGCTGTAGACATTAAAATAATAAAATAATTATTTCAACCTCAAATTTGTGGTCCCAAAACCAAAACCACTGTTCTGATTTGACTAAAAACGGGCTGTTACAATAGGAAAAGATAAAATAAAATACAAGTTTAGATTAACTCCCCTCCTCATCCACTAACAACCTAATCCCAAAATATCTTACCCACTAACCACATCTAACTACCTCAAACTTTTAACTCCACCCAAACTCTTTCAGCCAACTGAAGCAAAAATTATCACCCACGCTCACACCGAGATTCGAACACAAGACCTCTAGCAAGCTAACTCCTTACCACTCGAACCAACAGGCCCATTCTGATATGAGTTTACAAACAATATTTCATAAGCCCACCCAACAGGGATAAGGCTTGGATAAAAAATAACAGAATTTGTCGAAAGTGAGACTTGAACCCAAGACCCCAAACACACAATCAGAACACTTAGCCACTGAAGTAGATACATATTTATGTCAAGATTCACAAAAACAATATTAAATTATTCAGGGCCTTACAGGAATGAATGATCTTGTGTGGCCAAGGAAGAGACTGGTGTTGAAACAAAATTGGTTGGTTGTGGAGAAGATAGTGGCAAGAGGATGTAGAGACAATGTTGCTCCTTACGAATCGTCTTTACCTGTCCATTGCAAAGGTCTTGGAGAAGACTAAAAATGAGGATAAAAAGAAACAAAACATCGTAAGCCACTGGTAAGTTTTGAGATAGAAAGCAAATTAAAGTTGAAATCTGGTACATGAAAAACATTAGTAAGTTTAGCATATGGAAATAAAGTGTAGGAATTGATATGTGTAATTGTAATCAATTTTCCAGTAAGCAATTGAAAAAATGATGAGTTTGAAGCACATGAAACAATAAAATTCAATTATTGTCCATCAGATATCATATGATTTGTAGGATACACTTACATGGTTCAGTGGATGACATGAATAGCACTTCAGGCTACTTTTTTACACTTGGCTCTGGTATGTTTTCATGGAGCTCAAGGAAGCAAGAAACAGTTGCAACAGTTGTTAATCAAGTTGTAACACCCCTTACCCGTGTCCGACGTCGGGATAGGATACGAGGCATTACCAGACTTAACTTGCTTAAACATACATCATCGAGCAATAAAATTTCATTTCAACTTAAAGCTTCTCATTCATATTCATAACATCCTTATTATGGGCCTACGATGCCCTAAACATACATGTGAAAGGTTTTAGAATTAAACCGGAAAATTTTGCGCACTTAAAATTTTTTTTGCCTAAACAGGGTTACACGCTCGTGTGGAATGGAACATGCCCGTGTGGGTAGGCCATGTGGTCACACACGCCCATGTTCCTAGTCCGTGTGGAATTTATTTTTCATTTCGAACCTACAGGGGTTTTCACACGGTCGGTCACACGCCTGTGTCAGTGGCCTGTGTCCCTTACACGGCCTAGACACGCCCGTGTCCTCACCCATGTGTGAAAAACCTAGGTATTTTGTTTATGACGTCAGCAACCTCTTAAGGGGCACACGGCCTATTCACACACCCGTGCGCTGGCCCGTGTGACGAATCGAATTCTCACAATTTGATATAGGGGACACGACCTATCAACACACCCATGGGGCTGACCGTGTGTTGCACACGGCCTAGACACACGCTCGTGTGGACAATTGCCACCTTGAAACATAAACACACATATACCAACACGAGCAACACATAACATGGGAATAATACACTATGATGAATGACTAATCTTCATTCATACACTTCACATTTTACTCTATCATTTGCATAAACTTTCACTTCATAAAACTCATCATCATTAAAGTATGAAACTTGACAAATTTTGGCCAATTCCCGGTGCCCCTTTACAAAATGAGTGTATAACATTAGTAGCCAACACTTTGGCTTTCAAATATGACATAACACAAAATGACTAAGTTCCTATACATGCCATACCCAAAATAAATCAACTTTACTATACCAAAAGAATGATTGATAGTGTGATCCGAGCTTCGACGTTCTACGATTCCCGAGCTAGCTTGGCGATACTACAAGGAAAAGGGAAAAGAAAAGGGTAAGCATATAGCTTAGTAGGTTTGCATGAATTAAAATAGCAACATAAGTACTCATGGTAAAATCCATTCATCTCAAAGAACAATAACAACACAAGTTCTCAAGTACTTTGACATACTTACTCATACTTACGCTTACCCATCACATATCACATTACGGTTTCATAACTCGTATTTTACTCATGGTACCTGTATCACTTCATCACATAATTTAGCATTTATGCTATCTTGAACATAAACTTAAATCATTATTATCCTTAACTTAAATTTAACTCTTTGTTATCTTTGTATAGCTTAGATCCTTTGCCCGTTGAACTACTTGGAATATCAGAGGATACTGTAACGCCCAAAAAACGGGGGGTTTAGAATTTTGCTGAATTTGCTTAAATTCCATGATGTGCTTGAACGGGTAGTTATTTGAGTGTGTTTGGGGGGTTTTTATTAAGCCCGGGTTCGAGTCTGAACCTTGGAAAAATTTTAATTTTTGCTCATAAGTAAAACTGGCAGTTAGCAGTAGGACTTATATTTAATAGTGTGTGTTTTATGACACAAAGAGAGCCTGTGGCTTGATGGTGGTGGCGTCACTAAGATGGCAAGGGGAGTGGGGTTCGAATCCCATGGCAAGTAAATGAGAGCTTTTATTTTATGTCTTGAGGGTGCAAGAGGTAAAGTTTGGATTAAACTCTGCATAGGAGGTTGAATAATCGGTCAACAATTTCGAATGGGAGGCTAGGAGTAATTCAAGGAGGATTTGGTGGAGAATGTGAAGGGAGTTGGCCGAATTTGGAGAGCTTGGGTAGGAAGAGAAATTTTGGCTAAAGGGTTTCAATTGTGCAAATTGGCTGAGGGGTGTCATTTGAGCATTTCGGGATTTGTTCTTTTGAAGCATCTCCTGTATTTTTTTTACCATTCGGGACTTTTCCCTTCTATCTTTACTGGCTTTTGCTGCCCCTTCTTTGTCGAAACTTGAACGTCGGGTGCTGAGTTCTTCCTCAAAGTTCTTCTCGTCTTCATTCCTTGCCAACTCGGCATTGCTCTTTTCTTTTTCCCTTAATCCATTTCTTGCCGAATCTATTTCCTTTCTCTTTGTTCTTCTTGTGATGACCGAACCTATTGTGGCCTAAACACTCTCTTTTTTGCGTTCCTTCTTTTCTTTGTTTCTAACCTTTCCGAATCTCTTCGATTTTGCGGTAAGTAGATACTCTAGCTGAATCTTGGCCGGCTTCTTTTTCTATGCTCGGTTCTATATCTCTCGAGCCAAAAGGCTGTTTTGTTTTCCTTTGTTGCCATGGTTATTTGTATAGCTAACACCTTCTCTTCGTTCAAACATTGCTAGGGACTCGCTTTCCTTAACCAAGGGGTAGACCGATTACCCTTCCCCTGCAAGAGATCTCTTAATTGGTGGTAAGTAGCGTTAGTTTGATTAAACGGTTTCATAGGTGCTTAATCTTGGGAGCTTCAACCTACAACCCATAATAGGTGTGTAATCGTACACCCAACTTTGGTTCTGTCAATATGACGAATGAAGGTGCGTATTCACACCCCTGATGGTTTGTGAATCGGCTAAAGCCGAAAAATCGATAAGCTGAAACTTCGGCATCAGAGGGCTCTCGAGCATGTGATTGCTCGTAGAGATAAACCGAGCCACAATCGTTTGCGATAGACCGTTGAGGCTGCCATGAACATTCCCATGGGCTTAGGTCATAATGGGCCTCGTTGGGCCGAGATGGGCCATTGGGCCTATGGGCCCCACGTGAGTAAAATTCATGATAGTGTCAAATAACGAATTGGGCTATGAAGTTTGCATAGCCGCGACTGAAATTGGGCTGAATGAGCCACACGAGCGTGTGGGCCCGCTTGGGCTGAAAACAGGGCTTTGGGCATAATAACACTGTTTCGACCAAAAAGGGTACCTGCGTCGCTCGAGGCGACTGTAGGCCTTTGAAAAGGCCGTTTGAGGAAAATTACTGAAATACCCTCGATGGGTGAAATTACTGAAATACCCTCGATGGGTTAAATTATCGAAATACCTTCGATGGGTGAAATTACCGAAATACCCTCAAAGGGTAAAATTATCAAAATACCCTTGAAGGGTAAAATTACTGAATACCCTCGAAGGGTAAAATTACCGAAATACACCCGAGGGGTAAAATTACCATTTTACCCCTAACCGAAAAAATGATCGTTATACCCCTAGTGGTAGTTTAAGTAATGTGTGTGTGATATTTATATGACTGATTATGATTGTGCCATACTGCATATACGAATTATTTATGACACGACATTCTACATTGGGGTTGAGATTTGTATTTGGATGAAGTACTGTACTAGTGGCTCTGCCACGTTTTACTGATCTAGTGGCTTCGCCACGTATTCTGATTTTAGTGGCTTGGCCACGTTTACTATCATTAGCAGCTCTGCTGCGTTACTACTAGCAGCTATGCTGCGATATTGGTGTGTTGGCTGGGTGGGTCGACTTGGTCCCCACATGGTGTGTTGGTTGGTACGGGTGGTGTGTTGGTTGGATTGGGTTGGGTTGCATTACTGTTCTGTTCTGTGAACATTTCGGCTTAGGCCCACACTGCTACTGTATAGGGTTAAAGCCCAGACTGAACTGATACTGAATAGGGCTCAGGCCCAGACGTTATTGCATGTTTGGGGATTCAACACTGAGTTCTTGTAACTCACCCTTTTCTGTAACTGCGCAGGTAATCCTCAGTCTTAGACAATTTGGAACTGCGAGGGACTCAGAGGTGGCCACACGCTCGATATGTTTTAATCTTAGGCTTAGATATTTTATTTTTAATATTTTGGGTAAAAAATTATGTAACAAGGCCAATTGGGGTTTTGATTTTTATTGGTGGTTCTCTTTATTTTAATCTTTTAGTCTAGGAAACACGAGTTTTTAAAACAATAATTGTTTTCTTAAAATCACGTTTTCAAATCTTAAAGTTTACAACAAAAAAAATGCTTCTGCAGTTTTATTTTAAATTGATAAGCTTAAAACAAATGATACGACCTATAATCGGACAACAAGGTTTTACAACACTGACGTTTTCAAACCAATTGTTAAACGGGATTTAAAATTTAGTACTGAACTTTTATCGAGAAATTCGATTTTCAAACGACACTTCGATGTGACACGTCGGATCCGGTCGTAATGTCTAGGCTGGGTTTGGGGTGTTATAGATACTCAATCTCATCATACATGTATCACGATGCCGATGCCATATCCCAAATATGTTCTTACATGGGATCACCTCATGATGCCAGTGCCATATCCCAAATATGGTCTTACACAGGATCTCTTAGCTCGATGTCGATGCCATGTCCCAGACATGGTCTTATACGATATCGTACATAGATGCCTATGCCATGTCTCAGAAATGGTCTTACACGAAATCTTCCTTTAGTGCCGAGGACATGTCCCAGACATGGACTTATACGGGACCTTCCTTATTCGGTGTCGATGCCATGTCCTAGACATGGTCTTATACGGGACCTTCCTTATTCGATGCCGATGCCATGTCCCAGACATGGTCTTATACGAGACCTACATTCGGTGCGATGCCATGTCCCAGACATTGTAACATCCTGAGTTTTTGGGTCTATGCGTTTAGTGTAAGGATATGTTTAATATGTTAATTTAAGTAATATGAGTCCAAATTAGGCTCAGGACTAGGCAAAGGCCTTGGTTAAATTATCTGATTAGGCATTATAGAGTTAAAAGGTGGTAATTATGTTTAAAATACCAACGTGGGCTTGTGGCCCAACAATAGGTAGCACTGTAAGGGGACAAGGGGTGACGCCACACACAAGGAGTTAGCAGCCCAAAATTTAAGTTTTATGGAGCCCAAATCTTTTAATTTAAGTGAGTTAAATTTCGGCATTAAGATTTGATGAAGTGGACGACTACAAGGCTTAAAAATAGAAGGATATATATGGATTTTATAATTGATAATATAGAAGATAAAAAGGAGAAAAGATAGGAGCTATCAAGGAAGGTGATGGCCAAAAATCCACCACTTAGAGGAGTAAAGAATTCGGCTACTTCATGGATAAGGGGTGCCGAATTTTCCCTTTTTATTAGCTTGACTTTTAATTATCAGAAAGGGCGTTTTCGGTTTTTAGCAGTAGGTGCCGGAATTTCTATAAATAGGGGGATATCTCATTGATTCTAGCATTTAAACCCTAATTTCCTCTTCCTTCTTTGTGCCGAATTCCTTAGTCTCTCCCTCTCCAATTTCTCTTCTTCAATTTCTCAAAAGCCGAAACCTTTTCTCCATTCTTTTTCCCCTTGAGCCGATTTCTCTAAAAAGCCGAAATCTCCATAGTTTTTCTTTATTCATCCTATCTGAGAATTAGTTCTATTCTTCCGGCATTTAAATCTTTTCTTTGACATTGCCGAATCTTCTCTCCAAGTGCTAGCCGAATTCCCTGTACTAAGGTAAGTGTCGACTTCTGTTAGATCTCATGTTCTATTTCGGTTCTTGAAAGGAAAAAGCCGAAAAGCTAATACTTTAATGGTTCTATGTTGGGCGGCATTCCAGGATTTGAAGGAAACTTGGTCGTCTGGATCTAAAAGCCAAAAATCGTTAGTCTCCAATTTCGGGATTTTAAGGTAAGGAGATTTTCCCTAGATTTTTACTAGATTCGTTCATTGTATACAAGATCTTAACTTTATGATGAGGATTAACGATCATATATTGTGATAGTAGTTCTGATAAGGACTTGTGATGGAATTAAATATGGATCAGGCAAAGGAGAGAATCCCTAAGTTTAAGAAACGAGCGGTATCTACCGTTCGAGATTGGCCACTTGGTTGTGGACCGGCTTCTAAACAACACCTTAGGCAGATAGCAGTGGTGTTGGCTACGGATAGCGTCAACTTAGAGGGTCTCGTTCTAACGGTAATCAGGTGTATAGATCCTTATCACATAAGTTTTATTTTGTATTATACCTGTTAGGGGCTGAAAAGCCGGAAAATGAGGCTGTATGAACAGTCGTGTGTAGATCTTTAACACACTAATAATCTGTATGAATATATGTATGTTTATGTTATGGGCTAAAAAGCTAAAAAGTGGCTGTGTAGATAGTCGAATGAAACGTAAAAAGGGTTAGGCAAGGAATGCCAGGTACGTAATCATAGAACTTCTCTATATGTATCGATGTATGCGAAAGACTGTAATCTCTTAGGTAGTAGATTGTTTGATTTTGCATGAATGTATGCATGGGATGGGTTTCTTATGAAAAGGGGAAGAGCATGATTGGTCACATGGTGATCGGTGGTAGAAAACCCACCTAATGAAATGTTAGATCACATGGTGATCGGTGGTAGAAAACCCACCTAATAAAATGTTAGATCACATGGTGATCGGTGGTAGAAAACCCACCTAATGAAATGCTAGATCACATGGTGATCGGTGGTAGAAAACCCACCTAATGAAATGTTAGATCACATGGTGATCGGTGGTAGAAAACCCACGAAATGAAATGTTAGGTCACTTGGTGATCGGTGGTAGAAAACCCACGTTAAAATTCCTGATTGATAAGGAATAGGCAGTATGACTGTCGATATGGTGTGTAGCGGTTGGTGGGTTGATTGTAGAAATCCCCAAGGTGTGTTGGTTGGTACGGGTTGGTGTGTAGAGGATGGAATTCTAGGATGGGTTGGGCTATTCATCATTTATTATTTATCATGTAATTCTGATTGTTGCCTTTACGTTTGGGCCAGGGCTCATAATGTGTTTGTGAGCCCAAGCCTTTTATGTGTTTTCGGGATTTGCACACTGAGTCTTGGTGACTCACCCTTTATTTTCCTTAACTTTTCAGATGAGCAGTAGATCGTGGACATGGGAGCCGAGACGGACTCGAGGGGCCATCAAGTTTTTATTTCTACACATTATTTCGGTTTTTCTTTAAGTTTTCTTTTTATTTATTTTGGGAATATTTATGTAATAAGGCCTCATAGTTCATATTCACCTAAGTAGTTTTTAATATTTGCAACTTATAAAATTATGTCAAAGGTTTAATTATACGAAAAAATAATAATACAAGGTTTATTTTTTTTTAAAATGTCACTTATTTATTCAATTAGTGCTTAATTAATTTACGATTTCCAAAACTAACAAAGCAAAAGTTTTCAATGTACAACCCGTAGCATACCAGATCCGGTCGAAACGTATGGGCTGGGTTTGGGGTGTTACAATTTGGTATCAGAGCCCAGTTCAAATCTCGGGCTGTGAGATGGGTCTAGTAATGTTTTGTAAAGTTGATGTGAATTTGGAAAAAAAAATTTGGAAGAAGATATGGCCTTCGAGTCTACCAGCACCCTATCCACGCAGATAAGTATTCTAACTCTTGATGTGATGTATATGTTGGGTTTGATGGGCTTGATGGACGTAGAATAGTATGTTAGGCATTGATGGACTTTAGGGTTAGTTTAAACAACTCCTTAAATTTATAAGACTTAATCTATCCAAACAAACCCGTGAACAAATCACTGGGTTAGAGTGTGGCAACAGGCATACGCATGTCTAGGATTGGATTCAGGAAGAGCTTGGTACTTAAGCAATCCTAGTGACTCACCTCCTCTTTTTTGAAATCCTACCTGGTGCTTAGTGACTGTTCACCTTAGCCACGAGGATTTGTTGACGGGCCAAAATCTATAATTAAAACCCGAAAGGGACAGCCACCCTATTTCACAACTAAAATACTCCCAAGTTTTGTAAAATTTTCAAAATATCCTTGGTTTGTGAAAATTTCCAAACAACCGTGATTTTATAAAATACCTAAGTTCTGCAAATTTACTCGAAAATAGATTTACAAAAGAACCCGGTTTGCAAAAGAAAAAAAAAACCTTCCAAGGTATCCCTGTTTATAAAAAAAAAGGGAACAAAACAACAACATCAAAATATCTCTACTTCGAAAAAAAAAAATCTTTTTTCCAAAAGACCCTTGCTTTATAAAAAGAAAAAAAAATGTACCCAAAGTACTTCTAATTCAAAGAAAATCACCAAGATACTTTATTTTGGAAAATACCCTGTAGGACAAAACTACGAAAATACCCCCGAGTAGAGAAATGATGAAAAAAAAAAAAACCCTTATGCGATGAATGTATGTGGTTTCTAGAATTAGGAGATAAACTTGAGACTGAAACTGTAGATAGGTTTGAATTCGAAAGAACCACTCTTAAAACTACTTTCCATAAGATTGTTCGTGGTTAATCAGTGAAAGAAATTAATAGTTCATAAAATTTCTAATTTAGAGAATCAACGATGAGCGTTAGAAGAGGAAGAAGAGGCTGCGGCTGACGCCGTGGAAGTATTAGGACTGATGTGCTATGTAACAGCCCAATTTCAATAGTGTTGGAACAAGTGATTTGAGATCACTAAATCTGACGAAAAAGTTAAGAAACTTTGTTAATCGATAATTATAAGTTAAGTGTGATTTTAGAAATATTTTAAAATTAGTGAATTTTGTGAACTAAAAGAATTGATTAGAAAAATTGGGCCAAAAACGAGGTATTGAGATCTCGAATTCATAAAATGAGCAATAAATATTTTTAGAAATATTTATGGAGTGTCATTAAGTTATTATTAAAGTTTAGTTGAGAAATTTTAACGTTTGGATATGTAATTAAATGAAAAAGACTAAATTGAAAAAGGTGTAAAAGTTTCATTATAGATTAAAGAAAGTATAAAGGACCAAAATGGCAATTAAGCCATTTTGTTTAATTGAGGCGGTTATTGTGAAGAAAACTTGAGATTTTTTTTATGTTTAATATTATATTATTATATTATTATATTATTATATATAAAAACAAACAAAAAGAGAATAGAGAACAGAAAAACCCAAACGAAGAAGCAGAGAGCAGGAAAGAAAGAAGAAGAGAAGAGAAAGAAGAAAAAAGGGGGGGAAATTGGAAAATTTTCAAAATTAGCTAAATAAAAAGGGGATCAAATTGAAATATATGGAGAATTCTCTTCATTTCTCTTCATTTTCTTCAGCTGAAAAATAGCCATGGGAGAGTTCAAGCTGGTTTTCATACTCAAGCATCATGTAAGTTTAATTCTTGCTTTCTCCTTGAAATTTCTATGTTTTTGGACTTTACAATTGGGTCCAATTTATTAATTCATTAGTTTTTGATTCTATGGCTAATTTTTAAAGTTTATGTGGATTAGTGCTGGAAGAATATGATGAATAAATATTGAATTGAAGCTTTAATTTTGTTATATGATGATTTAATCAAGTGAAATTGATGGAAATTGGTTTTAGGACCTAATTGTGAAATAGCTAAAATTAAGGCCTAGTGTTAAAATTCTGATTTCAAAGGTTATGAAGTAGTTTAAAATGATAGATAAAAGTATTAAATGAGAAAATTAACTCAATTGAGGGGTTAATCCAGCAAGGACTGAATTGTATGAATTGTGGAATTAGGGACAAAATAGAAATCAACATGTTACACTAAAGCAGTTTTGGACAGCAGCAGTTGTCTAACTTTGAAAAATCACCAAAAATTTTATAAATTGAATTAGAAGTCGAGTGAGATATTGAATTAAAGCTTATTGAGTCTATTTTCATATAAAAGAAACATAGAAAGCAAAGGAAGTCTACATTTTGAGATATTTGGATTTTTGTAAGACTGGTTTAGAATAACTTCGTGATCCCCTGTTCTTACTTTAGAAATTCACTAAAAATTGTATAAAAATAATTTAGGAACATAATTTATATTGTTAGATTCCTTAATGAGTATAGTTTTAGAATAAATAAACCATAACATCATATGAATTCTATATAAAAAGATAATTAATTTTTAGTGAAGAAGGGTCGGAACTGCCAGACAGCAAAATAGGGGTGACTTTAAAGAATAAACTGTACTAATTGGCTAAACCAAAAATTCTGAAAATTTTATGGCAAGAAGATATGTGAGTCTAGTTTCAGGAAAAATTAACGGTTCTTCATTTGGAGTTCTGTAGCTCTGGAAATAAATAATTTAGTGACCATAACTCAAATGGACAGTTTTGAATATACTTATGAGTAATTAATGAAATTATTGATAATGTTACTTATAGCATGTTATATACATTAAGGATGTGGAATGGAGAGGAGGAGGAGGAAAATATGTATGAATATTCAGCTAGCATGGCTAATTTGTAATGTTTTAGACTCAGGGACTAAATTGAATAAAAGTAAAACTTTACGATTAATTTTGTAAAAATGTGGAAATGTCCAATTTGCATGAAATAGATTATTTTATTATTTAAAATTGCAAAAATAGAATGAAATTGTTAATTTAGATTAAAATCGATTGAAAAATCGATGAAAACAGAAAATTTCCAAAATGACCCTGAATCTTGATATTTCTACAAATTTAGCCAGGTAAGTTCGTGTAACTTAATATTGATATGATAAATTAACTGATTTATGTTTATGAAGAAGAGATAATTGAATGATATTTTTCATGATATGTAAATATGTGATTATCTTTAATATGTTAATATGTGATTATCTTTAATATGTTAATACAAGATAATTAAGTATGTTGAGACGAGTAATAAATTTATGTAAGACATGACGAGAAAAAAATAAATATGTTTAAGGGACAATATGTTTGATTTTGATTGGTTTCAAATATAAATGCTAAATGAAATAAAATGTCTGATAAATAAATTTGTAATTCCGGTAATGCCTCGTACCTTATTCCGGCGTCGAATACGGGTAAGAGGTGTTACATGCTGACTCAGCTAGTTAGGGAGGTACTGAAGGAGGTTAAAGAAATCGGTGAAACACTTCGGTTTGGGTGTGTGGACTGTAAAAAAAAAAAAGAGATCGTAGTTTTCTAGGGTTGCAGTCTCGTTCTGTGAAGCATGTTAAGGTACGTCCAAACTTCCGGGTTTGCGAATATTGCAGAAGGCGTCATCCGGGTGAATATTGGAGGAAGTCAGGAACATGTTTAAGATGCGGGTCTGAGGAGCATAAGGCTCGGGATTGTTCAATCACCATTAAGTCGGGTATGTTTTGTGTGGATGCTATATTTTTGGGTATAGAAACTGTATGCGTGCAATGTTTATATATTATTAAATTAGAGTGAACAGCGAAAGCATAATGGTGAGACTTGGGTAGTACGATTAATAGTTAGTTGGAAATTTCGAGGACGAAATTTCTTTAAGGCGGGTAGAACTATAACATCCTGAATTTTTGGGTCTATGCGTTTAGTGTAAAGATATGTTTAATATGTTAATTTAAGTAATAGGAGTCCAAATTGGGCTCAATACTAGGCAAAGGCCTTGGTTAAATTATCTGATTGGGCATTATAGAGTTAAAAGGTGGTAATTATGTTTAAAATACCAACGTGGGCTTGTGGCCCAACAATAGGTGGCACTGTAAAGGGACAAGGGGTGACGGCACACACAAGGAGTTAGGGGCCCAAAATTTAAGTTTTATGGAGCCCAAATCTTTTAATTTAAGTGAGTTAAATTTCGGCATTAAGATTTGATGAAGTGGACGGCTACAAGGCTTAAAAATAGAAGGATATATATGGATTTTATAATTGATAATATAGAAGATAAAAAAGAGAAAAGATAGGAGCTATCAAGGAAGGTGATGGCCAAAAATCCACCACTTAGAGGAGTAAAGAATTCGGCTACTTCATGGATAAGGGGTGCCGAATTTTCCCTTTTTATTAGCTTGACTTTTAATTATCATGAAACACCCCAAACCCGGCCCACGAGCTTTGACCAGATTTGGTATGTTCCTCAAGAAAACCGGTTCAAATTCTTTTGCTTCTTATGAAAAACTTGTGCGATTTTAAAAGAAAATATTGTTTTGGGTTGGGCTTGAGTTGAAAACAAATTCGATCTTATATTGAAAACCCTTTTTAATTTTTAAGTGATAAAAGAGTATATTCAAAAATAAATTACTTAATCTTTAACTTAATAAAAATTTGTAAACATAATTAAACAATAAGACAGAAATAAAATAGTTCACTATGGCCTTATTACATCAAATATAACCCAAATTTAAAACCAAAGTACTTAAAGAAAATAAAAGTCCAAATCATAGATTTCTTGCTCTGCATGGCCATCCCTAAGCTCCTGCCGACTCGGTCCATTACTGTTCATCACTTGGAAGAAAAAGTTCCCTAACGGGGTGAGTCAAACAGACTCAATGTGTAACCAACACTAAAATTTAATAGATTTAGGCATACCATACATATCATGTTCACATAATAATTCAAGATAATGATGCAAACCCGAACCCATACCTAGATGCCATCCGCTACACATTCCCGTACCAACCTGCACACCGTGGGGACTACTAAGTCAACCCTCCTTCCACTACACACCATCGAAGGCAGTCGCTGCAGTCGACGTGCTCATCGCCCATATAAAATTCGTGGCATAGCCACCAGATAATTGTGTCATGAGACACCACATTCAGATAATATAACCGAAGTTACCACATTCAGATAATGTAACCGAAGTTACCACATTCAGATAATGTGACCGAAGCCACCACATTCAGATAGTGAGACTAAAGTCGTCACATTCACTTCCCCTTTCTCATATAACCCGAATGCCCCATATTATTCATATCATGCATATCATACTTAAATTCACATTCATGTCACTTTTCACATGTTAAATATAACATATTTCGTAATCCTAGTAGGAGTAGAAAACGTACCTGAGTACTTTGTACCACATTAGGGTACCTTAGCCATATTCACATTCTTATACATACTTATATTAAATATTGCCATAAAACGTATTAAAAGATAGTGTGGGGTACACACCTGATTTGCTTATCAATTCCTTGAAATCCCGAAAAACCGATCTATTGCTTTAGATCTAAATTCCTACATTTGGTAACCTTAATATGTTAGCATAAAACCTATAAAACCAAATCCTAGTAGGATTTGTATTCTTAAAACCTACCTTGTTGTCGAATTGACTATAGTCAAATCCCGAAAACTTGTATTCTTCTTCCTTGTATTCGGCCAACTCTAGGTCCCTTTAACATATTAGTTTTCGGCTTTTAAGATAATAAAAGATAGATCCAAACACTAAAATAAGCCTTGGCCGAATGCTATAGACACTTACCTTGTGGATTTTAAATCCCGAAATTCACCGAATAACTAGGGAACACGTAGCTTATGGTGTACCTTCGGGAAAAGAACTTCTCCTTCCTTGTAGTCGACACTTAGTAAATCCCGAAAGATCTCTTCAAGGTTTTGGCAACAAGATATTAATGGGGTTAGTCCTAGATTTCGACAAATCTTAAAAGAAAAAGGATGGAAATCGAATGAGATCTTACCCTTACTTTAGATATCGACAGTTCCTTTGCTTGAAGTCTCAAACTATTCGGCTATGGCCTTGATCTTAGCAAGCTTTCGGCTTTTGGAATATTGAGAGGAGAAGAATGAAGAAGAAAAGAATAGGGGTTGCAGAGAAAATTCAGCAGAGGTTATCAAGGAAGAGTAAATAATGCTGAATGGCCTCTCTATTCCTTTTATAGCCGAATTTACTAGCTAGAGTCCCTTACTTGGCCACCACTCTTCTATTTGATAGCTTTATCCTTTGTATTATCACTAAATAAAAGAATTTAATCCAACCATTATCTCTTGAAAATAATGATAAATAAATCCCTTATTTATCCATCATTTAGCCGAATTTTAAAGAGAATAAAACTCTTCCTTTTTAAATAGCTTGTGCCGTCCACCTCACTTCTTCTGGAAGCAAAATAAAATTTCTTTTATTTGCTTCCCATGTGACTCGAACTCAGGCCCACTTGCTCATGTAGGTGGCGTCACTTACCTGGGCCTTAAGTGGCATTTCCAGACCACTTTTCCAAGCCTGTTTGTGTGTCAAATTCCTCCTATTATTTTTCTTAAGGCCACCTTGCCTTAGTTTTCTCTTTTTAAGCCTTAAAACTTGACATTTCTTTACATTTCCAAGTTTCCAAAAATTTTCGTTTGGCTCTTTAAACTTGACATTTCCTTACATTTCCAAGTTTCCAAAAATGTTCACTTTCCTCTTTTAAACTTAACGTTTCCAAAGCATTTCCTTACATACATTGCCTTACATTTCCATACATTTCCACACATTTTCATACATTTCCATACATTTCCATACATTTCCATACATTTCCATACATTTCCATACATTTCCATACATTTCCATACTTTTCCATACATTTCCATACATTTCCATACATTTCCGTACATTTCCATACACCTATGGGTTCCTAGAACTCCTCAGAACACATCCAACACACCCACTGAGCCCACTATCTCATGAATTACACACGAACGCATAACCCCTAATCTAGGATGTTACATATCAGAAAGGGCATTTTCGGTTTTTAGCAGTAGGTGCCGAAATTTCTATAAATAGGGGGGAATATCTCATTGATTCTGGCATTTAAACTCTAATTTCCTCTTCCTTCTTTGTGCCGAATTCCTTAGTCTCTCCCTCTCCAATTTCTCTTCTTCAATTTCTTCAAAAGCCGAAACCTTTTCTCCATTCTTTTTCCCCTTGAGCCGATTTCTCTAAAAAGCCAAAATCTCCATAGTTTTTCTTTATTCATCCTATCTGAGAATTAGTTCTATTCTTCCGGCATTTAAATCTTTTCTTTGACATTGCCGAATCTTCTCTCCAAGTGCTAGCCGAATTCCCTGTACTAAGGTAAGTGTCGACTTCTGTTAGATCTCATGTTCTATTTCGGTTCTTGAAAGGCAAAAGCCGAAAAGCTAATAGTTTAATGGTTCTATGTTGGGCGGCATTCCAGGATTTGAAGGAAACTTGGTCATCTAGATCTAAAAGCCGAAAATCGTTAGCCTCCAATTTCGGGATTTTAAGGTAAGAAGATTTTCCCTAGATTTTTACTAGATTCGTTCATTGTATACAAGATCTTAAGTTTATGATGAGGATTAACGATCATATATTGTGATAGTAGTTCTGACAAGGACTTGTGATGGAATTAAATATGGATCAGGCAAAGGAGAGAATCCCTAAGTTTAAAAAACGAGCGGTATCTACCGTTCGAGATTGGCCACTTGGTTGTGGACCGGCTTCTAAACAACACCTTAAGCAGATAGCAGTGGTGTTGGCTACGGATAGCGTCAACTTAGAGGGTCTCGTTCTAACAGTAATCAGGTGTGTAGATCCTTATCACATAAGTTTTATTTTGTATTATACCTGTTAGGGGCTGAAAAGCCAGAAAATGAGGCTGTATGAACAGTCGTGTGTAGATCTCTAACACACTAATAATCTGTATGAATATATGTATGTTTATGTTATAGGCTAAAAAGCTAGAAAGTGGCTGTGTAGATAGTCGAATGAAACCCAAAAAGGGTTAGGCAAGGAATGCCAGGTACGTAATCATAGAACTTCTGTATGTGGATCGATGTATGTGAAAGACTGTAATCTCTTAGGTAGTAGATTGTTTGATTTTGCATGAATTTATGCATGGGATGGGTTTCTTATGAAAAGGGGAAGTGCATGATTGGTCACATGGTGATCGGTGGTAGAAAACCCACCTAATGAAATGTTAGATCACATGGTGATCGGTGGTAGAAAACCCACTGTAGTACCCAATTTTCGTCCGGGCCAAATACAGATTAAAGGCCCAAATATAGTCAAACAAAATGAGCAGAAAATAAAATAATAGAATAAAAATAATCCTTTTAAAATGTCCCTTCACATGTCCAATAACAATAGGAAAGAGCCCAAAACCCGTCAGACCCACCAAGCCCAAATTAAAGAACCAAACCCATTTACACCCTAACCCATTGACCCACTTTACATAAGCCCAATGGCCCAAACTAAAAGTTTGTCAAAAACCCTAAGCCAGCGCCGCCAGCAAGCTCCTCATCTGCCTCGCGCGTCGGCCACACGCGCACCCCCAACTCCTCACGCGCCCCGGGTGTCGTTTCGGCTCCACACGCGCACTTCTCCAGATTCAACGCCCCGAGCCTCGGTCTCACACGCCTCTGACACCTCTCACACCTTGCCCATACCCTGCAAACAACCCACAACAAGCAGAGAAGCAGACGGCAGAGAAGGATGGAACAAACAGTAGAATAATAAAAAACAACTAAAGAAATTTGTGAGATCGGTTATAAAAACCGAGATAGAATCATTGTAGATGGGGGTTCCTTTTTTTACACACTCACACGGATTACATACGAAAATCGAAAATCAAAAGAAAGAATCGAACAAAACTCTTGTACTCCTTTACACAGATCAAAAATCGAAAACAATAGAAAGAAGGTCGATTTCTTTTATCCATTGTTTTTATTATTTCATTTCGATCTACTTCAAATCTTTACCAAAAACGAAACCAAAAAGAGAAAAGAAAAGAGGACTTACCGGGCTTCAAAAGGGCGTCGTCGAAGAACCCGTCCTTCGCCGTCGGGTTCGGAGACGAGGCCTGAAGGGTCGACCTCAAGGGACGCCTTGAATCGGAAGATCATAAAGCCTGGTTTTGGGGCATCGCCGGCCACTGATACGGTAGTGGCGCGGCAGTGCGATAGGGGGCGTCAAGGAGAACCCGACTGTCGGGCCAGAAAGAGAGGAAGAGAGAAAAGGGGAAAAGGTCGGCTGCTGTTTTTTTTTTAAGAGAATTTTAGGGTTCAAAAAAAATCTGATTCCCTGGGCAATATCAGGCCACATAAACGTCAAGCGAAACGGCGTCGTTTGGGTATAGGGAAGCTGCGCATATCCCTTAAAGGGATATTTGCGCAATAGATCCCTCCCCTTTGCAGCACTAGTCAATCGGCCTCCGTTTGCCATTTGTTTCTGTTTGCGAATTTTTCTCTTCAATTTCTTTATGTTTTCAATTGGGACCTAGACCCATAAACGTGCATAAGGACTGGGAATATTTTCCCATTCGGCCCCTACTATTTGCGCGCGCTTTCACTCGAGTCCCTCTCCTCTTTCAGTTTATTTTAAATTGAACCCAAACTTTCATTTTGAATACAATTAGATCCCTTTTTAGTTATTTTGCAATCTTTTATTATTATTATTATTATTATTATTATTATTATTATTATTATTATTGTTATTATTATTATTATTATTATTTATTATTATTATTATTATTATTAGCTGCATGTATATACTTACTATTATTATTATTACTATACTATTATTTTATTATTATACTATTATGTTACTATTCTTCCTATGTTACTATTATAGTACTATTGCTTGTATATACATACTACTATTATCTGTTTATTATCCTTTTTAGCATATCAGTTTTACTCATCGTATTTTTATTTTCGTCTTATTATCATCGTTGTATTTAACATATGTGTTCTGTATGCTTGCTAGCATTGTACCTCATTTCCTGCATTTTGTTACCAATTCGTGCTCTGTTTTATCCAATGCAAAATTTATTTCTTTCGTAAAGGCAACATTTCGTATTTAGAAATTCGGGAAAATCGTGCTTTAACTTACTAGGTCTCGATTTTTCTCGTCTAACCTAAATAACGAAATATCTTTTAAAATAAAAAGTTTTCTAATAAAAATAAAAGCTTATTTTCGAGAATTCGATATGTTGTGTCCTAACTTACTGGATATGGCATTCCGTTATTTCGAGATAAGATTTTCTAAACGAGGCAATATTCATCTTGGATTCGAGGATTTGAATTATCGTGTCCTAAAGTATTGGATGTGATATTTTATTCCTTCGGAATAAGAAAAGCTTGATACTTAATTCGAGAAAATTCGATTATTTTTAAAGGGGATCATATTTTTAAAACCCATTTTCACAATTCTTAACTTTCGACGTAAGGACATTAATTGATCAATTCGGTACCAATTTTGGGCGTGACGAGGGTGCTAATCCTTCCTTGCATGTAACCGACTCCCAAGCCCACTTTTTCGAAACTCATAGACCAAAATATTTTATAGGTGGCCCGATCGCACCTAATAAAAGATCGGTGGTGACTCCCGTTTTTATTTTCAAAACCCAAGTTCGGTTACCGCCTTTTTCGAAAGGGACGGTTTCGACAGCTTGGCGACTCCACTGGGGAGCTTTCGAGAGTCAGGCCATAAGATTGATTACTTTTTGTCCTTTGTCAAAATTTGGAAGATCACTTTCAAAAATCATTCTTCTCTCAATTTGAAGTAAAAAGCTTATCCTCGAGAGTACAAAGTGTTGTGCCCTAACTCACTGGGTATGACATTTCGTTACTTCGAGATAAGAATTTTCAAAATAACAATGATCTTAATTGTGTCCTATCTTGCTCTCGAGAATTCAGCGTGCTGTGTCCTAACTTACTGGATATGGCATCTTGATGCTTCGAGATGAGGGGGGTTTCTTATTCCAATTTATTCGAGTGTTTCAAAATCAATAAAAATGATCGTTTTCATTTGATCTCGATTTTCAATTTTGTGGGTGCTGGATTGCAATAATGTTGATATTTCTGCATTCATAGCTGCATGACCATTCGGGTCACACCCTTAAGTGGGAGCGAGAAGCTATGCCTTCGTGAGGTTTTCACCTCCGCATGGGCTAGTGGACTACTTTCAGGATACATCCGTACCTATGTCTTCGTGAAGTTTTCACTTCCGCATGGCCATAGGGAAATGTATTCCCCTGAATCGAACTCGGTCTATATGAGCCTATAATGGGTGAGGATCGAGGAATCTGCTGGTTCAGGTACCCTTGCCTTAGAACCAAACCGCATATAGAGAAACCTAAGAGCCCACCATAGGTAGAGCCACATGGAGCCCTAGAGACCACCCGGATAAATGCTCTATTTCGATTATTACTCTTGCACTAACGTGTTTTCCTCTGTCTTGATTGCATTGCATTGCATTACCATAGAAAGGAGGTGCTGATTAATATTCGATTGCTAAATAGAAGAGTTTTTCATAAGGAAATGAATTTCTTGATAAAGTGTATTGTAATACGGTTGCCCAAATGTAGTCCAAGTAAACAACGAGAGAAGACGGACAGTCTACAGAAGAGTACAAGACCTCGCTCGATGATTCAAGCCAACAAGGATTATTCAAGAAGTTGTCACCCCCAGACTTTAAAGGAGCTTATGAACGATCACAGAGGATAAACAAGTGAAGAGATACGGTCTGAACCAAGCCCCAAAGAGCTAGAAGGGGCACCCACGAAGAAAGCGCACAAGATATGGCCATGATATTTGGTCACGAAGGAAGAGATTGGTGTTTTGCTTGGGCTACGAGGATAAAACCGTATATGTAATATGTTTTATGTAAAGAGATTTATCGTCTAGAAAAGTTCTTCTAATTGAATTCATAATCAGCGCCTCTCTTTCTCTTTGCATTCATTCCATGCATTGGCATTGCATTGCATCATCTTAGAAAGGAGGTGTTGATTCGTGTTCGATTGCTAAATGGAAGAATCTGTATGAAGATCCAAGTCGACAAGTATTGTTCGGAAGCCGTCCGAAGATTATGAGCACCACGGAGGATACGGGAGTGACAGGGTACGACCTAGATCAAGCAACAAAGATCTAGAAGAGATGTCTATTAAGAAAATTCAAGGGACACGACTATAGACATCCGGGTACGAAGAAGAGGATTTATCTGAAGATTCGAGTCGATAAGGATTGTTCGGGAATCATTAGAAGATTATGAGTGTCGCAAGGGATAAATGAGTAATAACAACTTGGATTAAGCCAACAAAGAGCTGGAGAAGATGTCTACTAAGAAAGTTTACGGGACATGACCATAACATTCGAACACGAAGAAGGGGATTTGTCTGAAGTCATCAGAAGATTATCAGCGTCGCCAAAGGTAAGCGAGCGATGAAGAACAACATGGATCAAGCAAACAAAAAGCTAGAGGAGGCGGGACACGACCATAATACTTGGGTACGAAGAAGAGGATTGGTGTTCTCGCCTGGACTACGAGGAAGGGGCCGTATATGTGGTCTATTTTATTAAAGGAACGTACTTTCTAGACAAAATTCTTTCAATAGGAATTGAATTCACAATCAACGCCTCTCTTTCTTTTGCACTCATGCATTTTGCATTGCATTTCATGCATCTGCATTACATCATATTGCATGGATCAAGACTTGTAGAAAAATCCTAATTAGGTGAAATTATTCCAGTTAACCTAGAAGATATGGAACAAAGGTTGGAGAGGTTAGAGCAAAGACAAATACTGATGCAAGAACAGTTGGCCAAAATTCAACAGGATATGCAAGATCAAATGAGTATGATGCGCCAGTTAACCCAACTACTTGCCGAAAGACTTGAAAAGAGGTGTGGCCCAGTGGTCGGCAGTGTAGATGATGATGAACAAATTGTTTATAACCCGAGGAATATCCCGACCCAACCAGACCCGCGGTCGCAAGAGGCACCCATCATTATCGGACCCCGACGTCAGACCAATACGTCAACTCTGTCAAACTTCCCAATGGGCTCATGTTTTAACCATAAGGATAATCGAACCAAACCGGTTGTTCAGGCCGAGGCAAAAAGGGACCAGACATTGAAGATTCCGAAGAAGAAGGAAAAGAAGTGGGTAGTACGAGTAAGCATGATGAGAGCCCTGCAGATCTAATGGCAATAAGACAATCAAGGACGGTGACTACCAGTTATCAAGGTCCTCCTAGACAAGATTTCAACCCAAGGACTAACATGGGAAAGCACCAGTTCACGCCCATCTCGATGACATACAAAGAGCTCTATCAAGATTTATTTGATGCACATGTAGTGGCTCCTCACTACTTGAAGCCAATGCAACCTCCCTACCCAAAATGGTATGACCCAAATGCCCAGTGTGAGCACCACGCTGGGATTACAGGGCATTCGATAGAAAATTGCTTGGCTTTCAAGAAATTAGTGGAAAGATTCATTGGCATAGGTGTTGTAAAGCTGGATGATACAACAAATGTAGAAATATGAGCCTGGGAGTGTTTTGAACAATAGGGCTGTGGAAGGGGCGTGTATTTTTAGAGCTAACTCGGAGTAATGTCCAAACACGCAAATTGCTCTAAAAGCCTAAGAGCAATAAGAATCTTTTGTGAAATAGACTTGTGTCCAGAATCGCTATTTTAATAAAATGCATCTTTCTAAGTTAATATTTTCACGCTTTACATTTTTATTTTTGTCATCCATGATCATATAAGTAATCACCTTTAGAATAATTTACTCTTTAGATTTTTCACCGTTACACCCACGATGGGTCCCCAGATATCAATGACACGAGCAACGCTGTTACTGGCTCTTTTTTTAGCGAAATATGGGTCTAAGGGATCTTAGGACCTTGAAGATGACAAGATTGTAACCTATCTCTTGATTTGTTAAGGATGGAAGGATAAGCGAATAGACTTTACCATGTAAAAAGGGGTCAGTGGACGTTGCAAACTTAGGAAAAACCTAGTCCACCACAGAAATAAGGCGAGACATCAATGGGCTATTTTCAAGAATTCCAAGATATTTTATACAAGACACACCAGACTACTAAGACGTCAGGATGTTGCCAAACTTGGAACCCATGTTGATAGTTCTACAATGGCCAAGCTAATCAAGAAGTTCGAATTACTGGTCTACTTAGAAAAGAAACGCCAAAAAAAAAGAAGAAAAAAAAGAAAAAAAAGAAAAAAGGCAAAAAAAAGAAACAAAAAAGCAAAAGTGGCAATGAAGAACGCCAGAAGAAACATCAGAATCAGGCACCTTACCAGTGTAGCAAAAACAACCAGAAATCATGCGAAAACTGACTGAGGCTTGTAAAGGTTGGCATAGAGAAGCTACCATTTACCCCCTATGTTTTAGAGCGTTGGCTGGAACCTTGATTGGGGCAACAGAAACTTCACCGGGGCAACACAATTCTTATCGATTTTGCCAATTGGAGTTAGAACTAGATGGGGCAAAATAGATCCAAATAATTAGATCAGGTGAATTTGAAGAGAAAGCTATCTGTCACGATCAAATGGTGCTAGATAGTAGAAGAGATGATTTGTCCTAAAATTTCACGATAGGGCATGGGAGAAGATTTCTTCCGTGCAAAGGGAACTTCAGAAGAAAGCAAGTGCCAAACTAGTAAGGACCTCGTGAAGCGAAGAAGGTCTATCTCGGGGAAGCATGAATATTGACCCAAAATGGATGGTAGGGACTTGCCCAATTTGGAGAATTCAAGTTCAAAAAAAAAAAAAGAAGAAAATCAGCGAAAAAAGAAGAAAGAAAAAGGAGAGACCAAAGTGAAAACCCGCAAAGGGCACTTTGAGACCAAAGGGGTTTTGAGTTGAAAACCCGAAAAGGGCAGCTCAAATTTTGATAAAAAATGGGGCACACGGTAGTCTCGCTGCGCTTGAAATAACAATGAAGATATATGTTACATCTTGTAACAACCCAAACCCGGCCCAAACACTATGGTCGAATCTGGATCGTTACGGGGAAAACCTTTTTGAAAACCATTTTGAAACCCAATATGCTTTGTTGAAAACTTTTCGGATTTGATTATCTTGATAAAATCATACTTAGTGTTTATTAAAAAAAAATATTTAAATTAAGTTATAAAACAAATTTCAACCGTGCCCGATGGCATTTAAAACATTTTTCGTGTTTAATCGGGAAAATGTGATTTAAATTCAACATTAATAATAACATAGTTCAAAACAATATCCAATAGGTAAAAATAACGGAAATAAAGTTTCAGGAGGCCTCATTACAACCAAATAAAATAAATCCAAAGTAAAATTATCAAACTGAAATTTAAGTTCATTTAAATTAAATCCACTGCATGGCCACCTCGAGTCAACCCGGCTCCACATCCGCGATCTAAGTGTCACCTGAAAAATATAAAGGAGAAGGTGAGTCACCAAGACTCGGTATGTAACCCTTCCCTCGTGTTAAAAACATTTTCCATACACAACATATAACAATTAATATGCAGAATGTTAAATACCCAACCTAGCCATCCAAACGCCACTGTCTACCCCGTTGTGGTACCAAACCACTGGTGGTGCCAAACCACTGGTGACATATAGTCACGATGTGTTACCAAAACACTGGTGTCCGTAGACACGAATCGGGTGATGGGGCCAACCCATCGTGTGATACCAAATCACTGGCAGACGATCCCATGTCTCAAGTGGGGCCAACCCACGGTGGTGTTAACCACAGGGACAAGTCGCTATTGAGGTACCAAACCTCTGGAGGTACCAAACCTCTGGTGACCGTAGTCACAGTGTGTTACCAAAACACTGGTGCCCGTCGACACATTATCACTGCCCCCTCCACTCATCAACCCATATCACAACCATAACAGAGTTTATACATTTATCATATGTATTAAAATAAATCATGCTTCCCAAAAGCATCACAATAATCTCATATAAACAGAGACTTACCGAGGTTCTCGCTTGTACCATTTAAGGTACCAAATCCATATCTACATCAAGCAGATTTACAACCAACAAATACTTATCACACATATTAACTGCTATAAGTGTGTATGTACACACCTGATATCTATGGTAGTCCTAAATCCCGAAAGAAAGCGTTGGTCACCACAGATCCACTTGTCCTATATTCGGCCAAATCCATGGATTAGTCTTATGGCCTATTCGGCCTAATTAACTTATTTGGGAGGGGTTCCTTGTGAACCCGAGATCTTACCTTAACACTCTTTGCTATTATCTACCGTACTTGATACTCGAATCTGCTCGTCAGCCATCATTGATTAGCAGGTAAATCAATAACCTTCGGCTTTTAATCGAATTGCTAGAATAAGGAGATTGATCTTACCACCACTTACCGAAATTGAACACTAGAGATCAGGCTGTGAGTCGACTGTTTTACTTCCCTGAATACATATAAGAAATCGGTTACTAACCGTTTAGAAGCCATTGCCGAAATCGGCACCTCTCCTTGTAAAAGAAATCGACAGAAAAAGAAAGAAAAGGGAATATGGACATTCGGCCAAGATCACTTACCACCCTATGAACCGATTGAAGGAGAGTCTAGAGGAGATTATTCCTGCTTGCTATTCGGCCAAGTCTTGGAATATGAAGAGGGGAAATTCGGCTATCAGAAAGGAAAAAGGAAAGGAAGACAAATGAAGAAATCGACACTTCCAATGGTATATTCGGCCAGAGAGAGTTAATAGGGGAGGAAAGAAGTTTCGGCTAAAGAGCTTGAGAGAATGGTGAAAACGCAAGAGCAAAAGAGGGCTAGGGAATTCGGCACTTAGCAAAAATTTGAAGAAAAGAAAAACAAGGAGATCAACTCATGTATTTATAGCCACCAAGCACCCTTGCCGTCCACCCCTTTCTAATTAATTCAAATAAATTTTGAATTAATCCCAATAATCCTTTGATAATCCAACTAATATCCAATAATTCTTTTAATCTAATAATCCCCTCAATTATCCTACATTTATCACATTATCAAAATGATAATAGTAATATCCTCAATTTATCTTCTTAATATTAAGGAATTAAAAACCAATTAAAATGCTCACAATATCTTATTATCCAAATAAAAATCTAATTAATAATCCCTTCATAAAATAATAATAATATCCTCATTATTATCTCTATTATCTAAATAGATAATAAAAAGAATTAAGGAGAGAAAATCTCTCTCCCTTGTGCCGTCCAAATAAAGAACAAAAAAAAAGGAATTTCCGTGACTCGAACACAAGCTCTCCCTTGCTCCTTGGTGGCGTCACATGTAGCTCTTAAGTGGGCTTACTTTGCCACTTAGTCTAGGCTCATTTTATGTCCCAATTATCCCCATTTATTCTTATAACACCCTCCTGCTAAAGCTCCCTACCTTTAAAGTTAAAAACTAAAATTTCCTACCAAATCGAGCCAACACAAAGCCTTAAATTGATCATTATTATTCCATAAATAATGACACAGCAGTTCATACATAAGAAAAATAATTTATTTCCAAATAGCCCCGATTTTGGGATGTTACAGTTCTACCCCCCTTAGAATAAATTTCGTCCCGAAATTCCTTGATCAAACAGGTGGGGGTATTGCTGCCGCATCACATCCTTAGGCTCCCACGTGGCTTCTTCCACACCGTGGTTCCGCCATAGCACTTTTACTAAGGGTACTGACTTTCTACGTAGAACCTTCACATCTCGATCTAGGATCTGAACTGGTTCTTCTTTGAAAGATAAGTCCGAGTTCACCTCAATTTCTGCTACTGGCACAACGTGCGAAGGATCTGACCGATACCGTCTCAGCATCGATACATGAAATACATCATGGATCTGATTCAGTTCTGCCGGCAACTCTAGCTGATAAGCTACCGGTCCCACTCGCTTTACAACTGTATATGGCTCGATGAACCTTGGGCTTAGCTTCCCTTTTCGTCCAAATCTCAACACCTTTTTCCAAGGCGACACCTTCAGAAAAACCTTGTCACCTACCTCATACTCCATCTCCTTGCGCTTCAAGTCAGCATAAGACTTCTGTCTATCCGATGCTTCCTTAAGACGATCCCGAATCGTCCTAACTTTGTCCTTAGTTTCTGCAACCAATTCCGGACCTAAGACTTGTCTTTCACCTAACTCCGTCCAACATGTAGGAGTACGGCATTTCCGTCCATACAATGCTTCGTATGGTGCCATCTGGATACTCGCTTGATAGCTATTGTTGTAGGCAAATTCTGCTAATGGTAGAAATTCTTCCCAACTACCTCGGAATTCCAAGATACAACCCCTCAGCATATCCTCTAAAATCTGTATCACTCTCTCCGATTGTCCATCAGACTGTGGATGGAAGGCTGTACTGAAATCTAATCTCGTACCCAAAGCTTGATGCAACGCTTTCCAGAACCTTGACGTGAATCTGGGATCCCTATCCGAGATAATCGATACTGGAACACCATGCAACCTGACTATCTCGGCCACATATAACCTTGCTAGCTTCTGGAGCGAGAAATCCATTCTCACTGATATAAAGTGGGCTGACTTGGTCAAACGGTCCACTATTACCCAAATCGCATCCTTCTTGCTGGGCGTAAGGGGTAGCCCACTGACGAAATCCATAGTGATCCGCTCCCACTTCCATTGAGGGATCTTTACCGGTTGAAGTAGCCCTGATGGCAACTGGTGTTCAGCCTTAACCTGCTGACATGTCAGACATCTTCCTACAAATTCCGTTACTTCACGCTTCAACCCAGGCCACCAAAACTGTTTCCGTAGATCTCCATACATCTTGCTTCCTCCCGGATGCATAGCGTATGGGCTGCTATGTGCATCATGGAGAATTTTCCGCCTCAACTCCATATCCTTTGGCATACAAGCTCGCCCTTGAAAACATAACACTCCATCACTAGACATACTGTATCCTTCCAAACCACCCTCCTGGACTTGCATCATCTTAGCGTCCAACCCTTCATCCAATAACTGCTTTTCCTTAATCTCGTCGATCCATGTCGGCTTAACTTGAAGTTCTGCCAAGAGACTCCCATCGTCATATAGACTCAACCGAGCAAACATCGCTCTTAAGTCCGTCACAACCTTCCGGCTCAACGCGTCAGCTACTACGTTAGCCTTGCCTGGATGGTATTCAATTGAACAATCATAATCCTTTAATAGTTCAATCCACCGACGTTGTCTCAGGTTCAGATCCTTCTGAGTCAAAAGATACCTCAAACTCTTATGATCCGTGTAGACTATCGACTTCTCCCCATAAAGGTAGTGTCTCCATATCTTCAGTGCGAAAACGACTGCGGCTAACTCCAAGTCGTGAGTTGGGTAGTTCAATTCGTGTGGTCTTAACTGTCGAGATGCATAGGCTACTACCTTCCCTTCTTGCATCAGCACACATCCCAAACCAGTGTGGGATGCATCACAATAAACTGTGAATAACTTCCCCGCCTCAGGCTGTACTAACACCGGAGCTTCCGTCAGAATTTTCCTTAGCTTATCAAAGCTTTCTTGCTGCTTCTCCGTCCATACAAATGGAACACCTTTCCTTAGTAACTTAGTTAATGGCGCTGCTATTAGAGAGAATCCTTCCACGAATCTCCGATAGTATCCCGCTAAACCCAGAAAACTTCGTATTTCAGCCACTGTTCTTGGTGGTTTCCAATCCAATACTGCTTCAATCTTGCGAGGATCTACTCTAATTCCTTCTGCTGATACTACATGGCCTAAGAAAGCCACCTCCTTCAGCCAAAATTCGCACTTACTGAATTTGGCATATAACTACTTCTCCCTCAATACTTGCAGAACTATCCGTAAATGCTTGTCATGTTCCTCCTCCGTCTTAGAATAGACCAATATGTCGTCTATGAATACCACGACGAATTGATCCAAGTACTGCTGAAATACTCTATTCATTAAATCCATGAACGCCGCCGGTGCATTGGTCAACCCAAATGGCATTACGAGGAACTCGTAGTGCCCATACCGAGTTCGGAATGTCGTCTTGTGAACATCCACTTCCTTCACCCTTAATTGATGATAACCCGACCTAAGGTCAATCTTTGAAAATACCGACGCACCCCTTAATTGGTCAAATAAGTCGTCAATCCGAGACAACGGGTACTTGTTCTTGATTGTTAACTTGTTCAGCTGACGGTAGTCGATGCACATCCGCATAGATCCGTCCTTCTTCTTGACAAATAACACGGGTGCTCCCCATGGAGATATGCTAGGTCGGATAAATCCTCTATCCAAGAGCTCCTGAATTTGAGCCTTTAGCTCCACCAATTCCTTAGGTGCCATTCGATATGGTGCTATAGACACGGGTGCCGTTCCGGGTAGCAAGTCTATATCGAATTCGACTTCCCGATCTGGTGGCAGACCCGGAAGCTCTTCTGGGAACACATCAGCAAATTCCCCAACCGTTCGGACCCTTCCAACTACTGACTCCTTAGCTTCCAAAGCACAGATTCGAACCAAATACGCCTTACAACCCTTCTTGACCATCTTTTCCGCCTTCAAGGCAGACACCACATTGGATAGGTAATTCCTTCGATCACCTATCATAACCACTTCACCACCTTCAGCCGTCTTAAGAACCATGCGCTTCGCCGCGCAATCCAAATTCGCCCGATACTTAACTAACCAGTCCATTCCAAGGATCAAATCGAACTCCCCAAATGGTAGTTCCATCAGATCAGCAACGAAAACTACCCCTTGGAGTTCTAGGGGTACGTCTCTATAAAGTTTGTCTACGACTACAGAGTGTCCTAGAGGGCTTAATACCGTCATCTTCCTAGAAGTAATCTCAGAGTCTAGGTCCATAGTTCCTACCACACTACTAGCAATGTACGAGTGCGTTGAACCCACATCAATAAATGCAACATAAGGAAAACCAGAGATTAAAAACATACCGGTTATGACATCCGGTGCGTCACCCTCCTCGCGACGCCTAGCTGCATAGATTAAGCCAGGCTGCCTAGCCTCTGTGTTGCCCGAACCTCTGCCCTGAGTTCCACGACCTCGGTTAGGACCGTTGTTTCCTCTGCCATTACCACGACCCCTCTGTGGTCCCATATTTCTATCCTGCATACGATTCTGCCCCTCTGGCTGATTTTTGGCTGGTTTCCGGGGACAATCTCTAACACGATGCTCCAACGACCCACACTCAAAACATCCTCTATCGCCGATCGAACAACTTCCCCAATGGGTCTTTCCACAGCGGTTACACTGAGTCGGCCTCTGATTAGCACTCATGGGCCTTGCTGCCTGATTTGGCCCACTTGGCCTAGCCTTTTTCTGGACATTACCACCTGACCCAGCTGGCCCAAATCCTCTCTTCTGATTATTCCTACTATAACTTTGCCTCACAGCCTCCTTGATCCCTTCGGCTACCTTAGCCTTTTCTACTAGAGATGAAAACTCACGAACTTGCTGCGGGGCAATCAGTAACCTCAAATCATCTCGGAGTCCGTCCTCAAAGCGGACGCAGCGCTCATGTTCAGTGGCTACGATTCCTCTGGCATACCTACTCAGCCTTAAAAACTCCGCTTCATACTCAGCCACGGACTTAGTTCCTTGTACTAGACCCAGAAAAGCCTTTCTCTGCGCGTCAGTGTAGCTGGTGCCCACATACTTCTTCTGAAAAGCAGTTTTAAAGTAGCCCCACGTGAGATCATCAGCTGTGGCTCCATCCCGGACTGTCAGCCACCACTGGTACGCTTCATCCTTTAGAAGCGACACCGCCCCTTTCAGCTTCTCCTCATTGGACAGGTCAAGGTCGTCCATAATCCGCTCGGACGATTCCAACCAATACTCTGCTGCACTGGGTGCCACTCCCGACACACCCCGGAATACCTCAGCTCCGTTAGACCGAATTCGCTCCGGAACAGATTTTCGAGCTCCTAGGTTTCCACCAGCCCCAGCCACAATCTCCAGAACTCGCAATACCGCTTGCGATACTGCCTCACCACCGGTCTGATCCTGCTCCTCAGCTCTAAAAGTAGGAGGTGGTGGCGGCGGTGGTACTTCATTTTCAGAACCCTGTCCCGACCCAACAGGTTCTGACACGGTCATCCTACCCCTACCGCGTCCACGGCATCCTCGTCCTCTAGAACTCATTCTATCTACTTGCGCTTTTAATCTGATTAAGAAAATTTTTATGTATTAGCGTTTGTTCCACTTTATTTCTCGCGAAGAAATTTTATGGATAAGGTTTAATCAGAGATTCTTTCAAGCAAACAAGTTTTCAGTCTTCTATCCTAGTTCATACAAAGGAGTTCATGCATCCATTCCTTAATGCTTTCCATACCTATTCACTCCTCGGACATTTCTGCCCATTTCTACCCCAGGGGTATTTCCGTCATTTTCCTACAGGGTATTTTCGTAATAAAGGAATTTTAAAACTTTAGTAAAGTAGGTCGTTTTGAAATTCCCGAAACTGGAGGATGTTTTTGAAAATTGGCAAAATTAAAAATATGGCATCGTTTTGGATACCAGGGGTATTTCGATAATTTTGTCATTTAGGGCAATTTCGTAATTTTAATAAGTCAGGGGTATTTTTAACAGTTGTAAAACTCTGAGGGTCCTTTTTGAGAGTTTTCCTTCTTAAAACATTGCTGTTTGCAAAAAGTTCAAAAGTCAAGGTCATTTTGGTAATTTTGCAATTTGAGGGCGTTTTCGTAATTTTCCAAAACCAAAATATTTTGCTGATGATTTTCAAAACTAATTTGTTGAATATTTGAAAAATAATTGAAATTTTTGAGCAAAAACATTGAACTGATATTTTATGAACTGAGGGCATTTTAGTAATTTTACCCCTAAGGGCATTTTTGTAATTTTCCACAAATCAAATTTTTCGAGGAAAAAGTTGTAAAAAAATGATGTTCTCCGATTTGAAAGAGTTATTGCAAAAGTTTTGAAAACATTAGGGTTCTTGTTGTTTCGTTCCTTTCAAAACATGGCTAATTCCCTTTCGGGTTTTAGTCGTTAGGTTTAGCCTATGACCGAGCCTTCTTGGTCAGGGTGAACCAAAGCTACGCACCAGGCAGGATTCGAGTGAAGAGGAGGTGGGTCACGCGGACCGCTTAAATACCAAGCTCCCACTGAACCTTTCTAGACATGCGCACAGAGGTTGCCACACCACTGAGCCCTCTGAGTTAGGGTGAACCGAAGCTACGCACCAGGTAGGATACCTGCGAAGAGGAGGTGAGTCACGAGGACTGCTTAAATACCAAGCTCTTCCGGATCCAATCCTAGACATGCGTACAGGGATTACCACACCCTAGCTCAATGGCTTAGCCATAGGTTGGTTTAGTTCCTTAAGTCTTATGTTCCGTTTGTGTTTGAGTAATCTAACCTTAGGGTCCAAGTCCCATAAGTCTATCTACGTTCCATGCTTCCTACCCTTCTACAGAATATAATTCACCAAGAGGTTTAAAAGTACTTACCTGGGCGGATCGGTGCCGGAGACTCGGGCCATGCTGCTTAAAACCCAAAAACAATTCAAAAGGCCTACCAAAACATTTTTGGGCCTTGGGCCCCCACAGCCGAGCTTTGAACTGGGCTCTGATACCAATTTTGTAACAACCCAAACCCGGCCCAAACACTATGGTCGAATCTGGATCGTTACGGGGAAAACCTTTTTGAAAACCATTTTGAAACCCAATATGCTTTGTTGAAAACTTTTCGGATTTGATTATCTTGATAAAATCATACTTAGTGTTTATTAAAAAAATATTTAAATTAAGTTATAAAACAAATTTCAACCGTGCCCGATGGCATTTAAAACATTTTTCGTGTTTAATCGGGAAAATGTGATTTAAATTCAACATTAATAATAACATAGTTCAAAACAATATCCAATAGGTAAAAATAACGGAAATAAAGTTTCAGGAGGCCTCATTACAACCAAATAAAATAAATCCAAAGTAAAATTATCAAACTGAAATTTAAGTTCATTTAAATTAAATCCACTGCATGGCCACCTCGAGTCAACCCGGCTCCACATCCGCGATCTAAGTGTCACCTGAAAAATATAAAGGAGAAGGTGAGTCACCAAGACTCAGTATGTAACCC
This sequence comes from Gossypium australe, assembly GCA_005393395.2. Lineage (NCBI taxonomy): Eukaryota > Viridiplantae > Streptophyta > Magnoliopsida > Malvales > Malvaceae > Gossypium > Gossypium australe. The sequence continues at coordinate 46,751,272 of CM016625.1, read as the reverse complement.
TTCCCTCGTGTTAAAAACATTTTCCATACACAACATATAACAATTAATATGCAGAATGTTAAATACCCAACCTAGCCATCCAAACGCCACTGTCTACCCCGTTGTGGTAACAAACCACTGGTGGTGCCAAACCACTGGTGACATATAGTCACGATGTGTTACCAAAACACTGGTGTCCGTAGACACGAATCGGGTGATGGGGCCAACCCATCGTGTGATACCAAATCACTGGCAGACGATCCCATGTCTCAAGTGGGGCCAACCCACGGTGGTGTTAACCACAGGGACAAGTCGCTATTGAGGTACCAAACCTCTGGAGGTACCAAACCTCTGATGACCGTAGTCACAGTGTGTTACCAAAACACTGGTGCCCGTCGGCACATTATCACTGCCCCCTCCACTCATCAACCCATATCACAACCATAACAGAGTTTATACATTTATCATATGTATTAAAATAAATCATGCTTCCCAAAAGCATCACAATAATCTCATATAAACAGAGACTTACCGAGGTTCTCGCTTGTACCATTTAAGGTACCAAATCCATATCTACATCAAGCAGATTTACAACCAACAAATACTTATCACACATATTAACTGCTATAAGTGTGTATGTACACACCTGATATCGATGGTAGTCCTAAATCCCGAAAGAAAGCGTTGGTCACCACAGATCCACTTGTCCTATATTCGGCCAAATCCATGGATTAGTCTTATGGCCTATTCGGCCTAATTAACTTATTTGGGAGGGGTTCCTTTTGAACCCGAGATCTTACCTTAACACTCTTTGCTATTATCTACCGTACTTGATACTCGAATCTGCTCGTCAGCCATCATTGATTAGCAGGTAAACCAATAACCTTCGGCTTTTAATCGAATTGCTAGAATAAGGAGATTGATCTTACCACCACTTACCGAAATTGAACACTAGAGATCAGGCTGTGAGTCGACTGTTTTACTTCCCTGAATACCTATAAGAAATCGGTTACTAACCGTTTAGAAGCCATTGCCGAAATCGGCACCTCTCCTTGTAAAAGAAATCGACAGAAAAAGAAAGAAAAGGGAAGATGGACATTCGGCCAAGATCACTTACCACCTTATGAACCGATTGAAGGAGAGTCTAGAGGAGATTATTCCTGCTTGCTATTCGGTCAAGTCTTGGAATATGAAGAGGGGAAATTCGGCTATCAGAAAGGAAAAAGGAAAGGAAGACAAATGAAGAAATCGGCACTTCCAATGGTATATTCGGCCAGAGAGAGTTAATAGGGGAGGAAAGAAGTTTCGGCTAAAGAGCTTGAGAGAATGGTGAAAACGCAAGAGCAAAAGAGGGCTAGGGAATTCGGCACTTAGCAAAAATTTGAAGAAAAGAAAAACAAGGAGATCAACTCATGTATTTATAGCCACCAAGCACCCTTGCCGTCCACCCCTTTCTAATTAATTCAAATAAATTTTGCCAATAATCCTTTGATAATCCAACTAATATCCAATAATTCTTTTAATCTAATAATCCCCTCAATTATCCTACATTTATCACATTATCAAAATGATAATAGTAATATCCTCAATTTATCTTCTTAATATTAAGGAATTAAAAACCAATTAAAATGCTCACAATATCTTATTATCCAAATAAAAATCTAATTAATAATCCCTTCATAAAATAATAATAATATCCTCATTATTATCTCTATTATCTAAATAGATAATAAAAAGAATTAAGGAGAGAAAATCTCTCTCCCTTGTGCCGTCCAAATAAAGAACAAAAAAAAGGAATTTCCGTGACTCGAACACAAGCTCTCCCTTGCTCCTTGGTGGCGTCACATGTAGCTCTTAAGTGGGCTTACTTTGCCACTTAGTCTAGGCTCATTTTATGTCCCAATTATCCCCATTTATTCTTATAACACCCTCCTGCTAAAGCTCCCTACCTTTAAAGTTAAAAACTAAAATTTCCTACCAAATCGAGCCAACACAAAGCCTTAAATTGATCATTATTATTCCATAAATAATGACACAGTAGTTCATACATAAGAAAAATAATTTATTTCCAAATAGCCCCGATTTTGGGATGTTACACATCTTGGGGCATCGACAAAGTACTCCTGATCCCCTAGACACATATTGAGCTTAAAATGGTCCTTAAGAAGTTAGAACAGAGGCGTCCGGGCTGCAATATCTGGGGCACCTAGCTTCCATTTTACCCATTTCAATTCGTTGTCTGTGATTGTCTAACAATAAATTTCCTTTTCGATTGTATTTGCTAGCCTTGATCAGACCTGTTTGTTTCGAGCTATGCCCCCCAATCAACTTCCTTCTTGTCCATAGTTACAATCTTTTTGGGCATTTTGCATCAAAATAACGATTTGAGGACTAATAGTACTTTTATCAAAGAAGTTTCATACATTACTCTGAAAGCATCTGAATAATACAAGGACCTGAAACATGACCATTGTCCAAAACTCATTCAGTCTAAGGTTTGGAAATGTTGGAGAAAATATGATTTTGAACATTTCATTGGTTGAAAAAAGATGAGAAATTTCGTCGGTGATTCGACCTCGACAAATGACAAGCCGTGTCAACCCAGGTACACATTGAAATCATGGTACCACACTTCAGAGTCGAAGCGGGATGGTTGGAAGAAACCGAACGTTATTCTCCGGAAGTTGGGGTAAGAGGTATGAGCTTTATATCCCAGAAAGGGATTCCAAAATTACAGCGAGGCAAGCTTTCGAGGCAGACTTCCTGAGCAAGAAACAGTCGCCTATTTGGGGATTTTGTCAAAAAAAAAGGAAGAAGAAGAAGAAAGAAAGATATTGGCTAAACGAAAGAGCATCGTGACGCATCGGTGAAAGAACCTTGTTGAACTACGAGCAATGACAACCCAAACAGTAACAAGGGTCATTCTCATGCATTCATACACATTTAGTTAAGAGTATTAGATTCATTCTGATCTTTGCATTTTAAACACCTGGCATAAACATGAGCACAAAACTGATTTAACAGCACGAGTTCCCTAGGGGGCATTGTCGCAATAATGGTGAATTCAAAGATCTTGCCTGCCTGAGTGGAGCAGATCAGAAATAGCAGCTTCGGCAGTCCTGAAGTCGCAGAAGCAGACTAGGAACATGCGATTCTTATCCCAGTTCGTTTTCAAGAAGTTTTCAGCAAGGTGACCCTAGTTGTAGGTCTCTTCTGAATCATTGTTTGTTTTCAAGAAGTTGTCAGCAGAAGACCCGAGTTGTAGGTCTCTTCTGCATTCCTAACACTGTTCGTTTTCAAGAAGTTTTCAGCAAAAGACCCGAGTTGTAGGTCTCTTCTGAATCATTGTTCGTTTTCAAGAAATTGTCAGCAGAAGACCCGAGTTGTAGGTCTCTTCTAAATTCCTAACATTGTTCGTTTTCAAGAAGTTTTCAGCAGAAGACCCGAGTTGTAGGTCTCTCCTGGATCATTGTTCGTTTTTAAGAAGTTTTCAGCAAGAAGACCTGAGTTGTAGGTCTCTTCTGGATCATTGTTCGTTTACAAGAAGTTGTCAGCAGAAGACCCGAGTTGTAGGTCTCTTCTGAATTCCTAACATCGTTCGTTTTCAAGAAGTTTTCAACAGAAGACCCGAGTTGTAGGTCTCTCCTGGATCATTGTTCGTTTTTAAGAAGTTTTCAGCAAGAAGACCTGAGTTGTAGTTTTCAGCAGAAGACCCGAGTTGTAGTTTCAGCGAGAAGCACCAAGTTGCGGACCTCTTCCTTCTGAACTCTTACCAAACCTCCAGTAGAACGGATCAAAGTAAAGAGTTACGGTTCGAAGAAGACACGGAAATAAAAAGGCAGTTTCATCGAAGTCCTGTAGGGGCAGGCTGAAAAATGAACAAGATTGCGGAAGAGCGGAATGAAGCCACGGGTCATGTCTCGTAGGAGCAGCGGTGGAGTGAATCCAAGCAACAGGGTTTGAAGACGTTTGAGGAGAAAGGGACTAATGAGTCAAGGCTGAGCCCGGACAAAATTGGTCCTATTATTGTCTTTGCTCTATTCTCGTTTCACGACAATGAGCAAAGAGGGGCAGCTGTAGTACCCAATTTTCGTCCGGGCCAAATACAGATTAAAGGCCCAAATATAGTCAAACAAAATGAGCAGAAAATAAAATAATAGAATAAAAATAATCCTTTTAAAATGTCCCTTCACATGTCCAATAACAATAGGAAATAGCCCAAAACCCGTCAGACCCACCAAGCCCAAATTAAAGAACCAAACCCATTTACACCCTAACCCATTGACCCACTTTACATAAGCCCAATGGCCCAAACTAAAAGTTTGTCAGAAACCCTAAGCCAGCGCCGCCAGCAAGCTCCTCATCTGCCTCGCGCGTCGGCCACACGCGCGCCCCCAACTCCTCACGCGTCCCGGGTGTCGTTTCGGCTCCACACGCGCACTTCTCCAGATTCAACGCCCCGAGCCTCGGTCTCACACGCCTTTGACACCTCTCACACCTTGCCCATACCCTGCAAACAACCCACAACAAGCAGAGAAGCAGACAGCAGAGAAGGATGGAACAAACAGTAGAATAATAGAAAACAACTAAAGAAATTTGTGAGATCGGTTATAAAAACCGAGATAGAATCATTGTAGATGGGGGTTCCTTCTTTTACACACTCACACGGATTACATACGAAAATCGGAAATCAAAAGAAAGAATCGAACAGAACTCTTGTACTCCTTTACACAGATCAAAAATCGAAAACAATAGAAAGAAGGACGATTTCTTTTATCCATTGTTTTTATTATTTCATTTCGATCTACTTCAAATCTTTACCAAAAACGAAACCAAAAAGAGAAAAGAAAAGAGGACTTACCGGGCTTCAAAAGGGCGTCGTCGAAGAACCCGTCCTTCGCCGTCGGGTTCGGAGACGAGGCCTGAAGGGTCGACCTCAAGGGATGCCTTGAATCGGAAGATCATAAAGCCTGGTTTTGGGGCATCGCCGGCCACTGATACGGTAGTGGCGCGGCAGTGCGATAGGGGGCGTCAAGGAGAACCCGACTGTCGGGCCAGAAAGAGAGGAAGAGAGAAAAGGGGGAAAGGTCGGCTGCTGTTTTTTTTTTAAGAGAATTTTAGGGTTCAAAAAAAATCTGATTCCCTGGGCAATATCAGGCCACATAAACGTCAAGCGAAACGGCGTCGTTTGGGTATAGGGAAGCTGCGCATATCCCTTAAAGGGATATTTGCGCAATAGATCCCTCCCCTTTGCAGCACTAGTCAATCGGCCTCCGTTTGCCATTTGTTTCTGTTTGCGAATTTTTCTCTTCAATTTCTTTATGTTTTCAATTGGGACCTAGACCCATAAACGTGCATAAGGACTGGGAATATTTTCCCATTCGGCCCCTACTATTTGCGCGCGCTTTCACTCGAGTCCCTCTCCTCTTTCAGTTTCTTTTAAATTGACCCCAAACTTTCATTTTGAATACAATTAGATCCCTTTTTAGTTATTTTGCAATCTTTTATTATTATTATTATTATTATTATTATTGTTATTATTATTATTATTATTATTATTATTATTATTATTATTATTATTATTAGCTGCATGTATATACTTACTATTATTATTATTACTATACTATTATTTTATTATTATACTATTATGTTACTATTCTTCCTATGTTACTATTATAGTACTATTGCTTGTATATACATACTACTATTATCTGTTTATTATCCTTTTTAGCATATCAGTTTTACTCATCGTATTTTTATTTTCGTCTTATTATCATCGTTGTATTTAACATATGTGTTCTGCATGCTTGCTAGCATTGTACCTCATTTCCTGCATTTTGTTACCAATTCGTGCTCTGTTTTATCCAATGCAAAATTTATTTCTTTCGTAAAGGCAACATTTCGTATTTAGAAATTCGGGAAAATCGTGCTTTAACTTACTAGGTCTCGATTTTTCTTGTCTAACCTAAATAACAAAATATCTTTTAAAATAAAAAGTTTTCTAATAAAAATAAAAGCTTATTTTCGAGAATTCGATATGTTGTGTCCTAACTTACTGGATATGGCATTCCGTTATTTCGAGATAAGATTTTCTAAACGAGGCAATATTCATCTTGGATTCGAGGATTTGAATTATCGTGTCCTAAGTATTGGATGTGATATTTTATTCCTTCGGAATAAGAAAAGCTTGATACTTAATTCGAGAAAATTCGATTATTTTTAAAGGGGATCATATTTTTAAAACCCATTTTCACAATTCTCAACTTTCGACGTAAGGACATTAATTGATCAATTCGGTACCAATTTTGGGCGTGACGAGGGTGCTAATCCTTCCTTGCACGTAACCGACTCCCAAGCCCACTTTTTCGAAACTCGTAGACCAAAATATTTTATAGGTGGCCCGATCGCACCTAATAAAAGATCGGTGGCGACTCCCGTTTTTATTTTCAAAACCCAAGTTCGGTTCCCGCCTTTTTCGAAAGGGACGGTTTCGACACCCACCTAATGAAATGTTAGATCACATGGTGATCGGTGGTAGAAAACCCACCTAATGAAATGCTAGATCACATGGTGATCGGTGGTGGAAAACCCACGAAATGAAATGTTAGATCACATGGTGATCGGTGGTAGAAAACCCACGAAATGAAATGTTAGGTCACTTGGTGATCGGTGGTAGAAAACCCACGTTAAAATTCCTGATTGATAAGGAATAGGCAGTATGACTGTCGATATGGTGTGTAGCGGTTGGTGGGTTGATTGTAGAAATCCCCAAGATGTGTTGGTTGGTACGGGTTGGTGTGTAGAGGATGGAATTCTAGGATGGGTTGGGCTATTCATCATTTATTATTTATCATGTAATTCTGATTGTTGCCTTTATGTTTGGGCTAGGGCTCATAATGTGTTTGTGAACCCAAGCCTTTTATGTGTTTTCGGGATTTGCACATTGAGTCTTGGTGACTCACCCTTTATTTTCCTTAACTTTTCAGATGAGCAGTAGGTCGTGGACATGGGAGCCGAGACGGACTCGAGGGGCCATCAAGTTTTTATTTCTACACATTATTTCGGTTTTTCTTTAAGTTTTCTTTTTATTTATTTTGGGAATATTTATGTAATAAGTTCCCATAGTTCATATTCACCTAAGTAGTTTTTAATATTCGCAACTTATAAAATTATGTCGAAGGTTTAATTATACGAAACAATAATAATACAAGGTTTATTTGTTTTAAAATGTCACTTATATATTCAATTAATGCCTAATTAATTTACGATTTCCAAAACCAACAAAGCAAAAGTTTTGAATGTACAACCCGTAGCATACCAGATCCGGTCGAAACGTATGGGCCGGGTTTGGGGTGTTACAGACATGGTCTTATACGAGACCTTCCTTGTCTCATGTTGTGACATAGGTATCCTTGTTATTTCGAATATTTAACCAGGACTTCAACTTAACATCTTCTCATCAATTTCTCATAGAGGTATCATTAATCGATTTTCATGGAAATGATATTCATTGTCATAATATCAAGAAATTTAATATAAAAAAACACTATGAACCTTTAATTTCACACAAACTTGCCTCGGTGCTCAAAATGTGTATAGATGTTCGATTTAGTCCAACACTTTGTTCTTGCCTCGGTTTCGGTCCGGGCTTCGCTTTTCTTGATCTATAATAACAATTTCACTTTTTTAATACTCACATTGACTGAATTGACTCATGAATCATACTTTGGCAAAATTACAATTTTGCCCCTAAACTTTTACATAATTACACATTTGCCCTTTAGGCTCGTAAAATGATTTTTATTCAACTTTCTTATATTTTAAGCCTAGAAAAATTATTTTCTTAACTACAGCAGCCCCCAATTTCCACTATTTCACTCATGTATGACCATTTTTTTGTATGACCATTTTTTTAACTTTTACAATTTGGTCCTTTTATGCATTTTCCATGAAAATCACTTAGATAAAGATGTTTATCATACATCAAAATTTCATATTCTTTGAACACAAATCCTAGCTCAAAATATAGCTAGAAATAGCTAAACCGAGCTACGAGGATCTCAAAAATATGAAGAACATTAAAAACGGGGCTAGGATGCACTTACTATCAAGCTTGGAAGTTGAAGAAACCCTAGCTATGTCTCATTGCAAATTTCGGCACTTAGAGGAAGAAGATGGACAAGATTTTGGCTTATTTTTCCCTTTTTAATTCATTAATTAACCAAATGACTAAAATGTCCTTAAGGCCCTTTCTTGAGATTTTTCCTTCCCATGTCCATTTTTGTCCATCTTGACATTTAATGGTCTAATTGCTAAATAAGGACCTCTAGTAATTTTTATAATTCTATTTCATACTTAAATCTTCTAGAATCTCATATTTTCTAATTTTTGCAATTTAGTCCTAATGGACAAATTGATCACTAATAGATAAAATTTCCTCATGAAATTTTCACACAATCATGCAATTACATCATAAGCCTCATAAAAAAATCATAAAACATATATTTCTACTTTGGATTTGTGGTCTCCTAACCACTGTTCTGACTAGGCCCTAAATCGGCCTGTTACACAAGCTATTTGGCTAGGAAAATTGTTGAGTGATTTAAATCTAATTCAAGGGGAAACAAAAGAGACATTTTGTGACAATCAATCTATTGTTGCAATTGCAAAGAACCCTATCTTTCATGGCAAGACGAAGCATTTTACGATTAAATACCATTTTATGAGAGAATTTGAGAAAACAAATAAGACGAAACTAGTTCATTACAATTCTGAAATTAGTAGTTGATATATTTACTAAGCCCCGTGATGTAATCAGATTCGAGTGTCCAAGGAAGAAAATTACATCACGTTTGGTTGGGGGAATGGAATAGGGCTGTAATGGAATAGAGTTGTAATCAGTAATTCATTTGTTTGGTTGAATGGAATGGAATAGAGCTATAATAGCAGTCTTTTGTTTGGTTGAATGGAATAGATGTTGTAATAGCATAAGGAAAAATGTTTAAATGACTAGAGTACCCTTAACAGAAATTTTTTATGTAGATGATTATTGTTATTGTTATTGCTATTAATTTATAATATGATTATTATTAAATATAATTTAATAATAAATAATTTAATCGTACTTTAATAGAATAATTATTAAATATAATTTAATAAAGATAATAATATATAATTTAATAACATTCTTAATAATTATAGTAAAATATGAATTAATAAAAAATAATATATAATATTAGAAAAACTATATATAACTACTTTATTATTTTTAAATTGCAATGCATATTTAATGTGTTAGAATATCATTAGCGAAACAAATAATTTAATTATCTTCTATAAATTAATCTTCCTATAAATTAATCTCAATTTTATGGTTTCATCTAAAGTTTCATTTGGACTATATTAACTTGTGTCATTTTCTTCCCATAAATTTATCCCAAATTTATGGTTTCAACTAAAGTTTCATTTGTTATTTACATAATTTTTTATATCAATTTTTTTTACCTGTGTTATAATTTAAAATTGATAAATTGTATTAAACATGAAATTTTTATTTAAAAAAGAAAAAAGAAAAACGCACAAAGCACCTAAAAGAAAAAGTGCATCTTTTTATTTTTCTACTTATCTACCATTGGTATTAGTATCGCTGAAACATTTATATAAATAGTCTGAAATTTGGTACCAACATAATAAAATTATATAAATAGTATGAAACTTTTATTTTTCTACTTGTCCATTGGTATTAGGACCACTGAAGCATCGAAAAGAAAACGTACAAACATTTTATTTCCAGATGTTCAACACTCGAAATCTTGTCAAGTTGCAATATCTCCTCTATTTTCAAAGAGACCAATTGGGGACAATCCACAATCATAATAAAACGATGTCGAAACTTAACCCATTTTTTGCGATAAAGATTCCAACTCTTTCCAACCAGATATGTCAAAATTTATTGAGTTTGCAAATCTCAACAATGCATTCTCTGCTTAAAATATCAAACCTTTAAATGTTTTTAAGAGACATCTTTTCAAAAAGGTAATTGCCTCTGCAGAAGAAGAGGCTTCATCCACCAATTCTTCACACCCTTCAATTCTTAATTCACATAGAGACGAAAAACCTGAAATTGAACATTGAACATTGAAAACGAAATAACTATATTCTTAATTACTCAGTGTTTCACTTAACTATCAAATTAGGATTTTTTTTTTTTATTTCAAAACTCATTACTAAGAATGAACATTGAAAACCAAATAACCAAAAACTAAACTAAACAACTATTTTATTACTTTCTTTTAACAAAACAAAATTATAATTCAATTAAGATAAAGACAAGGTCTTGGTACTCATAACTATATTGAGTAATTAGATAAGAAAACCAATCAAAAACCTTTAAAATAAACAAATCCCAAAAGGAATTTTACTTTCAGGATTATGTTTGGACCAGGATTGAGGTGGACCAAAAGAGGAAGATGGAGAACCTGGGTATCCATGTTTCATGGCCAAAATTATTTAAAAAAAACTTGTATCATTCTGATGTCTCTACAATAAAAGGATGAAGAGCACTGTACAAAAAAAAAAAAGAAGAAGCCTTATGACAAGTATAGAAACAAGTATTAAGCATCAAAACAAAAGAGCCACCAATAACCCATTCTCAACACTAATCAGCGTAGAAGAACACAACACAAAATAAAAGAAATATATATTATATAGTTGAATTAGTTTTTCTACCCAATCAATTTTCTTTTCTTTTTAGGAATTTTAGCCTCTTTATGTTTTAAAAGAGATTAAGTACTCCTATAACAATAGTTTAAATAAAATCATAAGAGATGTTTGTTATATGTGATGAATTTCATTGTAATAACAAAAAGCATACTTAAAAGCTATATATGATTACCAAATCTGAAGAAAAGCTAAAACCGTAGAGTGCCTAACATTTTCTCCTAGAATATACTTCAGAATATCTCTCTCGGTCATGGGCCCTTAACTGCAACCTTAATTGCAACCTCAGTCATGAGCTGTTGAGATATCTAGATCAAGTGAAATTAAATTAAGGAGATAACAAAACAAGCATAGACACATAGAACGTCACCACTAGAGTAACTGAGTAACTTATAGCAATCTAATAGCACTCAAACCCAAGAAAATGATACATAAGCATGATTACCTAACAAACTAAAACCACCTCATCACCTAAGTTCAACACACAACTGGTATATTTCTTCACCACTGTTCCATTTATTTGCACTGACCCCTTGCTCCCAGTACTTTCTAAAATGGCAAAGAGTTGTACGAATGGTTTTGTCTTTAAATTGGAACTTGCAGTGTTTACTCAATCCAATTCTAAAATTTGATGTGCAAATGGAAACATTAGGATTATGCAGTTTACAAAAATGTTGAACTCATTACAGATATTATTAGAATTTTGATTTAAGTCAAAACTCAGAAAGACTGCCACTAGTTCATAAATCTAAAATTTACCAAACACGAAATGCTTAAATATACAGAGAAGATTATGATCGAAAAGATAATATAAGAGAGAATGCTTTATATTTCAACTATCAATTAAACAAAGACTAACTGCTATAGAAGATATTTTTCTTAAAGAGATGTTTGAAATTACCAACGCTGACTGTGAGAAAAGCCTACACCAAGGTATAGAAGTTGTTTCTGGCCAATAGTTCATGTACAGAATAAACTCCTCCCCTTGTCTAAAACAATTGACGTTGAACCTTTAAAACAACCAAATCCAATTTCAACCAAAATGACACTCATGAATTGAAAAGAAAAAGCCAAAAAGAACACTTCAAGAATCAAGAATCAAAATCACTCAAACGACACTTGTAAATTCAAGAATCAAGAAGTAAGAAGTGAAAGAACGCATCCAGAAACTCAAATGCAAATCAAAATTAATTGAAATTAAACTAAAAAAAAAAAAAGCTATTAGGAGAGGCATTGAATAGTCAATTTAGAGCCTAACCTTCTGAATGGATATGCAGTGTTTACACGTAATAATAGTAAATTTCTCATCATCGATTCCACTCCACTCTTCAACATTGATCGGAACCATTTCATTAGTTACCCACACCCACCAACTCGGTTCATTTTGGTTAACATTAATCAGAATTTTAGCAGAATGCTTATCATCCCCTAATCTAAAATCAGATTAAAAAATCCATGGTAATTAATCAATTAATATCAATATTCTTACCAATAAATAAAAGGTAAACGGAAACGAAAAAAATTGTCTCACCTTCATTGTCAAAGTCATTAATCCAGCTTAATGTAGTGATAATTTATCTGTTCGATTAGGAATTTCTTGTTGCATGTCCTTCATTCATGGAAAAGCTATATAAGATATCAGAAACTGAAAATAATTGATACAAAATAATAATATAAGAACCTATAGCTTCCTTGAATGGAAACTCGAATTTAGTATTGGATCCATTAAGAGATTTGAGTAGGAGCAAAAAGTATTTAGATTCCATGGTAGATATCAATCGATCATAGAGTTGCTCAAACACGAAAAAAGGGTTATGAAATTTATGTACCTTAGGAGGACAATCATTTAAATAAGCAGGAGTTTCAAGGAGATTGTTGAAGAGTTTGAGGTTCTGTTCCAAAAGATTTGTAACAGCTCGTTTTCAGTGACATCGAAAACAATATTTTTGGGACCACAATTCTGACGAGCGAGTTATTATTTTATTATTATTTTAATGTTTATGGGATTATATTAGGGTTGTGTTAAAATTTCATTAAGAAATTTCGATGTTTAAATGGTTAATTAAGTAAAAAGGATTAAATAGTAAAGGGTGTAAAAGTTGGGTTTTATTAGTTAAAGGGAAAAATGACTATGAAACCTTAAACTAATGGACTAAGATGGTAAATATACCATCCTTGATATTAGTGGACAAATTTAGACACAATTATGTTAGTTTTAAGTTATATTAGTAAGGGTAAATAGGTAATTAGTTAAATAAAAACAAAACAAATGACAAAATGCTATCATCTTCTTCATATTTTTGTTTTCAACCGAATTATCCATGGAAGGGAAAGCTTGAAGTTCATCTAGGTTAAAATTTCTTGCATGGTATGATTTTGTGATCCGTTTCTAATAATTTTTATGTTTTTGAAATTGTTGCAACTAGATCCAGCTAGCCTATACCTTCGTTTTTGAATCTGTTAAAAATTTTGGAAGTTACCATTGATGAATCTTGGTTGTTTATGATGATAATTATATATTTGAACCTTTGGTTGTGATATTTGGTTGTTGTGTAAAGAGGATTAAATTGTTAAAATGTCAAAATTCAAGGTTTGATGGTGAAATTGATGTGTAATAGGAATTTTTAAAGATCCTAGAATATTCAACTGTAATTTTATTTCTAGGAAATGGTCAATTTGATGATTTTCGGGTTAAGGGACTAAATTGCAAAGTTGTAAAAGTTTAGGAAAAATGTGTAATTAATGAAAATTTAAGGATCATATGCATTGAATGGAATGTGAGAAATGTATGAGACTAATATATTCAAACTTGGATAAAAAAGACAATAACTGAGGAAAAGGGAAAAAAGCGGATTAGCCCCTGCGTGTTGTTTAGAATCAAATAGTAGGTAAGTTCATAATGTTTCAATATGTAAATGAATTTCTACTTGTATTTTTACATTATAGTTCTTTAATTAAATTTCTATAGTTACTTATTGAATGATTGCACATACGTTCCCCTATTTGTACTTAAGTACCCCTGATTGCACATACGTGCCCCTGTTCGTACTTCGATACCCTTGATTGCACATATGTGCCCCTGTTTTTACTTCGGTACCCCTGAACACATTTACCTGCCTTGATTTTACTTTGATAAGCGAGAAATCAAATAGTTTATGAATTATGTCTAATTGTAGTAGATTAAATGTTATACTATGTCCTTACTAAGTTATGTAAACTTACCGGTTCTTGTGAATTGTTTTGTAGATAACTATTGCTGAAATTTTGGAAGGATCAATCAATCGGCTCACACTATCTATCGAAGTTGGTAGTTTTTGTATCTCTTAGGGTAGTGGCATGTATATGTGGCTAAATGTGTTGGTTTAGTACACTTTGATACTTTACTACACTATGTTATTAGGTATTTTAACATGCTTGTAAATAGGTTCTTTTTGGTGTAATTAGAATGTTATGAAAATGAGTACTTGTGGTATGTTTTGGTATATGTTTGGACTAGGTTACTATGCATGAAATGAAGTAACATTGATATGTTTTGATAGTTGATGCTTTGATATAATTGTGGTGTCTTTGAATGGCACATTGGTTGGTTGATTTTAGGGGGTTAAATGACATGCTTATGTAGTGGTGAATGTTGTTTAAGTCCCTTAGGTGTATGCTCAAATGGTTAGATTTGTTAAGAGTGAAATTGCTTGTGAAATGGCTTGATTTCAGGTAAATTTTGGGTCTACACGGCCTGATACATGGGCGTGTGACTCAACCGTGTGAGACACACGGCCTAGCGACACGGCCTTGTGCCATCTGAGAGTTCTTTTGTATGCAAGTCAATGAGTTACGCGACCTAACACATGGCCTGACACACATGCGTGTAGGGCAACTCAGAGAGTTACAAGGCCTGGTATACGGGCCGTGTGACACGGTCGTGTGACCTTACTCAAAGAGTTACACAGGTGAGGACACGGGCTGGGACACGACCATGTGTCCCTAGTTCGAAGGTTACATAGGCTGAGACACGAGCGTGTGACCCCTGTTTTGCATATTTTGCATCTTTTTCCTAAACTTTTCAAATTGTTTCCAATTGGTACCAATTTGCTTCTAAGTTATTTTTAGGGCCTTAGGTCTCGATTTAGGGGCAATATGCATGTATATGAATGGTTTATGATATGATCAAATTATTGAATTGTGTTAAGTTTAAATGTTTCCGTTTGTATGTTAATACTTCGTAATCCTAATTCAGTGACGGAGACGGGTTAGGGGTGTTACAAGATTCTTAAGACTGTTGATTTCTAGATTTTAGGGTTTCCAATTCTTTTCGAGCTTAAAAGCGTCATGATTTTTAGGAGAATCATTGTTGAGGTTGTGATGGTGGTGGCAACATTCCTTGGCGGTCCAAGTGACATTGGCGACTTCGAGAACCGTCTTGGCAACCTCTACAGCTTCATGGCCAACCATCTAGGAGGAACTAAAGGTGAAGGTAATATCGACTGAGGAATAGAAAAAAAAAAAAAGAAAGAACGAAGGAGGAGTGTAAAAATTGAAAAGGGAAAAAAAAAATCCTATTCAATGCTTATTCAGTGGTGAGTAAAGGGAATGGCTATGCAACCTTTTCCCTAAATAAGAATGGATTCAATGCAAGTTGTAATAGGCATTACAGCTAACCAAACATTGGTTTGGTGGTGGATCCACCGAATTGGGCTGTTATCTATTCCTATTACACCCAACCAAACATGTTGTTAGTGTTTGCAGAATAGAAGCCAAGGAGGAGTGTTGAACTATGGCTAACTATTCTGGTTACAATTTAGGTTCTTAGTGATTTAGTTCAAAGGAATGTTCAGTTTATGCACTGACATTTAGTGTACAAGTTACTTATTATTTTTTTTTTTTTGTAAGTTTCAAGAAGTGTAGTGTCAGGTGAAATTTTTGAATAAAAGTTGTAATGTTTTGACTGAATATAGATTGAAAACAGTTTCAGCACTTTCTTCTTTTGTTCTTTTCTCTTTCTCTCAATTTGAAACACCAATAGTATTACATCCATCACATATAACAGACTGTTTCCTTTTCTCTTTCCCATGAATTTTGTTTTTATAGCTGAATATCCTATAGTAATGGCTCTGCTAATACAAGTTCTCTCTAAATGATCATCGATCGTACACCGCATATTTGTTCATTTCATCCAGCTTTTTACTGGATTAGCTTCCGGATGTAGCAGAGAAGTTTTTGCTTAGAGAAACCTTAAGTTATATTTCTAAAATTGCCTTACACGGAAGGAAAATCCAACATTTCTTGTCGTCTGTACGGTGTATCTTTCATCAAATGTATTTTGCAGAATATAATACCAATCAAGCAGTGCAGTTGGTATAACATCAAAATTAGTTCTGAAGTTGAATTTGTCTTAGTTAATCTAATTGCTAGAGAGTACTTGACAAATAAAAATAACATACATGAATTGAAATTTCATGAATCATAAATCACAACATACCAGTTTCCCAGTTGTTGTTTTTGATGAATTGTAAATCTCTCTGTATATATATATATATATATATATATATAACAATGATAAAATCCCAGCATCATTATTTGCATCTGGGAGTCGCTGATTGTCTTCTCCAATGGCCTAAAACAGAGCAGGTGAGACATTTTTAACTCAAGAACTGCAAACTGTAGCAATGAATTCAAGCACTGCTGATATTCTCAGTGCTTTCATTATAGTAAGGTTGGATGATATTTGCCCCATTCTTAACAGGATAGGAAGCCTCCATTGCAATACCACACTTTCCGGTATTAGCATTAATATTACGCTCCATTCTTACATATCCATTTTCACCCCAGTTGCTGCCCCATGAATTCCTCACAATCCAGTAGTCTTGACCGTTATCATCGGTGCCATATCCGACCGCAACCACGCCGTGGTCTAAAGCTAACCCGCATTCACCATTAAAAACTCCCTGGAAATATGTTCAAACAATGACAAATGGTAAAACACTCTAATTCTTGTACAGTGTTATTTTGCATGAGAAAAATAGGTGAACTTACTGATTCATAGAGTTGGAAAGCTCTACCACCAGCTTCAATGGCGATACTCACAGGCTGATGTGCGACGGCCTTTTTTAAAGCATTCTCGTTATTTGGAACATCCTCGTACCCATCAATGCTAACAACCTTAGCGTTTTTCTGTCAGAAAAAGAAAAAAAAGGCATCAAAATCCGTAACCATAAACAAACTGCAAGATTACTGTTGTGTTAGGAATTAAGCATTGGGAACTGACTTTTGTTGGATCACATTGGTTATTGAAGCCAAGGTAAGGATAATCCTTTTCAGTGTCAATGCCACCATTGTCGATAATGAATTGGAAGGCATAGTCCATTAGGCCACCATTGCAACCGGCATCGTAGGATCGGTCACAATCGACTAGTTCTTGTTCCGATAGAGAGATTAGTTCACCGGACACGATTTTGTTTATGCCTTCCACTGCTGCAATTGTTGAGAATGCCCAACAACTTCCTGATCGAAGAGAAAAAAAATAGATGATAACAGAGCGGGTTAAATTGAGATTTTGTAACTAATTTTTTGTATTTTTGGTAGTCATTATTCCTTTATTTGCACTTAATTTATTAAATTAAGTATAAAAAAAAAAACTAAAAGCTTATTCAGATCCATTAAGCACTTATTTACTACAAATTAAAGTTCATGAGTTCATTTGCATTTCATACTTCCTCTAAATAAAGTAGCAAAATCCTTAGTAGCTTTTTAATTGCTTTTTAGCTTTAATATATACACTAATTTTAATTGTTTTATCAGTCCATACACCAACTCCGTTATGAAATTATTAAAATTCCTATTATGAGGGTGTTTTTATCCTTTTATATAATAAATAAAATTAATTATAATAAGATTTAAACATGAAACACAATACATGATTAACCATTAATTTTATAAAATATCAATTATATTTTATAAAATTTTAATAAATATATTTATTACATGATTCTTTTTATTCGCATTTCATAAATCTAATGTGTATTTATAATAGATAACGTATGATTTTTTTCCCTGGGTAGCAATATTAATTTTCCCTGTAAAAAATAAATCTAATGCTTTAATGCGACTTAAAAAGCCCCAACTACCAAACTACCGTTCCATTTTCATAACTACCATTCTGCCGCCAATCCGCAGTCCGGTTTTTGATAAGAGGATAAAGGAAAATTAAAGCATGAAATCAAAATAAACGGTTTTTTTTTTAATAAAAGAAATCATGAAATTTTTTTTTGGACGGATCATGAAATTAGCATGAAGCCTTAAGTCACAAGTAATCTCATATTCTTATTTGATGTTAGATTAGGATACTTCAATAATTAAAAAAAGAAGTGCATGGATATAATTATTTTCATTTTGAAGTTAGAAATTAAATAAAATTCACTCACCACAAGATCCTTGATCCTTGACCGGACTAACAGCTCCATGATCTCTCCAGTCTACTAAATCCGGCAAGTTATCGCCGGCACGGTGAGCGTAACGTGAGCTGGGGATCTTGGACTTCATGAGTCGACGCCTAGGGTCAGTCCTGGTGCCCAAGAACTTGGCTCGGTACTCTTGGTTGGTTAAATCCGCAAACTTGTTCAACCCAAGCTTATATGTAGTGTTGTTGTTAGAGTTATGTTCATCAATGAATCTCAAGTTATCCTTAAAGATTTCGAACCTTTTCTCTTCTTCACCGATACCATTGTAAGCTTTGCCATGTTGGATGACCCAAGATTTGTACAATCCCATCACTTCATCATCGCTTCTCCAGCTTGATGATGATGATGGATGGTTTTGGTTTAAGGTTAGAGTGGATACGTATGTAGCAGAAGATAAGGTGAAGAAGAAAAGGGGGAAAAGAAGGGTTAATTCCATGGGAGATTTGAGAAGGGTTGTTGGAGAGAAAGGTTTGAGGAAATTGAATTGATGAAGAAAAGAAGAGAGGTTGAGGGGGTTTATAAAGACAATGGAAATGGTTTAATAATTAAAAAGGGTAGAACATGAATGACGGTTGGATATATTTAAAAAAGAAGAGGTTTTCGGTGTTGTTGGATCCTTCAATGTATATTGTATGAGAAAAAAGAAAAAAAGAACATAGGGGCAGTCGAGTCCTTTGGAACTTGGATAAAGCACTTCTCAACGCAATCTTTGTACTATCGGAAAATTAAATTTATTTTTAAATATATATTTAAGGGATGAAAACTTATCCTTTTACTTAGAGGAATGGGTTTCTCTTTACTCTTCATCTACCAGTCAGATTCCAACCTAAAATGTTCAGTAGAACCAAAAGAAACTGAAAACAAAAACCTTACATTGGAATCTGAGATGGAAAAGAAAGCATTCTCAACTCTTTTGCTATTTTCAAGAGCAGGAAGTCCATCAACATTTTCGCTTATTTACTAGTAAACCAAGTTAATAACTTACTTATAAAATTGTTGTTGCATGGTTTTTTTCTGTTCGTATCATTCACATCAATTTAAAGTTCTTTTTTCCCTTTTTTTTTTACGATTTAATTTTTTTTTTGCATGAAACAGCTTTGAACATCACATTTGCGCATTAAAATTCAAACAATTTTCAACTTGGATCAAATCATGGAACTCATTAAATGGACTTTTTTTTTTAAAAAAAACTTAACAGCATGATAATTTAAATAATTTTTTTTGAATAATTTAGTGATTTAAAAGAGAACTTTATTCAATGATTATTTTGTAATTTTAAAAATTAAATGACTAAAATATAAATTTAGTAATAGTTTAATTATTTTAGTATAATTCACCCTAATTAATATTGAAATAGAAAAAAGTTACATAATTATATTTTTAATACAATAAAATACTAGGAAAATATGATTTAAATCCGTAATGACAAAAATTTTAACCATCTACCTATTTAAGTCAAGATAATAATAGTATAATTATACGAAACAGATATAGTTGCAAGTTGCAAAATGTATAAACCCAGAATCTGGTCTAATATTCCTACTTGTTGGTTTATCATATGCTACGCCCCCCATACCACTCACATGCTGTCATGTTGTTTTCTATTTTCTCATCTTATGAATTTCAGTGCAACCTTTTCATTCAAATTATAAAAAAAAAAAAAAAAACCAATTTGCTGAAATTTGTAAAATAGAACACTTAAATGATTTCCTTTTCCCAATCCAAAATTTCTTTTCGGGCTTTCAATATGAGCATCCCAAGATAATATTTTTTGTACTTCAAAATTCCAGAATCTATTATACAAAAATGATAACTTACCAGTAATTTAGGTTATGCTTGTTTAATTAAAAAATGTTTTTTGAAAAATAATATCTAAAAAGTGATTAATTTTTCTAATATATATATATATATATTTTTTCTAATATTTGAATGAATCTGTATAAAATTTTTTTTTATTGTTTGATAGATTTCTTGAAAATATTTCATAAATATTATTTTCAATTAAATAAATATACATTTGAGATTTTCTTATTTCTTTCATTGTTTAATTGAATTTATTTATATTTAGAAATTTATATTTTACATTGTTCTTTGTAAAATAAACACAACATAAATATATTTTTTATATAATATTATAGTGCAATTTCCTTTTAACAATCGAAATTTATTTTATAATAAGAAAATATTTTGTAATAATCAATGTCATATATAAACTTAATAATAATTAAAACTTAATTTAAATTACATATATTAAATATATGAGAGTACATATTGACACATTAGAATTGTAAGGGATAAATGAGCTAAACATTATTTAATCAAATACTCATATTTATATAATTAAAATATTCATATTTTTATACTAGGTTAAAATATGTCATAAATTCTTGTAATCTTCGTCCAATTGAAATTTAGTCCATGTACTTTTATTTTTGGGTTAGTCGTATTTTTTAGATATCAAAATTTAGGTTCAATTATTAGCATTATTAAAAATATTTAGTTAAATTAATATTCATTATAATGCCATTTTTTAGTTACATGAATACTGCGTATTTTTTATTTAAAAAGGCGACATCAACAAAATTGACAAAAAAAATTTAACAATGTTAACAATTAGATTTTATTTTCAAATCTAAAAAGTAGATGGACTAAATTTTTGAAAATAAAAGTATAGGGACTAAATTCAAAAATTTGTGAAGAGTACATAGACTTATGACATATTTTAACCTTTATACTACAAAACATTTATTATTAATATATTATAATTGTAATTAATATTTATTATTAAAATATTAATATTAAATATTTTTCAATAATATATGAAGAATATTATTTAAAATTATTATTTTTAAAATTTATTATTAAAAATTTGAAATATTAAATAATTTATTAGAATGATAAATTATATAATTAGAAATAGATAACTAAATATGTATGTTTGTATTAAATTTAAATCTTTTTAAAAATTAAAATTAAACATTTATTATTATATAATATTAAGCTTGATTTAAGTTAAATTTTTATAAAAATAAAATTACTCATAAATAAGCTATTTTCGAAAAATGACATATTTTTCTAGAGTGTAAATCATTTTACAAGAAAAAAGACTTATTTTCTGTTGATTTGTAAGTCATTTTCCGTTAACCAAGCTGTTTTTCATAAAACAAACACAAAAAATACAAAAAATATTCTTCCAAAATCATTTTCAGTAAAACAAACTAACCTTATAATTATAAAAATAAAATGTCCAACAATGATGGAGGAACGAATCTTGAAACTGTGAAATAGTGGTGTCATGTTATAAGTAATAAAATATTCCCATTTGAGGTTCGCTTGACATTGAAGAGAGGGTTTTTTGGTAATTATCTTCAGGATGTTTTAACGTTATCGTGAGGAAGAGGATTAACCGATGTGTTATCCAATCACCAATTGACAAATAGTACTTCCAAAACTTATGGAAAAAGCGGAATAAAGAAGCTAATATTTTATTGAAGTAAAGGATTGGTCTTTACAAAGAGAGAAAGCTGTAAGTAAAATAAAAGATTTCTTAAATTATTTTTCGATGCCTTCTTTAGGCTTCTTACATTGTTATTTATAACAAAATTCTTGAACTTTATTTAATTTTTTCTTTAATCCCGCACAATGTTTCTGATAAGGATGCATTCATTGTTGCTTCCACTTGACCCAATACTGCATTAATGATTGCTTCCACTTGTCTTTATCATTGATGGTTACAATCAATTCTTTTTTGTCTTCATTTGGATGCCTTATTATTTAAGTCATCCCTAAACTTGAATGTGAATCTTCCACATAACCTTCTTGCTTTTATCCTTCTTGGATATTATCTAGATTCATTAATTCTATTTCATCTAGGTGTAATGAATCTGGTGACAGTGACAATTTTGGTGAGTTCCAACGCTCCCACGTGTTTCTGATTTCATCTATTATTTGTGATGGAAAATCATCGATCTCCATGTCAGCTATCTTTTTTAATAGTTGCACGGATTCTTCATCTCTATGATTCTAGATATTTCCAATATTATCAGCCACTATACTTCTTCCATCAGTCCAAAGTTTATAATTCTGATGTTGAAGTACATGTTGAGCTGTTGTCATTAAATCAATCCCTGCTTGGTCTGATAATAACTAAAATTATTATAACACTTGTCAATGTCTTTTGTCAAGTGTTCTTTGTTTTCTTTGACAACTGATAACTTGGGGCTTCCAATCATTCTTTGAATAGTCCAAATTTGATATGGCTGATAAAATATTTCTTTTTAGCAATATGAATAAGACTACTTATTTGAATATAAAAATAATAGTAAAAATCGTCTTGATTTACTATTTTTGATAATATAGACTTAATAATTGCAGGAAAATCTTTTAATAAATTGAAAGAAAAATTTTAAACTACTATTTCTTTAACAAAACCCCATTTAATACTTTTTATATCAAATGGTTCATGATCAAGTCTAAATTTTATAGTAGGAAAAGTTTCATCTATATTATTTGTAAAAACATATGCTTGTAAGAAATATTTTGAAAAAGTATTTTTAAATCGAGCTTGGTGATTGCAAATAGCTTTATTTATTTTTGTAAAAATTTCTACTGGTAATATTTTTCCATATTTCATTAATAAAGTTATATAATTTTGATGGTAAACCTAGATTATAAAAATCTTTTATTTCTGGAATTTGTTATTGTTTCAACAAATTTTTTGCTCCCTTTATAATTTCAGAATAACTAGCTTGAAATACCGAATTTGAATCTTGAGACCAAGGATATTGACTTACCGTACTGGTTGTCTTACCATTGGATAAGGAATATAATATCCCTGGTTAGGATAAAATGATACTTGAGGAGATATATTAACAAATCCTTGATTAGGATTTATCAACTTCCCTTTGTTGGGTTTTTTATGGACAGTAGTTCATTCTCCAACCTGTTCTAGAGGTTTTTTACCTCTATCCATAAGGCCTGCTAAGATAATCAGCAATAATTTTATCAGTACCTTTCACATATAAAACTTCAAAATTAAAAGTACATAATTCATTATACCATCTAACTCTCCTAGGTATAGTTTCTAAATTTTTGTTAGTAAGAAATTGTTTAACCGTTTGATTATCAGTTTTTATAATAAATTTTTCAGGTGCTAAATATATAAGAAAATTTTTTATTCATTTTTTAATTGCTAATAACTTTTTTTCATATATAGCATAGTTAATTTCATTTGGTTTAAATTTTCCTGAACTATATCCACATATTAATTCTTCATTATTAATTGTTTGAGCTTTTAAAATACATCCCCAATAATTTTGTGATGCATCTGTTTCTAAAATTAATTTATCACATTGTCTAGGTAAATAAACTTTTGGAATATAATTTATTTCTGATTTTAAATTTTTTATAATTTCTAAATCTTTTTTAGACCGGATAAAAGATTTATCCTTTTTAGTTTTTCATATAGCCTACCTATTTTTTCAGATAAGTTAGGAAAGAAATTTCTTCCATAATTAACTATTCCTAAAAATTGTTGAAGCTGTTTTTTATCTTCAATATTTTCAGGAAATTCTTTTATTTTTACAATAATATGATCTTGCAGTTTAAGACCATCTGCTGATAAATTTAATCCTAAAAATTCTAATTCTGTTTTTTCTAACTCTATTTTCTTAAGACTTAAGATTATTCCATGTTTTATGAATTCTTGAGAAATGATATTTAAATGTTTTCTATGTTCTTCGAAAGTGTCTAAAAATACTAAAATATCATCTATATAAACAACACAAATTTTTTTATATTTATTAAATATAGAATCCATCCATCTTTGGATGATTTCTGGTGCATTACATAACTCAAATGGCATTACTTTCCATTGATAATGTCCATTAGGTGCACTAAAAGCTGCTAAAGGTTTAGATTTTTCGGTTAGCATGATTTGCCAAAATCTCGATTTACAATCAAATTTAAATATTTTGCTTGTTTAGCCTGATTAATTAAAACATCCTTTCTTGGAATAAAATATCCGTCAAAAATAATATTTTGATTTAATCTTTTATAATTAATTACCATCCTAGCTTTTCCTTTTTTTATTTCTGCATGGTTTCTTACCATAAAAGCGAGACTAGAATGTGGACTATCAGTTGTTTCTATTAATCATTTTTCTAATAATTCTTTGATTTGTATATCAAATTCATCTATATCTTGTTTAGTATAGATCATAGATTTTACTCTAATAATTTTATTGGGATTTTCCAATTTAATTTCACAATTTCTAGGACTATTTTGCCATAATTTTAATGGTTCTTCACTAAAATTATTTTCTAATATTTTAAACAACCAATGATCTATTTCTAGTTGTTTAAGCTGTTCTTTTCTTGGTGGTGTAAAATTTTTATCACACAAATTTATGATTTTCAACTAATAGTATTTCTATAGAAATTTTTTCTACTGATAATATAATTAAATTTTTATCTATAGAAAATGGTAAATGTTGATATATAAAATTATTTTCTAATAATATGTCTCCATGCATTGCAGGAAAACATAATATTTTAGGTATTACAAATCTTACATTATTTATGTAAATTGGTACGTTTCTAGCCTTAAATTGAATTATGGTTTCATTACCATCTATTTCTATGGCTCTTATTGGGTGTTTCATTGGTTCCCATTTTTCTATAGGAATAACATTTTCCCTGCAACTACTTGTTGTAGCTCTTGTATCTAATAAAGCATGTAAAGAATATGATTTATATTCTCTGAATTGAAATGTAATTTCAATATATGTATAATATTTTCTTGATTGAAATTTTGAAAATGTAATAACATCAGTATTTCCAATTTTCAATCGTTGAATAATTGTTGAAGTTTGTATTTCTTCCATTCTAGTGTTTCTAGAATTTCTACTAGGTTCAGTTGGAAATATAGGTATATGAACTGTTTTCATTCCTATCGGTGTTGAACTTGTACTTATATTATCTTCTTCTTCCTCTGTTTGAGTTTGAGGGTAAAATTAAATTATCATTTATATTTGTTATAGCATTATTTTTAAAATATAATCTATCTTCTGATGACATATATTCTATAGTACTTACAGGTTTTGAAGTACTAACACTACTTATTCTATCTATCATCCAGTCTCTTGGTATTGATAGATCCCTTAAATGTAATAATTTTGGTTGTATTTCTGTAGTAAATTTGTTGGGTTCAAAAAGCTCAATGATTTTATTATTAATTTCTTTAATTTCTACTTCTGTCGTATTAGTATATTCATTAATAGAAGTCCAACTTATTGCTAGATCTTCTGCTTAATCATTTATTTCAAAAAATTGTCTGAATTTTTAAACATAAACACTCTTCTATTAGAGGATCTATAATAGATATAAAGTAATTTGGTTTGACTTTAAATCCTATTACACCAATATGTAAATTAGATTGAATACCTCCAATAAGTGCTTTTATTGGATTTTCAAATCTTTTATCTAATTATACTGCTATCATAGGTATATCATGACCTTTTTTAAATAAAGCTCTAATAGTTATCATTATTATTCCTAAATGTATATATCTAACTTGAGGATATTTCTTTTTAATCCTTTTAATTTTATCTTTAGTAAATAATGGGATTTCTGTTAATCCTCCTCTGGTATCTTTAGCGACTGTATTACCGCTAATTTTTTCTATGTGTCTTTGACTCCATATCTTTAATTTAGAAATTTTATATATTTCTTCTTTAGAAATATGATTTTTATTTATTTTTTCTATCATTTCATCAGAAAAGTCTTTTTCTTCTCCGATTAAATTTCCTAATTTTATATCATGTTGTTCAGATTTAGGAATTTCTTCTAATTGATTATTAGAACTACTTCCTACATTAAACATAAATATATATTCTTCATTATCTGAATCAGAATCTGTTTCTGATATTAATTCATATAATATTTCTTCAGGATTTATTTCTTCTTCTAAGCATATTTCTAAGTCTTGTTCTTCAAGAGTTTTAATCATTTTCTTTGCATTTTTTCCTTTGTTAGGACAATATGGTGCTATGTGACCTTCTTCATCACATATAAAACATTTACATATTTGTTTTTTAGATTTTTTAGAAGTTTTTCTTCTAACAAATTTTTTCTTTTTATTATAACCATTATATTTTTTATTTCCTGGTTTCTATTAAATTAACTTATATCTTCTATTTTTCTTTGTATGTTTTTTTTAAGTATTAGAACGTATTGATTTACATCCAAATTCCCACTCATTTTCTAAAATTTTAGTACAATGTTTACCACTTAATTTATTTTTAACTTGTTTAGAGGCTTTAGTTTGTAAACAATGTAAAGTTATTCTTTCTTTTGCAAAATTTATCCTATTACCTATAGATCTACATTTTCTGGTTCTATTCCAGCCTTTTTACTATGTTTATCTAAATAATTCACATATTTTTATATACAAATCTCATCCCATAGTGGTGGTAATTTATGAAAATATTAGTTTTTCCCAAAATTCTATATTTTCATTTTTTAGTTTTTGATTTTCATGAAGAAATTTTTAAGAAAATTCTTCTAAATATCTAATATCACATAACTTAATTTTTGACAATATATAACTAGATATACTATCCTAAACCCTTTTATCAAAATAGCCACAAAATTCTGTTTTTAGAATAAAAGTTAATCCTTTTAAAAGATCTTTGAGAGTTCCTATCTAGTTGATTAACTGCCCTTTTTGTTCTTTTCCTTTGTCCGATTCTTTCCATCTTCTTAAAAATTGTAGAACATCACCTTGAAATGTTCCAACAAAATAATTTAAGAATTTTTCTTTTGTCCAAGTATTGTTATTGTTTACAACAATAGTCATTGTAACACCCCAAACCCGGTCAACCCACCACGACCGAATTTGGCATGTCACAGAGGAAAAACGTTTTGAAGAAAATCAAGCTACCGATTAAATTTTGTGGAAAACTCTTTGTTGCTCTATGTTTGTAGAAATCAGGTGCATGATTAGTTAAAAACCGATAGTTTACTTTGAAATCCCGGGAATAAATCTTTAAAACTTAGATGTCGATCTATAGATTTAGAAAATGTGTGTATCATTTACAAAAACCCGAATTATTCTTTCTTAGTTATTTCAAAATCAGTTGAATTAAACGTGGAAAACTTAAGTTTGAAATCCATTTGAGTTGTTGTTGTTATCAGTTGATTTGTATTACCCGATGGTAAAGTTTTGAAAACCATTGCGTTTTGTAGTTTAGAAAACCTTGGGCTTAAATTGTTAAATTAATCAGGTGATGTACTTAACCATGTTTAGAATAAATCCAAAGCATATAAATAATTCAAAAAACGTAATTTAAATGGCCTTATTACAACCCAAAATAAAAATGAAACCGAATTTAGATAAAATAAAGTACCCAAACCAAAGTCCATGTAGAACCGAATTTATTTAATGCATGGCCACCTCGAGTCCACCCGGCTCCTCATCCGCGACCTATGAATCACCTGAAAAGATAAGGGAGAAGGTGAGTCACCAAGACTCAGTGCATAATCCCCCTTCCGGTTAATGCAACATACTTACACAAATCATCACCAAGCAATATATATAATGCACCCAAACCTAGCCATCCGTAACTCCGTTTCTACCCCGTGTGGTACCAAACCACTGGTGGTGCCAAACTACTGGTGACCCAAAGTCACGATATCTAATAATAATGTGGTGCCAAACCACTGGTGACCCAAAGTCACGAATACTCCATCTGTGGGGCCAACCCACGTTGTGATACCAAATCACTGGCAACAATCCCGTCATATCAAATGTGGGGCCAACCCACTGTGGTGCTAAGCCACTGGGACGAGTCGCTATGAGGTGCCAAACCTCTGGTGACCCAAAGTCACGAAATATCAATAATCCAAGTGTGGGGCCAACCCACGTGTGATACCAAATCACTGGCGACGATCCCGATATGTCAACTGTGGGGCCAACCCACTGTGGTGCTAAGCCACTGGGACAAGTCGCTATGAGGTGCCAAACCTCTGGTGACCCAAAGTCACAAAATAATCTGTGGTACCAAACCACTGGAGGTGCCAAACCTCTAGTGTCCCAAAGACACGGATATCAAACTTCCCCCTCCTCTCATATCACCCATAACAATGCATCACATGTACAAATCATGCCATCATGCCTTAGTACGAAACATATAGCCAATATATCATAGATCATGTATCATGCATCATACAACAAAATCATATCAAAACGGGCTTACCCGAATCCTTGCTCATACCCATAAGGTATCATATCAGTATCTACACTGTTTCAGCTTTTAATAAGTTTAGGTTATTAGCATATATACTAAGTTATGAAGTGTGTAAGTTACACACCTGTTACTAACGCAAGCACTAAATCTCGAAGAGCCGATCTACTGCACTAGATCCTTTGATCCTACATTCGGCCAAACCACAACACCATTAACAAGGCCATTCGGCCACACCAACAAATCCCGAAGGGTGAGGTAACGCATAAACAACAGCACCCTTACCTTTCTGCCTTACGATAACAAATCACAACACCAAAGTACGCGAGACTGATCCTCCTCCTACATTCGGCCAACAACAAACCTTAGTCTCAATAGCCTTCGGCTTTTCAACCACTTATAGAATGATTAAACTATTATAGATCCTTACCAAAGCCTTAATGAATCGCTTGACAGAGAATGAATGGCCCAGATCCACTGCTTCCAAAGTCCCGAAGAGCCTAGGGAAATCGGTTTCCAAAGGTGATTAGAAATATTGATAACAAATGCCGAGATTCGGCTTTTGCACCCACCAAAGTCGACAGAGAGGAGAGAAAAAGAAATAAAGAAATTCGGCCAAGACACTTACCCTTCTCCAAAACCGGTTAGAGAAGAACCCAAGGATGATCCACCCTTGTTGATATTCGGCCAAAATAAGACAAGAAGAAAACAAGGAGATTTCGGCACAGAGTATGGTTGATAGAAGAGAAAAGCAATCAATATTCGGCTAACACAAAAAAGAAAAGAAAAGGAAGAGATATGAATGGTGTTCGGCCTAAGGGGTTTCGGCAAAAAGAAAGTGAAGAGGAAGATGTGGTTTGAGCATTTATGTAAAGAAAGAGAAAGAGAGATGGGAGAAAGAGAGGTTCGGCCAAACACTTGAGAGGAAGAAAAGAAAAAGAAGAGAAGAGGGTTACTTTCGGCTTCAAAGAGAATAAAAGATGAGAGGGAGTTCAAGTGGAGATTCGGCCAATTGCCTAAGGAAGAAATCGACAACCTCCTATGGTCTTTCGGCTTTTACTTCAACAAAAATGCACTAGGGAAAAATCGGCACACTCAAAAAAAAGGTTTTTCGGCTTGATACACCAAGCACACTAGGACCTAGGCCAGCCGAAATTGCACCACAAAGCACCTAAGGAAATTCGGCACTCTCCTCCCCTTAGCTTCCAAAACTGAACACTCCTCTGCCAACAAGAGTTCAAAATTCAGCCACTTCCTCAAACTCCTCCTGGCCACTAATTCAAATGAATTTGAATTCCACAAGTTCCTTATTTTTCTCCTTGCCACCCATTCAAATATTTTGACTTAGTCCATGCTTATCTGACAGAGTTTGTGCTGAGCACAACTCTTCCCCCTTGGCGTCAAAATAATAAGCAGAAAGGTGAGATTTCTGCTACTCGAACCTGAGCTCTTCCTTCCCTGCATGTGGCGTCACCCCCTTGTCTCTTATGTGGCGTCACTTTGCCACTACACCACACACTCCACTTGTGTCATTTTCTCCATATTTTATTCTTAAGGCCTACCTGCCAACTTCCAGGGTTTTTTTTCACCTAAAACCAAAATTTCCCCAAAGCCAAAGTTCGATCCCGGGACTTCATAGAAGCCCTCTAACCTTCCAAAATCACTTATCCCATAAGTCTGACTTGCATTTAAGCCGATCTCTTGTTCTCCAAAAATTTAAATGCTACTACGCTCAAGGCCCACTGGACTCAATCTTACTAGGCCCAATTTCAGGATGTTACAGTCATTGACTGTGCCCAATCATCTATAGTTTTTTCATAATCTGATATTGGAATATTAGTTAAGTCTAAATATATTCCACCTTGGGCCATATTTCTTTTATTTAAACCATCTATCCTATGTGGTATAGGTTGACTAGATGATTCTCCTGGATATTCAGATTTAATCTCATTAGTAGCTATGTTTTCGGTTTGATTACCAAAAATTCTAGTTGTATTTTCAACTTTTTCAAAATTTTTATTAAAAGTTCTCAGATAATCATCATGGTGAAGATCTGATTCTATTTTTCTTTTTCCATAAGGATCTGTTTCTTCAATAACCATTGGTTCTGGAATTTCTACTTCCTCATCTGTTGTAGTCTTTTCTTCATATGTTCACTTAGCAACTTATGGGGTTGGGCCTCGTTTAACATTTATCATAACTCTAGTATAAAAAAGTGTTTTTGAAATTTTAAATAATGCTTGCATTGTAATAAAGAGAATTAAAGTATTATTTACGGCTTGATTTTAACTATATATTGATTTATGCTTTAAATTTGGTAATTATATCCATATTAGAGTTTGAACCTTTTTTTTTTGTTCAACTTAGTCCTTGAACTTGGTAGATGTTCTCATATTTTGGCCTAAACTTGGCAATTATTCCCACATTGGGGCCTAAGCTTTAGGATTTTCAAAGACTAACTTGGAAAAAAAAAGTTCAAGCCTTAATGTGCGAACAATTGTCAAGTTTAGAGGCTAGCTTGGTCAAAAAAAATTATGCCCCAATGTAGGAATAGTTGCCAAGTTCATGGTCTAACTTAGACAAAAAAAATCCGAGCCCTAAAAAGTGATTCAACCTTATCAAAAAGTACTTTTTAAAAGAAAAATATCTATTTTAGACATGTGTTGTAAAGTAGAAGATATGTTGGACTTTTTTAATGATGATAAGAAAGTAATTTTAGCCAAAAGCACTTTTACAAAAACTAAAAACTAAATTTTTATTTGAGTTAAAATCCTAGTTTAAAAACAATATTTATTTGAAAAAGTTACTTTTAATTAGAAATCAAAGTTTGAAATAAAAAGCACTTTTCAATTACTAGAATAAACATCTAACCTTCAAAAACAAAGATGTGGCCTCCTATCTTGACTTCTATGGAGCAGTTGTAACGCCCCAAAATCCTTTATAAATTACCTTCGTATATTGTTGTTACACAATTTTATGTCTGCTTCAGTGGTTAAGTGCTCTGGGAGCGTCTGAGAGGTCCCAAGTTCAAGCCTTAGCTTGGGCAATTTTTGTTGTTTTAATTTATTAAACCCCTATCTTTAGGCAGTAGGCTTATAACTAAATGCTGGTAAAATATGTCAGAATGGGCCTGCTGGTCTTGTGGTTAAGTGGAGCGTTATGTTGCAAGAGGTCTAGAGTTTGAGTGCCTACGCAAACATGGGACTTATTTTTATTCCTTGGTCGGAGAGGTGTTGGAGTTTGAGGCAAAATTCTGAGTGTTTGAGGAGTGTGGGGGATGTGTGGCTGATTTTTAGGAGGAAACATTGGGATTGGGGAGTGATTTTAGGAGAAAAGGGTGGGATAGAGAGAATATCCGTTTTTGATTTAATTTTTTTTTTCAATTTCGATTTCATTTGGTTTCCAAAAAAACCTCTGCCGAATTTTCTCTCTTGCCCTTTTCTCATTTTCTTTTTCTTCTTTTTTCTGCCATTCTCAA
Source organism: Gossypium australe (assembly GCA_005393395.2). NCBI lineage: Eukaryota > Viridiplantae > Streptophyta > Magnoliopsida > Malvales > Malvaceae > Gossypium > Gossypium australe. The sequence goes on along the minus strand of CM016625.1, from coordinate 46,719,399 downwards.
CTTCCCTTGGTTGTTGCCGAATTTCCAATTAATTTGCTTAACATAATCGGTTTCTACCCAATTTCGGCATTGGCATTGGTTTCCCTATTGTCCTGTCGATTGCTCTTTGTCCTAGGTGCCGATTAATACTGTGATTTCGGCCATTTTCTTGTTCCTCTCCCTTCTCCTCTTTATTTATTCTTTCATTGGGGTTCGGTCAACTCCCTTTTTTTCTTTTGCTGCTGACTACTTTTGTTTCCTAATCTGCTTCTTGTTACTGCAACTTGTTGTCTCTGTTTCCTATTTTGCGTTTGGTAAGTAATGTTTCGCCTATTGTATTTTGATCCTTAATTGGTGACTAAGGGGATTGTTATATTTATGGTAGGATTAAGGCGGTGATCGGTTTGTGCTGCTACTGAGGTTGGAGCATTTAGGGTAGGGTTTATCATTGGTAAGTGCTAATGGCATGTGGTTATTTGGTTGCTTGGAATCAATGTTATCTGACTTCGGTTGATGCCCAGGAACTATTCAGGGAGTGAAAGATATTTCATTGGCATTGAAGTGGATGAAACCTCCCACTTTACTCGATCGAAGGTAACATTGTTATTAGTTTAGTGCACGTTCAACTCGTGTGTTTCGATTAAGTAAAGGTTTAGGAGATTAATTGGTAATGGTTCGGGCAAATGTAGGTTTCAAGGCTCGGGGTAGTTTTCTCAGCAAATAGAAACCAGGTGTGTAACAGTACACTATAAAAGATATCGATGAAATGCTGAAAAGTGTGTAAACACTGTTCTAAATCGAAAATAGGCAAAAAGCAGAAAAGTGTGAATCGTCAACGCCACACGGGCTTGCAGCTACCTGTGTGGTAGGCCGTGTGACTAAATAGGGGTGTGTGATCGACGAGGCCGACCATGTGCAATTTCATGGGCCGGGCTGAACTGGGCCGTGTGGGCCCCACAGGCGTGTAGAAACTATTGGGCTAGGCCGTGTGATCCATATGACTAAAGTCATTTTGGGTCGTGTGGGCCCACATGGGCTAGTATCCTGGCTCGTAAGCCCATTTTCACTGTTTGACTACTAAGGTTGCACAGGTCGCCCGAGACTACTGTGGACCTACTATAGGGTCGGTAAGCTATACCTAGATCCCTAACTGACTGTATGACATTTAAATATTATGACTGTTTACTGAGCATGATATCTACACTTTTCTGATTATATGCACGTTTCCATGAGATGGCATGTCACTATTGTATGATGCAGTGCATGGGGTTGGGAAAATATGATTGGAGGAAGCGTACTGTACTGGCAGCTCTACTGCAAATTATTGAAAGGCTTCGAGCCTAAATTACTGGTAGCCCAGCTGCATATCACTACTGTATAGTGCTGCATTCGGTACTCTCTGGAGTGTAGGGATGGGTGGGTTGATTATATGCTCACATGGAGTGTTGGGTTGGACGGATATAGAGTGTAGAGGTTGGATGGGAAGGACTTGTATACTGTTTCATATGTTACTGCACTGATTAATGTTACTGTAAGGGGCCAGGGCCCAAGCACATGATTGTTCTGTACTGAGATGGGCCAAAGCCTAAACTGAAATTGTCACCAGTACTAAAAAAGGGCTTAGGCCCAGACTGTGTTTCTTTTTTGTCTGTTTGCTAAGTATGGGATTACACACTGAGTTTTCGTAAACTCACCCATCTGTTTTAACTTTACAGGTAATCCCCAATCATAGGCGGATCGGTGTAGCGAGGGACTCAGAGGTGGCCACACGTCCACATATATTTTCGTACTTGATTATGTTTTTAAGTATTTACGGTATTTTTACTGTAAATGGCCTTTATGGGTTTTTACTTTAATTTGGGATTTTTATTTTGATTTATAAATGCTAGCAGTAGGATAAGACGCGAGTTTTCAAAAAGACAAATGATTTAGCAAAACACCACGAATACGCAACCTATTCCAAAGCTTCCGCAATAAATGACGTTTTTTAATAACATTTTAAAAGTGAATAACTTTTTGATAATGACTCACGTTTTGAAAATGAATGGCACGTCTTGGAATCATCATAAAATAACATAAATAGGTTAAATAGAAAATGGGTTTTTAACGATATCACACTTTATGCAAAACACTTCAATGTGACATATCCAGATTCAGCCATAGCGTCTAGGCCGGGTTTGGGGTGTTACATTTAGTGGTATCAGAGCTAGGTTACAAAATTCGGCTGTGGATTAGGTTTTTAACTTGAAATTCTAAAGAACTGCTTTCAAATGATTTGAAGTATTTTGAAATGTTTTACTGAATGTGTGGCACACCGAGTCTCCGACGCTGATCCTGTAAGTTCTCTCTAAAAACTGTATTATAATTTAAACTGAAACTGTTATAGGTAGTATTACTGAGACTAATGTAGGTAGTATATCGTACTACAAACACCTTAGTAGTGTGCACTGGGACTATAACAAAATAGATAGATACTACGCTCTGCAAAAATGAATACTAAATTACTGATACTGTTTTACATAAAACTTGGTTAATAATTCTTGAAACTGTAAACTGATCTGCAAAAAACTGTTAATTTAGATAATACAAGATTAGACAATGAGCACTAGAGGTACTCGCGGATAGGGTACAAAAAGCCGTGGTAGGGGCCGTAGAGGTGCTCGAGCTGGGTCCTCGTCATCTGGCCACATACCTAATTTGAAAACCAGTGAGACACCGTCTTCACCTGTGACTGGGACTGGGTCTCTTGATCGAACGGATGGGGATGACGCACTGTCTCAAGCCATGTTAAGAATTTTGGAGAGGGTCGTTGGGACCAATACTGGTACTGGGGGCCGAGGCCGGTTACGGAACGACTTCAGACCAATGGAGCTGAGATTTTTAGGGGTATTACTGGAGTTGCCCCTAACGTGGCTGAGTACTAGATAGAGGCCACAGAGAGAATTATGGACGACCTGGACTGTACTAGATAGGGTGTGGTATCACTACTACGAGATGAAACATATCAGTGGTGGCTCACTGTAAAGGAGGGCACTCAGCCCGAACGACTGACTTGGGAATTCTTCAAATCAGCCTTCCAGGGAAAATACGTGGGTGCCAGTTATGTGGATGCCCGGAGGAGAGAGTTTTTAAATCTGACTCAGGGGGACAGATCAATGGATGAATATAAGGCCGAGTTCTTAAACCTGAGCCGCTATGCGAGAGGTATGGTGGCGGCTGAGTACAAGCGATGTGTTCGCTTCGAGGACGGCCTCAGAGATAGCTTAAGAGTGTTGATAACTCCACAGAGGGAGTGAGACTTTGCTGCACTAGTGGATAAGGTGAAGATCGTCGAAGAGGTTAAGCACACTGAGTGCCAGAACTGAGAGAAAGAGCGGGGTAGGAACAGGAGGGATTCAAAGCCCTCGAGTTCCATTTAGAGGCATAAGAAAAAGGCCAGGGTGGATGAGCCGGTCAGAGTTGGGGCCTCTACTAGACAGCAGCCTTGTACTGATTGTGGGGGACACCATCTGGGCGAGTGTTGGAAAAGAACTGAGGCATGTTTGAGGTGCGGTTCATTGGAGCACTATATTAGAGAGTGTCCACGGAGGCCTGATCAGATGCAAGCTCCTGGTATGGGTACTACACAGTCGCCGAAGGGTGTTCAGCAGCCACTGAGAGGCCGCGGTCAGGCTCGAAGTGGTAGTGGGTTGGGCCGTGGGCAGAGAGCACCAGGCAGATGTGCTAATCAGACTGAGGCAAGGTAGCCGACTCTAGTATATACTGCAAGTCACCGAGAGGAGGAAGATGTTTCAGATGTCATAACGGGTACGCTCTTAATTTTTAATGTACCTTATACTGCATTGATAGATATATGATCCACTCATTCCTATGTTACCTGCTCTGTTACTAAAAACTTGAGGATTCTGGTTGAGAGTATTCCGAGTGAAATTAAGGTATTAAGTCTATTAGGGTAGCTCGTCTGGATTAATAAGTTATTTAGAGACGTCCCTTTAGAGGTACAAGGAATTATTTTTCTGGCTGATTTAATGGAACTCCCTTTTGGAGAATTCGATCTGATACTGGGGATGGATTGGTTGGTCAAACACCGAGTGAGTTTGGATTGTGCCACTAAATGGGTTGTACTGAGATTTGAGGAGGACAACGAGGTAGTTGTAATTGGGAAACGTCGGAACTACTTGTCGAATATGAGTTCTGCATTGAGAGTCAAAAAGTTGGTTCATAAGAGATGTGAGGAGTATCTGGCCTACATCAGTGTTCCAGATTCTGGGGAGTCTTCTGTTAGAAAAATCAGAACGGTTAAAGACTTTCCAGACGTCTTCCCTGAAAAACTACTTGGGTTACCTCCAAACTGTGAAGTTGAGTTTGGGATTGAGCTCCTTCCTGGTATAGCTCCGGTGTCCATCGCCCCTTATAGAATGGCGCCGAAGGAGCTTGTGGAGCTTAAAGCTCAAATCTAAGAGTTACTGGATCGTGGGTTCATCCGCCCTAGTGTATCTCCGTGGGGAGCACCAGTTCTGTTCGTAAAAAAGAAGGATGGATTCATGCGTATGTGCATTGATTATCGACAATTGAACAAGTTGACCATCAAGAATAAGTATCCCCTACCAAGGATAGACGATCTGTTCGATCATTAGCTTCGATTTTCTCTAAAATTGACCTCCGATCTGGGTACCATTAGTTAAGGAGGCTGATGTATACAAGACTGCGTTTAGGACTCGCTATGGGCACTACGAGTTTTTAGTATTGCCTTTGGATTGACGAATGCACCAGCAGCCTTTATGGATTTGATGAACCGAGTGTTCTAGCCCTATTTAGATCGATTCGTGGTAGTCTTTATTGACGACATTCTGGTGTATTCGAAGACTGATGATGAACATCTCCGAGTGGTTTTGCAAATTTTGAGGGAGAAGCAACTGTAAGCCAAGCTCAGTAAGTGTGAGTTTTGGTTAAAAGAAGTAACATTTCTGGGCCATATGGTATCTGCCGAAGGGATTAGGGTCGATCCTCGAAAGATTGAAGCTGTCTTCGATTGGAACTAGCCTAGGACTGTATTAGAGATTCGCAATTTTTTGGGACTGGCTGGGTACTATCGATGATTTGTAGAGGGCTTTTCTGTAATTGCAACATCCTTGACTAAGCTGCTATGTAAGGGTGTACCGTTTAACTGGACGGATTCATAGCAAAAGAGCTTTGAGAAGCTCAAGACCATACTGACTGAAGCCCCTGTTCTGATACAGCCAGAGTTTGGGAAAGAGTTTACCGTGTACAACGATGCATCACATGTCAGTTTGGGATGTGTGTTGATGTAAAAGGGTAAGGTAGTAACATGCGCGTCTCGACAGCTTAAGACCCATGAGGCGAATTATCCAACGCATGACTTGGAGTTAGCCGCAGTGGTATTCGCACTGAAAATCTGGGGCATTACTTGTATGGTGAGAAGTGTATCATTTACACCGATCACAAAAGCCTCATGTACCTCTTCACTCAGAAGGAGCTAAATCTTAGGCAGTGTAGATGGATGGAGCTGCTTAAGGACTACGACTGTACGATTGAATACCACCCTGTTAAGGCCAATGTGGTGGCCGATGCACTGAGCCGTAAAGCTATGACTGATTTGAGGGCGATGTTTGCTCGTCTCAGTTTATTTGATGATGGTAGTCTATTAGCTGAACTCCAGGTTAAATCGATGTGGATTGAGCAGATTAAGGGTAAACAGTTGGAGGATGAGTCACTGGGTCTTCGATTCCAATAGATTGAGAGTGGTAATACATCAGATTTTGGATTGAATAGCGAAGGGGTTCTCTATTTCCATGGGAGAGTTTGTGTACTGAGTGATGCAGAGTTGAGGTAGTCTATACTGCAAGAGGCGCATAGTATCCCTTATGCTATGCATCCTGACAGGAACAAGATGTACTGAGACCTTCGTGAGCTATACTAGTGGCCAGGGCTTAAGCGAGATGTTACCAATTTTGTGAGCAAATGTCTAACGTGCCAGCAGGTTAAGGCTGAGCATCAGCTACCCTCAAGTTTACTGTAGCCAGTTAAAATACCGCTTTGGAAGTGGGAAAGAGTGACTATGGATTTCATAAGTGGGTTGCCCTTAACACCTACTAAGAAAGATTCAGTGTGGATCATCGTGGACTGGTTGACCAAGTCTTCCCATTTCATATCGGTTCGTCTGACTACCCTCTGCAGAAGCTAGCTAAGCTGTATGTGTCTGAGATAGTGAGACTGCATGGGGTACCGATTTCGATAATATCTGATAGGGATCCTCGCTTCACGTCTCGGTTCTGGAAGAAGCTACATGAAGCTCTGGGTACAAGGTTGGACTTCAGTACTGTGTTTCATCCTCAAACAGACGGTCAATCTGAGAGGGTGATTCAGATACTGGAGGATATGTTAAGGGGTTCTGTAATTGACGTCTGAGGCAGTTGGGAGGAGTTTTTACCGTTGGCAGAGTTCGCTTACAACAACAGTTACTAGTCTAGCATACAGATGGCACCTTACGAGGTGCTCTATAGTCGTAAGTGTCGTACTCTTTTGTGTTGGACTGAGTTGGGCGAGCACCGTATTCTGGGTCTTGAACTGGTTTTTGATACTGAGGATAAGGTCAGGTTGATTCGAGATCGACTAAAAGAGGCACCTGATAGGCAAAAGTCGTATGCGAATCTAAAGCATCGAGAGATTGAGTGTTTTGTGGGGGACTTCATTTTTCTCAATGTCTTGCCGTGGAAGAAGGTACTGAGATTTGGTCGTAAGGGTAAGTTGGGCCCCAGATTCATTGGACCTTAGCGCATACTGAGGAGTGTGGGACTAGTTGCCTACCAGTTGGAGCTATCTCCAGAGTTAGAGCGGATTCACGATGTGTTCCACGTCTCTATATTGAGATGCTACCGCTTTGATCCCACACATATTCTTCTAGTTGAGGAGATAGAGGTTAGGCCAGATCTGACTTTCGAGGAGGAGTCGGTCCAGATATTGGACCACGATGTTAAAGTTCTGAGAAGAAAGTCCATCCCATTGGTTAAATTTCTTTGGCATAATCATAGTTCTAAGGAGGCCACGTGGGAGCCTGAGGGTGTGATGCGACATCAATATCCTCATTTGTTTTGATCAGGTAAAATTTCGAGGCTGAAATTTACTTTAAGGGGGTAGAGTTGTAACGCCCCAAAATCCTTTATAAATTACCTACGTATATTGTTTTTACACAATTGTATGTCTGCTTCAGTGGTCAAGTGCTCTGGGAAATGTCTGAGAGGTCCTAAGTTCAAGCCTTAGCTTGGGAAATTTTTGTTGTTTTAATTAATTAAACCCATATCTTTAGGCAGTAGGCTTAGAACTAAATGCTGGTAAAACATGTCAGAATGGGGCTGCTGGTCTAGTGGTTAAGTGGAGTGTTATGTTGCAAGAGGTTTAGAGTTCGAGTGCCTGTGCAAACATGGGACTTATTTTTATTGCTTGGTCAGGGAGGTGTTAGAGTTTGAACGAAATTCTGAGTGTTTGAGGAGTGTGGGGGATGTGTGGCTGATTTTTAGGAGGAAATATTGGGATTGGGGAGTGATTTTAGGAGAAAAGGGTGGGATAGAGAGAATATTCGTTTTTGATTTAATTTTTTTCCAATTTCAATTTCATTTGTTTTCCAAAAAAACCTCTGCCTAATTTTCTCTCTACCCACTTCTTATTTTCTTTTTCTTCCTTTTCATGCCTTTCTTAACTTCCCTTCGTTGCTGTCGAATACCCAATTAATTTGCTTACTTCTGCTTATTGAATGTCTCCTCGTTGGTTTTCCCTAGTCAGAACATAATTGGTTTCAATCCTAATTTCGGCATTGGCATTGGTTTCCCTATTGTCCTGTCACTGCTCTTTTTCCTGGGTGCCGATTAATGCTGTGATTTCGGCCATTTTCTTGTTCCTCTCCCTTATTATCTTTATTTATTCTTTCGTTGGGGTTCGGTCAATTCCCTCTTTTTCTTTTGCTGCCGACTACTTTTTTTTCATAATCTGCTTCTTGTTGCCGCAACTTGTTGTCTCCGTTTACTATTTTGCGTTTGGTAAGTAATGTTTTGCCTCTTGTCTTTTGATCCTTAATTGGTGACTAAGGGTATTGTTATATTTTTGGTAGGATTAAGGCGGTGATCGGTTTGTGCTACTACTGAGGTTGGAGCATTTAGGGCAGTGTTTATAGTTGGTAAGTGCTAATGGTATGTGGTTATCTGGTTGCTTGGAATCAATGCTTATCTGACATCAGTTGATGCCTAGGAACTATTCGGGGAGTGAAAGATATTTCATTGACATTGAAGTGGACGAAACCTCCCTCTTTACTCGATCGAAGGTAACATTGTTATTAGTTTAACGTGTGTTCAACTCGTGTGTTTCGATTAAGTAAAGGTTTAGGAGATTAATTGGTAATGGTTCGGGAAAATGTAGGTTTCAATGCTCGGGGTAGTTTTCTCAGCAAATAGAAACCAAGTTTGTAACAGTACTCTATAAACGATATCGGTGAAAAGTCGAAAAGTGTGTAAATACTGTTGTAAATCGAAAATAAAAAAAATCGAAAAGTGTGAATCGTCGACGCCACACGAGCTTCTGGCTACCCGTGTGGTAGGCCGTGTGACTAAACGGAGGTGTGTGATCGACAAGGCCGGCCATGTGCGATTTCATGGGCCGGGCCGAACTGGGCTGTGTGAGCCTCACGGGTGTGTGGGCCCCATATGAGCAAACCACACAGGCGTGTGGAAACTATTGGGCGATGCCGTGTGATCCGTACGACCAAGGCCATTTTAGGCCGTGTGGGCTACACGGGCGTGTGGGCCCACATGGGCTAACATCTTGGATCATAGGCCCATTTTCACTGTTTGACTGCTAAGGTTGCACGGGTCCCCCGAGACGATTGTGGACCTACTGTAGGGTCGGTAAGCTATACCTGGATCCCTAACTGACTGTATGACATTTAAATATGTATGACTGTTTACTGAGCATGATATCTACACTATTCTGATTATATGCACATTTCCATGAGATGGCATGTCACGATTGTATGATGTATTGCATGGGGTTGGGAAAATATGATTGGATGAAGTGTATTGTACTGGCAGCTTTGCTGCAAATTACTGAAAGGCTTCGAGCCTAAATTACTGGCAGCCCAACTTCATATCACTATATAGTGCCGCATTTGGTACTCTCTGAAGTGTAGGGATGGGTAGGTTGATTATATCCCCACATGGAGTGTAGGGTTGGACAGAGATGGAGCGTAGAGGTTGGATGGGTAGGACTTGTATACTGTTTCATATGTTATTGCACTGATTGATGTTACTGTAATGGACCAGGGCCCAAGCACATGTTTGTTCTGTACTGAGATGGGCCAAAGCCCAAACTGAAATTGTCACTAATACTAAAAAAGGGCTTAGGCCCAGACTGTGTTTGTTTTTTGTCTATTTGCTAAGTATGGGATTACACAATGAGTTTTCGTAAACTCACCCATCTGTTTTAACTTTACAGGTAATCCCCAGTCTTAGGCGGATCGGTATAGCGAGGGACTCAAAGGTGGCCACACGTCCGCATATATTTTCGTACTTGATTATGTTTTTAAGTATTTGGGGTATTTTTACTATAAATGGCCTTATTGGTTTTTTCTTTAATTTGGGATTTTTATTTTGATTTATAACTGCTAGTAGTAGGATAAGACACGAGTTTTCAAAAAGACAAATGTTTTATCAAAATACCACGAATACGCAACCTATTCTAAAGCTTCCGCAATAAATGACGTTTTTTAATAACGTCTTAAAAGTGAATAACTTTTTTATAATGACTCATGTTTTGAAAATGAATGACACGTCTTGGAATCGTTATAAAATAACATGAAGAGGTTAAATAGAAAAGTGGTTTTCATCGATATCACACTTTACGAAAAACACTTCAATGTGACATCGCCAGATTCGATCATAGCGTCTAGGCCTGGTTTGGGGTGTTACAGCAGTGGTTGCTTTTTTCAGACACCCAATTGACACAAATTCGAATTGTGTTATCTTCATCCTTACTCCTATTATTGTATAACAAAATCTAGACTCCTAGTTAATAGTCAAAGGCAACTTGAAGATTTCAAAACAACTTTTAGCAAACTAACAAAGTTCTTGGAAGGAGTGACAGGGAAGTGTGCACTTCTTTGGCACCAAACTATAAACAGTAAACAAGCAGAATACACAATAATTATTTATGCAGTTTAATTTCCCTACATTTTGGGAGCTTAGCTCAATGAGAAATATTCAATATCTTCAATACTTATAACAAGTGATCCTAATCTATCACACTCCCTTTGATAATTTTCCTCACCTTTGCACCTTGAAGATCGATACTCTCACCACTAAGTTCACCCATGTGAACTCAGCAAGTAAAACCACAACATAAACAATTTTACTATCAAATTGCACTCCAATAAAAGTCCTTTATCTTAACAAATTTAGTGCTCTCAGTTCAAGGTACATAAATTTATACAAGTCTTTCAATTATATAAAGTTGCTCGAGACTACTAGCATAGAGAAGATCTATTGCAATCCCTATAAAACAACTACATTATAAGTTGAATACAATAGAATAATAATAAACAAGGATTCTTGTCAGCTAAGACTTTAATGATTCAATCCAATCTAACTTCCTTGATTCAAGGGATTAGATAAGGGTGATTCGATCCGATCTAATCTCCAAAATATGTTTTCCCAAGTGATATGATCTTGAACAATGGGCTAGATATCATCCATGTAATTAGCACAACACATATAAACCGTTCAATAAATTACCAACATCTCAAATATGGAAACTGTCTTAAACAACTCAATGGTAAGGGAATGAACATTCCCGTGGCACTAAATTTATTGGTTCCATATTTTTCAACAATTTCCCTTTGGAAATTTGTTGAACAAAACATACATAATGCAGGAAGCTATAACCATTAATAAACCTCATCTCCTCTTAGCATATTCTCATTAACTCAATAAACTTCACTTAGAAAATAATTAACAAATTTTAGCATCAAGAAGCATAATCATAAATTATGATGTTGCGTTTTGATGAAACAAGCAGCATCAAGGAAGACTTTGTTCTTCATCTTCACAAGAAACCTATTGAATGATAATTTTGAAACATTGAGTATAATCATCAATTGTGAAGTTGCATTTGGATGGAATTCGCGAGCATGTCATATTTTCATTAAAGCATCTATTGCACAGTTGTTAGTAACAGATAGAACTTCTTTTTGTTCCATAATATGTAACTTTGAGTCCATGTGTATATTATGTTTATCTCCAAATTTTGATTTTGATTGGGGTACATATAGTACCTGTTAATATTCATAATTGTTTAATCGAAACATAATGTTTGGGGGTGTGTGTATGTATGTGTGTTTGTATTTAGATTTGGTTTTACTTGAGGACAAGCAAAAGTGTAAGTGTAAGGATTTGATACATCGTAATTTCATATGCACATTTGTTTTCCTTTCACACACATTTTAGCATGTTTTAAGTGGAATCGAGTCATTTAGTGTCAATTTGTATTTTAGGTATTTAATATGTATTGTATTTTTTAGTTGATTTGAATTTTTTATTTTATTTTGTGTCTTTAATAATTTTTTACATTTAAATAAATTTATGTTGTTTTGTTAAACAAATTAGGAGTTAAAAATGCACATTAAGGGTGGAACTATATATAGCAACCCATTTTTAGTGGTGCCAAAAATAGTGGTTTCAAGACCACAATTTCAACCAGTGAGTCAGTAAATATTATTTATTTAATATTTACAAGTTTATTAGAGTGTCGTATTGAAGTTTTGTTTGATAATTTTTACGTTTGGATAGTTAATTAAGGAAAAAGGACAAAATCGAAAAAGCTGCAAAAGTTAATCGCTATTAGTTTATATGGATTAATGGGTCTAAATGAACAAGTGGATGGTTTTAAATGGAAAATATGCCATAACTATTTTTAATGGATGGTAAATGGTGGTTTCTAAATTAAATAATGTTTAAATTATAATAATTAAACTTAAGTGGAAATAAATATTATTAGTTAAAAACAAAACAAAGGCATCATCTTCTGTTTTTCTTGCTTTCTCCCATCGAAACACCACTGTTTATAGAGCTCAGAGGTTCCGTCAAGTGTTCAGCTTCCATGTAAGCATTTCTTTAGTCTATTTTTCATAAATTTTATGTTTTTGAAATCTTTGTAGCTTAATCTAGCTAACTAAGGGACTAGTTTGAAAAATTGTCAAAGTTTGAAAAAGTAATTGGAAGATCAATATTAGGTTATGTGTTACAAAAGGCAGTTTTGATACACCATTTTCGTAAATCGAGTTTGTAAATATTTAATAGAGATATTTACGGAGTTATTATATTGTTGAATTGAAAATTCTTTAAGTGATTTAACCAAAATTGAGAGTAATTATGGCTCAAGGACTAAATTGTAAAAGTTTAATCGCTATAAATTTTTAATTAGATTAAGAGTTGGAGACTTAGATAGCAATTAACCAAATGACCAAAATAGAAAATAAACCTATTTTAAATATATATTAGTGGATGACATGATGGATGTTAATTAGTTCATGTAATTAATGTTTAAATTAACTAAAACCTAATTAATAAAACTAATTAGCTTTTATCAAGTATATATATATGAAATAATGGGAGGAGAGATAAATTTCATCTTCTCCAATTGTCCAAAAATTTGAAACAAAAAGGGGAGGATGCCATTATAGGGTTTGAAGCTTTTTAACTTTAATTTCCAGTAAGTCCCTAGCCATTTTTTCTTTGATTTTTATGGAAATTGAATCATGTGAGCTTGATTTAGCTAGCCCATTTACCAATTTGTAAAATTGTTAGAGTTTTAGAAAGTTTACATAGTTGAGAATTGAATGATTTAGGTGTTAAATTGTTAGGAATTAAGCTTAGCATATAAAAAGGACTAAATTGTAAAGCTTAGTTATTAATTTCGTACATTAGGGACCAAATTGAATAAAATGCAATACTTTCATTAATTTTTGTAAGGATAAAAAATAAAGGGTCCTTAATGAGTTTTTGTGAAATTAGATTCTAATCCGAGACTCTAAATTGAAAGTTATGCTTGTCTCGATTTTAGGGACTAAATTGAATAAATTAAAAATACGTGAAATTTGGTATTTGATTCTGATTTGGCTGGAATTTGATAATATTATATGTTCTATAATTATTTTGTAGATAATGAGAACATCAAATCATTGAGAGGGAAAGGAAAAGCGAAAATGGTCGATGAATGACCTGCAAAATCTGAGTTTGTACATTTACGATTTAAGGACATTTTAATTGATTACATTTTCAGTTTATTTGCATATTGGAGTGTCAAGGTGAGTATTTAGTGATAAATTAAACTATTGGATTGAGCTTGAATGTGAATTGCCAGAATAGAGGGATAAAGTGAATAAAATGTAAAATAGGATGGATTGATTGAACTGTGATATGTGTTATGGAATTGAGTGAAAATATATATTGAATGACATGAATTAGACATGATATGATAATGAAATAAGTTATGATAGTGAATATGTTTGATCAATGGTAACTGTACTAAATTGTAATGAGTTGAATATGGTACCTTATTAGCTGTTCGAGCTGTGTTGGATATAGTTGGCATGTCATAAAATTGGATTGAGTATGAGATTATGTTCTTTGTGTGCCAGGATGCACTTCGTACACCAGTATGCACATACATGCAAGTTTACCTTATTTCAGTTTATCTGGTGAGATACTTCGGTGCTAGTTAGGTGTGTTGGTTGAGCAATCCGAGTATCCGTTTGAGTCCGAATTAGGTTAATAGGGGTTACAAATCACAAGTCAGTAAATAATTCAGATAAGGTAAAATTTAATACCATTGAGCCAAATTTGTATCTATGTGAATTTAAATAAAGAATATATGTGTTTATATTGTGATTTAGCTAAAACGAGCCATGGGGCTGTAACAACCATTTTTTTAGTGGTTTCAAAAATAGTGGTTTTGAGGCCACCAAATCCGATGAGTAATTTCATAAATATTATTGTTTAATATTTATGAGTTAAATATGGTTTTAAAATGGTTTTTGATTTGATAAATTATGTTATATAAGTGATTTACTAAGGTCAAGTGGTTTTAAAAAATAAGGTATCGGGATCTCGTTTTTATAAAATGAGCTGTAAATATTTTATAAATATTTAAAAAACGTCATGAAGGTGCTATTAAAGTTTCGTTGAAAAATTTTAACGTTTTGATGGTTAATTAATTAAAAAGGATTAAATTGTAAAAGATGAAAATTTTGATCGCTATTTGATTTGAGTGATTAAATGGCTTCATGAATGAAAGTATATGGACTAATATGGTAAATATACCATATTACATATGAGTGGGCTGTTGGCTTTGTCTTATTATGAAAATATGTATGTATTATTAAATAAAAATAAAACAAATTAAAAGGTAAATAATTAAAGTAAAAGATATCATCTTTTTCTTTTTATGTTTTGCCGAATTTGAGAAAGTAGAAAGCGATTGTTGGACCTTCAAGCTTTGGCCAAGCTTCATAGGTTGCATGTAAGTCTAATTTAGCCCCGTTTCTTGTAATTTTTATGTTTTTGAGATCGTTACAACTAGGTCCAGCTAGTCCGTACCTTCGATTTTGAAACTGTTAAAGATTTTGAATGTTGCCATTGATGAATCTTGTGATTTTTTTATGTTAAATGATGACTTTGGAATGTTGATTGATAATTAAAAGTATTTTGTTAAGTGATTTTTGATGAATTTTTTGATTAGGGACTAAATTGTTAAAATAGTAAAAGTACAAGGATTTAATGTGAAATTAATACAAATATCGGCTGATATGTGTGCCATGAATATTTGGCTATTATAATTTGGCATTAAAAATGGTTAATTTGCATGTTTTGGGCTTTGGGACTAAATTGAATAAAAGTAAAACTTTAAGGGTAATTTTGTAAAAATGTCAAAAATAACCAAATTGCATGAAATATATTGTTTTATAGTCTAAATTGATAAATTGAATGAAATTATTAATTTAGATTAAGATCGGGTGGAAAATCAAGGAAAATGGAAAATTATCAAAATGCCCCTAAACTTTGTTATTTGAACAATTTAGCCAGGTAAGTTCATATGAATTGTATTCTGTATAATATTGATTAAATTGAATGTTAATATGTGATTGTATTGTGATTAAATCAATATATATGTTAGTATGTAATTTACCGTGTTATGAAATGACGTAAATCTAACGACGCACGACAATTACTGAGGTTCGGTCTTTAGGGTTTACAAATGACATGTCATTAGGGTTTACATGATTCGGGTGCCGGTCTTGAACATCTTAACGATGGTTGAGGTCTGGCATGTGTTGTGGATACTCCACAGCTTGTGTAAGCAGCATTGTGTATCTACGTTCCGACCCATAACTCATGTGAGTAGTATCGTGTAGCTATGTTCTGACCCACAGCTCGTGTGAGTAGGCCCATTTTCATAGCTCGTGTGAGCATACTTATTCACAGCTCATGTGACCATACTTTCACCAGAATTGACAGATTACAGTTATATGAGTTAGCACACTATGTGTGAGCTATCCTGGGTATCCAATGATATTCTAAATGGTTCAACGAGCATTATTCAGATAAGAAACGGTAAGAGAACGATATGTATTATGACATGTACATATATGAACATCTTTGATATGATGATATATGGAAATTATGTAAGTTGAGATGAGTAATAAACCCAAGTGTTACATGTTGAGAATAAATATGTTGAATTTATATGAAATATGTTCAAGTATGGTAACATGTATTGTTGTTTGCTTTTTAGGCATGTGCCAAGCTATTGGTTGAATGGTATTATGTTTACTTATAAGTTGCATTGAAATGGTAAGTGCTCAAATGAAAATATGCTTGTGTTCATAAAAGAGTGGTAAGGTTTAAATTATGCAATTTCTTATGAAATAGTTTATTATGTGATTAATTCGAAAAGAGATATGTTTAAATGCACTAGCTTGTGGCTATGGTTGAATGATATGTTTATGTCTTGTATGTTATGCATATGAAGTGGGTGTGGAAAAGTAATGAAATAATAAGTTCATACTTGAAGTGTAAAATGATGAAAAAGGGAATGATGTGTTGAATTGATGTTGTTATTTAAGTTAAAGTAAGTAAATGCAATGGAAAGTAATGAAAATAAGAAAATTTGAAAGGGTTTAAAGTTATTTAAAATCCTACTATGCTAGAGATGATACGTATATGTGATGCTGTGGATTTATTCATTTTGTGAGTTGTTGAATATGGTTTCATGAATTTTGCGGTATTGGTATAGGATTATTCTTGGTATGTATAAATTTCATATTTGAAATGGATTGATAAGACTAAACTTTACACGAGCTTACTAAGCATTCATTGCTTACGTAGTTATTTTTCCTTACTTTTCAGATTATCGGAAGCTCGACCGGGTTTGAAGCTAGTCAGAGATCCATCACACTATCTAATGATTATATCGGTAGATTTTGATGTCTTGGTTAATGTTATAATGGCATGTATAGGTGAACTTGTGGATGATGATTAGTTGAATGTTAGTTGATGTGTTTGGAATGTATTTATCATTTTGGGTGATGTAGCCTTGGTACATTTGGTGCCTTGTTGATATGTGTTAATTTGATAATATGTTAAAACATGTTTGAATGACCAAAGTGATATATGATGAATTGACCTTAACATGGTCAATATATGGTATGCTTTGGAAAGGTTTTGAACTAGATATGGCATGAACCTAATATTGTGCGGTGATTATTTAACAATTATGTTATGTTTTGGCATGGAAACAAGTTAATTGATAATTGGATAAATATGCACATGTATAGATGTTTTTGGTTGATGTTTTAGCCATTGTGTTTTGGCTTGTAAATTTGGTATTTTGAATGATTGAAATGGTTGATATATGTATATATGTATGTGGCCTTTTGATGGATGACTTTATAGTCTTTATGATGCTTAGATGATGGAAGTTGAACATGGTCATTTTGGTATTAACATTGTAGTTGGTATTTATGGCTCATGATGCTAAATGTTAAATGGTAAATTAGGTACATATGAGTGTGGATTTGATATGTGTACAAAATGGTAAGTTTTGGCTAAACTAAGCATTTAGTTATACACATTTAACTGTTTTGATTGAGGTGCCTTTTAGGCATATTGGTTGTATGAATATGTACCTATTTGGATATCTTGTTGTTGTAGGGTTTGGTGTACTTTGGGATGCTTGATTACATGTGGTAAATTGGTTATAGGTCTGTGCATGAATGAGTGAGAAAAATGGCTTGGAAATGACCTATTTTTTGTCCACACGATCAGAGACACGGGTGTGTGCCTCAGCCGTGTGTGACGCACGGCTAGGCGACACAGCCATGTGTGACACACGACCAGGCGACACAGTCGTGTGTCTTTTGTAGGTTTTTAAAGGTTACATTTCGAGAGTTACACGGCCTGGCACATTGGCTTGTGGCTTGGCCGTGTGACCCAAGTCAAAAAGTTACACGGGCATTGACACGGGTTAGGACACGGTCGTGTATCCCTACTTCGAATGTCCACACTGCCTGAGACACAGGCGTGTTTCTCAGCCGTGTGAGTCACACGACCATGTGACCCCTGCAGTTTTGAAAATTTTCACCTTTTCCTGAAAAATTCTATATGATTTTGATTTAGTCTCGACTTGTTTTTAATTTGTTTTTAGGGCTTCGAGGGCTTGTAAAAGGGACAATATGTATGTCATTATTTGGTTTTGCATTGATTGATATTATGAATTAAATGTTTAAAATTTTAATAGTTTCGAAACGTAAACTCCAGTAATGCTCCGTAACCTTATTTCGACGATGGATACGGGTTAGGGGTGTTACAGGGGCCGAAATGAATACGAATGAGTCGTCAAATTTTTAAATCGGTTCGAATGGTGTAAAGACTAAAGAAAAAGAAATGAATTTCTCAGCACATGAATGATATGATTCTATTAGCATATTGTGTAATGCATAAATGAGTGCTTGATCGTGGAATGATATGGAATTAGTATGAATTGAATGAGTGCTAATGGTTAAATAAGTTGAAGCTAGTTATGTATGATGAAACATTGGTAAAGTTGTGTTGGACTTGATATAAGTATGTTACATGTGTAAGTTGGTGGTTAAAAATTGCTTGTCACATTGTCATGAGCTGGTTGATTATTAACTGCATATAAGTATGTTTTCTCTTGAAATGTATTGATTATGTTTGTTATTTATATCTTGAATCATAAATGTACCATTGAGCTCTATTATTCAGCATACGATTTTTTTTCCTTTGCGCGTGGGTTCAAGAGATTCTCGAAGCCCCGAGACTTGAAGTTAGTATCCAGACTATTGTTTTTGACCCAACAAAGTTTGTATAAAGTTGTAACACCCTGAATAATTTATTTCTGATTCTGTAAATATCTGACACAATTGTGTATCTGCTTCAGTGGTTAAGTGTTCTGGGTGTGCGTGAGAGGTCTTGGGTTCAAGTCTCTTCTTTGCCAATTTTGTTATTTTTCTGATCTAAGCCTTACCCTTTTGGAGTGGGTTGATATAAAATTATCTGTGAATCCTTATCAGAATGAGCCTGCTGGTTCGAGTGGTGAGGGAGTTGGTGTGTTGGAGGTCTTGTGTTTGAATCTCTGCACGAGCGTGGGTATTGCTCGGTTTTGTGATAGAGTTTTAGTTGTATTAGAATTTTGAGTAGTGGGTAGTTTTGATTGAGAAAATATTGGGGAGTTGGGATATGGGGAGTTATCTGGATTATGTTTTTATTTTCTTTTGTTTTCCAAAAATTCAATTTTCTCTCTCAAAGAAAAAAATATCTGACGTTGGTGTTCCCTTTCCTCTGCATTTTTCTACCATTGACGATTTTTTGCCTTTACTCCCTATTTTCTGTCAATCTAATTTCTTCAATCGAGATATTTCAGCTTTTCGGTGTTCTTGTGGGATTGGTTGCATTGGGGAAGGCGGTGTTGCTGTGGATTCCGCTTCAACGGATCGAACTGTGCGTTCAGTCGTTTTAGTTAATGGTGCTAGTGGTCTCGGGGCTAGTTTCACATCAAAACCATAACAAGTGTGTTCCCAAAACGTGAAAAATGAAGTTTCGGCGAAAGCTGAAAGTGCTCACTGTCGACGCCACATAGGCGTGTGCCTGGCCGTGTGATCAACGAAAGATGGCCGCGCGCATGACACGACCATGTTATCCACACGGGCTAGGCCAAGGTAAACGTGTGGGCCACACAGGAGTGTGGGATCTGGGCCAAGCCACACGGGTAAAGCCAATCTGGGCGTGTAGGCCCACACGGGCAAGCCATACAGACATGTGAGCCCATATTTCTAAAACTTTCCCTAAGGTCGCACGGGTCATTCCGTTTGACTGTGGGCCTACTGTAGGGTCGGTAAGGGCTAACCAAACCCTAGATTATGTGATTTGATATTCTAATAGCATACTCTGAGTAGGACACTTTTATGTAAGTTTGACTATTCTGGTATATGTATATCTAATATCTGTACACAAGTATGATAAGCATGTTATATCTGTATCTGATTCTGTATATTGTGTCTGTGTTTGGGGTGGGATGATATATATATATAAAGAAAGTGTTCTGAAAGGCGACCTTCGCCTATAATCTGGCAGGTTGGCTGCACTTTATATGATATGTGTCTTAATGGCACGATATGGTGTCTAGGGATGGGTGGGTGTTTTTAATCCCACATGTTGTGATGGGATGGTCGGAGTTGGTGTATAGATGATGGGGTAGGATTCTGTATTTTTTATCTGCATATTTGTATCTGTAATGGACTTAATGTCCAAATCTGAATCTGGGTCTGACTATGTATTTGATAACTGTATGAATAGCATATCTATTTCTGTTGGGTTATACACTGAGTTTTCGTAAACTCACTTCTGATGTCTATTTTGTACAGGTAATCCTCAGACCGAGGCAGATCGGTGTAGCGAAGTCTCGCGGTGACCACTAGTCTTCGAACTGAATTTAATTAAAGGTTTTATTTATTTAAAAGATTATTTCTGGGAGTTTTGTATTAATTGGACTCACCTGTAACATCCTGAATAATTGGGTCTGTGCATTTTATGTGTTTGAATGCTTAAAACTTTAATTTGAGAATTTAAGTACAAATGGGCTCAAATTGGGCTGAGGCCTTGTTTTAAATATTTTGTTCAGACACTCTAGGTGTTTAAATTGAAGTTTTAGTAGTTTAATGGGCATATTGGGCTTGTGGCCCAAAGGAAATGGTGTCATTAGGAGAAAGAGGAGTTGGCGTCACTTGTGCACGAGGAAGGCCCAAATTTTGGCAGCTTGAAGCCCAAATTTTAGGGCTAAAATTCGGCACTTAAATGAGCAGGGGGGACGACACAAGACTACTTTTTAGGGATTTTTAATGTTTAAATTATGAGGATAATAGGCAGATAATGAAGAGAGGAATTAGGGCTATTTTTTAGGAGATAACAGATTAAGATAAGGGAAAAGGGATAGGAGCTATCATGAGTGGCAGTGTTGGCCGAAAATCAACCTCTGTTAAGGGGAGGAATCGGTTTCTATATATAGAGGGTGAGCCGAAATTTTGAAGCCTCTCTTTTATTTTCTTTTCTCATCTTCTTCCCCTCAAAAGTCGAAAACCATCATCTTCTTCACCCTTCCTTCCTCTCTGAAATTTCCTGGTTGGCCGAATCTTTTAACCTCTATTGTTATTCTTCTTCTAATCTCTAAAAGCCGAAACTACATCTATTCTTCTCCCTAATATTCATTGGCCGAATCTCTCTTAGCCATCTCTTTAAATATTAAATCTTTTAAAAGTCGAAATCTTTAGATCTCACTTCCTGAAGTTGCCGAATCTTCTTTAGTGGAGCCTGCTTGTGCCGAAATTTCAAGGGAATTTTAGGTAAGTATCGATTTGTGAAATCCAAATCTTTTTTGGTTTTTCTAAGTCCCTAGTCGAATGGCTATCTAGTAACTAATCTATTGTTTTCACTTATTTTCGGCATTCCGGGATTTGAAGTAGGGCCAATCGCATAGATCTCTAAGTTATAGTTCGGTAACACTCGAATTGTGTTACTTTCAGGATTTCAAGGTAAGAAGAATCTACTAGTTTCAAAGTGTAAATTTGGGTATTTATTAACCCTTGGCCGATTGTAGGAGAGGCCCTATTTTCACATCTTTCTGGCTTTTTGAGCAAAGTTGTAGATTGGTTTAGCAAGGGTATCGACATTAATCAGGTGTGTAACCTTTTCCACTATTAGATTGGGTGCTAATATATATATATATACATATATATATATATATGTATAAATCTGCTATACTCTGTTAAATGCCGAAATCCCGGCATTATGATTGAAAACCCGAGAAGGGTAAAGGCTAATCATCAGGTTAGTAATTTCTGTCCTTCTTCAGTAATATGCTTTGTATGCCGATTTCTCTGTATGCTTGGGGTTGGGTGAATGATGAAAGGGGAAGTGATCTGTTCTGGTGGCTTATGCCATTTCAGCCTGGTGACTCTATCACAACTTTGACGATGAGCAGCTAACTGCAGCATGACGGCCATCGATGGTGTGTAGCGGTGTGGGTTGATTGTAGAAATCCCCAATGGTGTGCTTGGCAGGTAAGGGTGGTGTGTAGCGGATGGAAACCTAGGATTGGGCTGGGTTATGTATGATATTTGCTAATTATATTTTATATTCTGATCTGTGGGCTAAGGCCCAATCTGATGGTGCACGAGGGTTGCACACTGAGTTTCGCGACTCAACCAATTATTTAACATTTTTAGGTAGCACCTAGTGCATCGGACCGGGCTGGAGAGGAGCGCAAGGTGGCCATGCAAAAGAACATTTGGATTCAGCAAAAAGACTTTAGTTTATTATTTTATATCTTTATTTAATGGGTTTTAAATTTCGTTGTAATAAGGCCATGGGCCACTAGACTATTACACTGTGTTTTGGGTTTTATTTTGGGCTTTTATTATTGATACTTAAACTTTATTTAAACTAAGGCATGTATTAAGATTTTGGTTTTTATTCATAAATCAACAAATTAAATTTATATCTTATTTAAACTCACCAAGTTATTAAGTTTTCACCGATCAAAAGGTTGAATACAAGAAAAATATTTCCCGAAATGGCGACATCTTTCACGAAACTTCCTTAGTGACATACCAGATCCGGTTGTAGTATTTGGGCCAGGTTTGGGATGTTATAGATTGGTATCAGAGCCCGGTTCAAAACTCGACTTTGGGTTTTGGGTTCAAAATGTTTTCGAAAAATAGGCTTTTGAAACATGCATGTTTTTAAATGATAACAGGTTTGTTAGCTTGGCATGGCACCTGCGTCTCCGGCCCAAGTCCGCCAGGTAAGTACTCTAAACCATTGTGTGAAATATATGTGGGCTTGATGGGACGTAGAATAGTTAGATTAGAACTTGATGGACTTTAGGTCTAGCTGAAACAACTCCTAAAATTTCATAAAACTTAACTTCACTAAACAAACCCGTAAATAAGTCGCACGGCTTGGGTGTGGCAATAGGCATACGCATGTGTAAGATTGGATCCGGAAGAGCCTAGTATTTAAGCAGTCCTAGTGACTCACCTCCTCTTCGCTGGAATCTTACCTGGTGCGTAGTGACTGTTCACCTTAGCCGAGTTAGGGTGTGGCAATAGACATACGCATGTCTAGGAGTGGATTCAGGGAGAGCTTGGTATTTAAGCAGTCCTAGTGACTCACCTCCTCTTCACTAGAATCTTACCTGGTGCGTAGTGACTATTCACCCTAGCTACAAGGATTTGTTGATGGGCTAAACCTTATAATTAAAACCCGAAAGGGACCAGCCACCCTATTTGAAAAAAAATCCCCAAGTTTTGTAAAATTTTCAAAATACATCTAATTTATGAAAAATTTCCAATCAACCATGTTTTAAAAACTTTACCGGAAAAACCTCATGTTCACAAGAGTAACCCGGACTATGAAACTAGATTTACCAAATGTACCCCTGTTAAAAAAAACACAACAACAACAAAATATCCAAGGTTTGTAAAAAATTACAAAATTACCCTTGTTTTGTAAAATGACCAAAATAACCCTGATTTGTAAAATTACCAAATTACCCCTGGACTTCAAAATTACCGAAATACCCCTGGACTTCAAAATTACTGAAATACCCTCGGGATTGCAAAATTACCAAAATACCCTTATTTCACAAAATTACCAACGAACCCTATTTTGAAAAATTACGAAAATACCCCTATAGGAAAAATTACGAAAATACCCCTAGGTAGTGAAGCAACGAAAACACCCTTACATGATGAATGCAAGTGCTTGGATGCTATTTGTATATTGATGATTGAATGTATGTGTTTCCTAGAATTAGAGGATATGGACTTGAAACTATAATGTGAATGTGAATTCGAAAGAACTGCTCTTAAAACTATTATTCATAAGACTGTTCGTGGTTAATTAGTGGAAGAAAATTAATGATTCATAAAATTCTTAATCAGATAAACGTCGATCAGAAGAATGAGTACAAGGGGTAGAGGACGTCCACCGTGTGGACGCGGTAGGGGTAGGATTGCCTTGTCTGAGCCAGCAGGGTCTGGCCACGGATCAGGAAACGAGATGCCGGATTCGCCAGCTGTGGAGGGAGAGTTACGGGATCAGGCGACCAGAGATGATGCGGTATCTCAGGCGATGCTGCGGGTTCTCGAAAGAGTTGCTGGAGTAGGCATGGGCACAGGAGCCTGAAAATCTGTGCCGGAGCGGCTTAGGGCCAATTGGGGAGAAGTGTTTAGGGGAGTTTCTGGCGTAGCCCCTAACACAGCTGAGTATTGGATGGAAGCGACTGAGCGCATAATGGATGATTTAGATTTCACGGTGGAGGAGAAGTTGAAAGGGATCGTGTCTCTTCTTCGAGACGAGGCCTATCAGTGGTGGCTCACGGTGAAATAGGGTACTGCCGCAGATCGGATTGACTAGGACTTCTTTAAGGAGTCGTTCCAGGGAAAATATGTTGGGGCCAGCTATGTGGATGCACAGAGGAAGGCATTCTTGAATTTGGTGCAGGGAAGTAAATCTATAGCTGAATATGAGGCGGAGTTTCTGCGCTTGAGCCGCTACACTCGAGGAATGGTAGCAACCGAATATGAATGTTGTGTTCGGTTCGAGGATGGATTACGAAATGAGTTAAGGGTTCGGATAACACCGCAGAGAGAGAGAGAGATTTTGCTGTCTGGTGGAGAAGGTTAAGATAGCTGAGGAAGTAAAACGGATTGAAAGACAGGAAAGAGATAAGGAGCGGGGAAGGAATAAGAGAAATTTTGGGCTGGCAGGAGCATCTAGGAATTCGCAGAAAAGGCCTAGGTCTGATGGGCCAGCTCATGCTCCGACACCTGCTGCGAGGAATCAGAATCGATTATGCAATTGGTGCGGGAAAGCACATTCGGGGGAGTGTAGAAAAAGAACGGGTGGATGTTTCAGGTGTGGATCCACGGAGCATCTGATTAAGGACTGTCCGCAAGTGGATCAGGTACAGCCAACGGGCCGAGGTGCTGATCAGACTAGGAGAGGTGACCAGTCTGGACCAAGGGGTCATGGCCCAGGTAGAGGAGGAAATGGGGCTGGTCGTGGTCGTGGAGCACCTGGTAGAGGTGCAGGTAATGTAAATGCAAGGTAGCCGGGTCTAGTTTATGCAGTTCGTCGACAGGAGGATGGTGACGCACCGGATGTCATAACCGGTACGTTTCTTATTGCTGACAACCCTGTTCTTACCTTGATTGATATTGGGTCAACCCACTCCTATGTTGCATGTTCGATATCTGAGACCCTAAGTATAGATTCTGAAACAACTACTAGGAAGATGACTGTGGTTAGTCCCCTAGGGCAATCTAGGGTAGTAGACAAGCTATTTAAGGATGTACCTTTAGAGACTCAAGGGGTAGTGTTTCCAGCAAGCTTAATGGAATTGCCATTTGGAGAGTTTGATCTTATTCTAGGAATGGATTGGTTAACTAAGCATCGTGCTAAGTTAGACTGTGAGACC
This sequence comes from Gossypium australe, assembly GCA_005393395.2. Lineage (NCBI taxonomy): Eukaryota > Viridiplantae > Streptophyta > Magnoliopsida > Malvales > Malvaceae > Gossypium > Gossypium australe. The sequence goes on along the minus strand of CM016625.1, from coordinate 46,694,304 downwards.
AAGCGTGTGGTGTTGAGTACCCCGGAAGGGGGGGACGTGGTTGTGTTAGGGAAAAGAAGGAACTATTTGTCTAACATAGTATCGGCATTGAAGGCTGTTAAGATGATTTGGAAAGGATGCAACGCATTCATGGCTTGTATTAGTGCTTTGGATGCTAATGAGGTGACTGTCGATGAGGTTCGAACAGTCAAATATTTCGCGGATGTCTTTCCGGAGGAGTTGCCTGGATTACCCCCGGATCGCGAAGTGGAGTTTGGAATAGAACTACTTCCGGGTACAGCTCCGGTATCCATTGCTCCTTATCGAATGGCACCGAAGGAGTTGGTGGAACTCAAAGCTAAGATCCAAGAGCTTTTGGATCGAGTATTTATCCGACCGAGTGTGTCTCCATGGGTAGCGCTGATCCTATTCGTGAAAAGAAGGACGGATCCATGAGTATGTGCGTGGACTATTGTTAACTGAATATGTTGACGATTAAGAACAAGTACCCATTGCCAAGAATCGACGACCTGTTCGATCAGCTTAAAGGAGCTTCGGTCTTTTCGAAGATTGATCTGTGGTCGGGTTATCATCAGTTAAAGGTAAAGGAAGGGGACATTCATAAGACGACGTTTCGAACACGCTACGATCATTATGAGTTCTTGGTAATGCCGTTTGGTTTGACGAACGCGCCAGCAGCATTTATGGATATGATGAATCGGGTGTCTCAACCGTACCTTGATCGATTCGTGGTAGTGTTTATCGATGATATTTTGGTTTACTCCAAGTCCGAGGAGGAGCATGATGCACATCTTCGTGTGGTGTTGCAAATTTTGAGGGAGAAGCAGCTGTACGCAAAGTTCAGTAAGTGTGAGTTCTGGCTGAAGGAAGTAACTTTCTTAGGGCATGTAGTTTCCGTAGAGGGAATTAGGGTAGACCCTCGGAAGATAGAAGCCGTATTAGATTGGAAACCGCCAAAGTCCGTGGCAGAAATTCGAAGTTTCTTGGGATTGGCAGGGTATTACAGGAGATTTGTTGAGGGGTTCTCTTCAATAGCGGCACCTTTAACTAAGTTGTTAAGGAAGGGAGTATTGTTTGTATGGACTGACAAACAACAGGAGAGCTTTGAGAGGCTGAAGAGAATCTTGACGGAAGCGCCAGTGTTAATTTAGCCAGAGGTGGGAAAAGAATTTACCGTCTACTGTGATGCGTCACACACGGGTTTAGGATGTGTGTTGATGCAAGACGGAAAAGTTGTTGCATATGCATCTCGACAGTTGCGACCGCATGAATTGAACTACCCTACGCACGATTTAGAATTAGCGGCGGTAGTGTTTGCTCTGAAGATTTGGAGGCATTACCTGTATGGGGAGAAGTCGGTTATTTACATGGACCATAAGAGTCTGAAGTATATCCTTACCCAGAAGGAGTTGAATCTGAGGCAGAGAAGGTGGGTTGAGCTTTTAAAGGACTATAACTGCTCGATCGAATATCACCCGGGTAAGGCTAATGTGGTGGCAGATGCGCTGAGTAGGAAGGCGATAGTGGATTTAAGGGCAATGTTCGCTCATCTTAGCCTGTATGAAGATGGCAGTTTGGTAGCTGAACTTCAAGTAAGACCTTTGTGGACAAGTCAGATCAAAGAGAAGCAACTTTTGGATGATGTTTTGAGTACTCGGATTCGACAAGTGCAGAATGGTGAAGGAGAGGACTATAGTTGGAATGGTGATGGAGTTTTGTGTTTCCGTGGGAAGATTTGTATGCCAAAAGATGTGGAGTTAAGCCAGATGATTCTTCGGGAATCACATAGTAGCTCTTATGCTATGCATCCTGGAGGAGTTAAGATGTATCAGGATTTGCGAGAGCAATTCTGGTGGCCAGGGTTGAAGCGAGAAGTTACGGAATATGTGGAGAAGTGTTTGACATGCCAGCAGGTGAAAACTGAACATCAAGTGCCTTCGGGATTGCTGCAGCCGGTGAAGATTCCCCAATAGAAATGGGAAAGAATCACGATGGATTTTGTTAGTGGGTTACCTCTTACGCCCACTAAGAAGGATTCGATTTGGGTAATCGTGGATCGGTTGACGAAGTCTGCTCACTTCATACCGGTTCGAGTGGACTTTTCTCTGCAAAAGTTGGCTAAGTTGTACGTGGCTGAAGTTGTAAGACTACATGGTGTACCGGTGTCAATCATATCGGATAGGGACCCTAGGTTCACGTCACGATTTTGGAAGGCTCTTCATCAAGCAATGGGAACAAGGTTAGACTTTAGTACCGCTTTTCACCCACAGACTGATGGTCAGTCTGAAAGGGTAATTCAGATCTTGGAGGATATGCTAAGGGGTTGCATCATCGATTTTAGGGGTAGTTGGGAGGAATATTTGCCCTTGGCAGAATTCGCATACAATAATAGTTATCAAGCTAGTATTCAGATGGCGCCGTACGAAGTGTTATATGGAAGGAAATGTCGTACTCCTACTTGTTGGAAAGAGTTGGGTGAACGTCAGGTGTTGGGTCCTGAGCTAGTTTCAGAAACGGAGGAGAAAGTTAAGTTAATACGGGCTCGATTGAAGGAAGCGTCTGATCGGCAGAAGTCTTATCCGAATCTAAAGCGGAAGGATGTGGAATTTGCAGTAAGAGACCAAGTCTTTTTGAAGGTTTCTCCATGGAAAAAGGTAATGAGGTTTGGACAGAAGGGTAAGCTAAGTCCTCGGTTTATTGGGCCTTATCAGGTGCTAGAACATGTAGGCCCAGTGGCTTATCGTTTGAAGTTGCCTTCAGAGTTGGAGCAGATACATGACGTGTTCCATGTCTCGATGCTAAGACGATATCGTTCTGATCCATCACATGTGGTGCCGGTGGAAGAGATTGAAGTAAGGCCAGATTTATCTTTTGAGGAGGAACCAGTGCAAATCTTGGATCAAGACGTAAAAGTGTTGAGAAGGAAGTCCGTCCCTTTGGTCAAAGTTTTGTGGCAGAATCACGGCGCAGAAGAGGCGACGTGGGAGCCAGAGGATGTTATGCGACAGCAGTATCCCCACCTCTTTTGATCAGGTAAATTTCGAGGTCGAAATTTATTTTAAGGGGGGTAGAACTGTAACATCCTGAATAATTGGGTCTGTGCATTTTATGTGTTTGAATGCTTAAAACTTTAATTTGAGAATTTAAGTACAAATGGGGCTCAAATTGGGCTGAGGCCTTGTTTTAAATATTTTGTTCAGACACTCTAGGGGTTTAAATTGAAGTTTTAGTAGTTTAATGGGCATATTGGGCTTGTGGCCCAAAGGAAATGGTGCCATTAGGAGAAAGAGGAGTTGGCGTCACTTGTGCATGAGGAAGGCCCAAATTTTGGCAGCTTGAAGCCCAAGTTTTAGGGCTAAAATTCGACACTTAAATGAGCAAGGGGGGACGGCACAAGGCTACTTTTTAGGGATTTTTAATGTTTAAATTATGAGGATAATAGGCAGATAATGAAGAGAGGAATTAGGGCTATTTTTTAGGAGATAACGGATTAAGATAAGGGAAAAGGGATAGGAGCTATCATGAGTGGCAGTGTTGGCCGAAAATCAACCTCTGTTAAGGGGAGGAATCGGTTTCTATATATAGAGAGGGTGAGCCAAAATTTTGAAGCCTCTCTTTTATTTTTTTTCTCATCTTCTTCCCCTCAAAAGCCAAAAACCATCATCTTCTTCACCCTTCCTTCCTTTCTGAAATTTCCTGGTTGGCCGAATCTTTTAACCTCTATTGTTATTCTTCTTCTAATCTCTAAAAGCCAAAATTACATCTATTCTTCTCCTTAATATTCATTGACCGAATCTCTCTTAGCCATCTCTTCAAATCTTAAATCTTTTAAAAGCCGAAATCTTTAGATCTCACTTCTTAAAGTTGCCAAATCTTCTTTAGTGGAGCTTGCTTGTGCCGAACTTTCAAGGGAATTTTAGGTAAGTATCGATTTGTGAAATCCAAATCTTTTCCGGCTTTTCAAAGTCCCTAGTCGAATGGCTATCTAGTAACTAATCTATTGTTTTCTCTTATTTTCGGCATTCCAGGATTTGAAGTGGGGCCAATCACATAGATCTCTAAGTTATAGTTCGGTAACACTCGAGTTGTGTTACTTTCTAGATTTCAAGGTAAGAAGAATCTACTAGTTTCAAAGTGTAAATTTGGGTATTTATTAACCCTTGGCCGATTGTAGGAGAGGCCCTATTTTCACATCTTTCCGGCTTTTTGAGCAAAGTTGTAGATTGGATTAGTAAGGGTATCGACATTAATCAGGTGTGTAACCTTTTCCACTATTAGATTGGGTGCTAATATATATATATATGTATAAATCTGCTATACTCTGTTAAATGCCAAAATCTCGGCATTATGATTGAAAACCCGAGGAGGGTAAAGGCTAATCATCAGGTTAGTAATTTCTGTCCTTCTTCAGTAATATGCTTTGTATGCCGATTTCTCTGTATGCTTGGGGTTGGGTGAATGATGAAAGGGGAAGTGATCTGTTCTGGTGGCTTATGCCATTTCAGCCTGGTGACTCTGTCACAACTTTGACGATGAGCAACTAACTGCAGCATGACTGCCATCGATGGTGTGTAGCGGTGTGGGTTGATTGTAGAAATCCCCAATGGTGTGCTTGGCAGGTAAGGGTGGTGTGTAGCGGATGGAAACCTAGGATTGGGCTGGGTTATGTATGATATTTGCTATATTATGTTTTATATTCTGATCTGTGGGCTAAGGCCCAATCTGATGGTGTACGAGGGTTGCACACTGAGTTTCGCGACTCAACCAATTATTTAACATTTTCAGGTAGCACCTAGTGCATCGGACCGGGCTGGAAAGGAGCGCAAGGTGGCCATGCAAAAGAACATTTGGATTCAGCAAAAAGACTTTAGTTTATTATTTTATATATTTATTTAATGTGTTTTAAATTTCGTTGTAATAAGGCCATGGGCCACTAGACTATTACACTGTGTTTTGGGTTTTATTTTGGGTTTTTATTATTGATACTTAAACTTTATTTAAACTAAGGCATGTATTAAGATTTTGATTTTTATTCATAAATCAACAAATTAAATTTATATCTTATTTAAACTCACCAAGTTATTAAGTTTTCACCGATCAAAAGGTTGAATACAAGAAAAATATTTCCTGAAATTGCGACATCTTTCACGAAACTTCGTTAGTGACATACCAGATCCGGTTGTAGTGTTTGGGCTGGGTTTGGGGTGTTACATTACCGGACTGTTGATTTAATTTTTTAGAATTTGGATTTTTCATTTAAATATTTTATTTGGACAACTCGCTAAAACACAGTTTTTACTAAAACAAAGGTTTTCTAAAAACACGAACTGCATTTTTAAAATATAACGGTTTTAAGACTTCCACTGCAAATTACGTTTTGGCAAATAAATGGATTAAGTAACACTTTTAAAAATTGACATAAATGAATATGAATTATGAAACGTGAATGATTTGACGAGACGATTCTATTTTCAAAACCCTACCTTGTGACACCTTCGGATTCGGCCATAACGTCTAGGCCGAGTTTGGGGTGTTACAAAAGTGGTTCATTTTGGTCTTTTGGCATGTACCTAGGAATTTTAAGCTAAAGGTCTCAAATGTTTAAGTTGTACATGGAATGATATTTTGTTAATGATTTGAAATTGTATTTGAATGAATTTTAGTTGGTTTTGGATATATGAATTGGTTGCATGAGAATGTATATAAGTGATTTTAGGTCCCTTTTAACTTGTAACAAGTTGGTTTTGGAAGAAATAGATTGTCACGTCGTGACGACGAACCTTTGACGTTGCAATGAGAAACAAAATAAGGTCCATGCGATCTTTACAAAGAGTTACGTCACGATGAGCCCTAAACAGAGAGTCATGTCATGACTTCAAGTTTTTGTCATAATGTGGGCTCGAAAATTTATGTTCTTTACATTTTAGTCCATATCGACCTCAATTAGCAAACAAACTTTCGTAAGCTTGTATAAGACTTGGAAAGTGATTATATAACGTTTAATACATATGAAATACTTGTAATTAAATATGTATTGATCATCAAATTGAATTTTATATATTGCAGTTGCTCCGAAAATAAATGTGACACCTTGTAGCTCAGACCCGATGATCAGGTAGGTTGTCGAGGTGTTATAGAGGTAGAATTAGATTTAAAAGTGAATGTTTATGATAAGCTTAAATCGATCTTAGGTGAAGGTGTGAAAGAGCCAACATACCTTCTGATTATTTTTGTGGAGAAGACAATCGATGAAATCAATGATTATATTAATTTTCAATCCGACATGCGTGGTAAAGGTTGAGTATCTACAACCTTAAGCAACATTGAGGTTTTTGTGCGCAAGACTATAGTACCTCAGAATGAAGTATGAGTTTGCTAGGATTTGATGTAAAATGACTCGTTATGTATATGTCGAATCAATCAAAGATAAGGAAGTAGCAATGTGTTAGATTGGTAAGACCAGTTCACATCTTTTAGTTGCGAAACAAATGAGGACTCAAAGTGTCGAGAACTGGCTGAAAATTTTCTACGGTGGTTATGTGGATCACCTCGGTTGCAAAAAATTTTAATAATATCTTTAGTTGTTCTTTTAATTTTTGTTAATGTGTTTTATTATTGTTTCTAAGTAAATTTTATTTATCTTTTCTGTTAGGTGTCAATAAGGTGGAGTGAAGAAAAGAAAGAATTAAAAATCTGAGTAACAGTGGGTGATGTCGCGACAAGAAAATATCCTACGTTGCGATGTGGGGATTTAAATTCATGAAGTTGTTTGGTTGATGTTGCGGTGTGGGCAATGTGACTTGCTCTTTTGCTCCAAGTTAGTGAGTTTCATCACGATGATAAATGGATTCTCACCAGGTCTGCTCACTCCATTCCAGTCAGGACAGACTTTTCTCTCCAGAAATTGGCTAAACTATATATATCTGAAATAGTGAGACTGCATGGGGTTTCTGTCTCGATCATCTCCGATAGGGATCCTCGCTTCACATCTCGGTTCTAGAAGAAATTGCATGAGGCTCTGGGTTCAAGGTTGGACTTCAGTACTGCTTTCCATCCTCAAACAGATGGTCAGTCGGACAGGGTGACTCAAGTACTGGAGGATATGTTAAGGAGCTGTGTTATAGATTTCCAAGGCATTTAGGAGGAGTATTTGCCGTTGGCAGAGTTTGCCTACAACAATAGTTATCAATCTAGCATTCAAATGGCACCTTATGAGGCCCTGTATGGTCGTAAGTGTCGCACTCCCTTATGTTGGACTGAGTTGGGTGAGCGACGTGTTCTGGGTCTAGAATTGGTTGCTGAAATTGATGATAAGGTCCAATTGATTCGAGATCGACTGAAAGCGGCATCAGATAGGTAGAAGTCCTATGCCAATCTGAAGAGAAAGGATATTGAGTATTCTATAGGGGACTTAGTCTTTCTCATGGTCTCGCCATGGAAGAGGGTCTTGAGGTTCGGTCGCAAGAGTAAGCTGAGCCCTCGGTTTATTGGACCGTACCGTATTCTGAAACGAGTGGGGCCGGTCGCGTATCAGTTGGAACTTCTTCCAGAGTTGGATCGCATTCATGATGTGTTCCACGTCTCAATGTTGAGACGCTACCTCTCTGATCCCACGCATATTGTTCCGGTAGAGGACATTGATGTTAGACCAGATCTGACGTTTAAGGAGGAGCGGGTCTAGATTTTGGATCGCGACATTAAAGTTCTGCGAAGGAAGCTTATCCCCTTAGTGAAAGTGTTGTGGATGAATCATAGCACTGAGGAGGCCACTTGGGAGCCGGAGGATTCGATGTGTCAGCAGTATCCTCATCTTTTCTGATCAGGTAAAATTTCAAAGACAAAATTTTCTTTTAGGAGGATAGAGTTGTAACACCCCAAAATTTCTTTTATTCCGGCTTATGTGATTTTGGAGCACAAAAATACCTGTATGTGTTTCTGAAATTAATTGGCACACAATATCTGTCTGCTTCAGTGGTTAAGTGTTCTGGGAGTGTCTGAGAAGTCCTGGGTTCAAGTCTTGACTTGGGAAAAAAATTGTTTTTATATGAATAACCCCTATCTCTAGTCAGTAGGCTTATAAGGATAAGTTTGTTTAAATATAACAGAATGGGCCTGCTAGTCTAGTGGTTAAGTGGAGTGTTAGCATGCTGGAGGTCTGGTGTTCGATTCTCTGTGATGGCAAGTAGTGTTATTTTTGCTCTAGGTTCGGCTAGAGTTGTGCTATTAGGAGACTCCGAGTAGTGGGTAGTTAGTAGAATTTTATGGAGAAAATTAAGGGTTTGGATATAGTGGGGATTTGGTGAAACACTTGGGGTACCAAATTTCTTTCCAGAGAAAGAAAAACTGACGTCTTCTCTTCCATCTCTTCTTTCATTTTTTTTCTTTTGCTATAGCTGAAATTCCCCATTGCTGCCGTTTTTCCCCACACTATTTCCTTGTTCTCCAAACATGATTTTTTTCCTCTTTCACATCTCTGCTTTTCATGTGTTATTCGGTAAGTGATAAGTGAGTTTTTTTTTATTTATTCAATGAATATTCAGTTGACGAGAGCCACTTTTTGTTTAGGCGTAAATTAAGGGGTTGGTGTTGTGTGAAATCAGGGTTGCTTAAACGAGGTAAGGTTGGCGTTGGTTTTCGAGAATTTTCTATTAGTAGCAATTCAGATTAAGTGACCGAAATTGGGCTTTCTATTGTCGAATATAGGTTCTGGAGTGCTCGGGAGTGATTACGCATCGGAATTGAACCAGGTGTGTACCCAGAAACACAGAAAATGAGAATCAGTGAAAGCCAAAAAATGTTTCTGTCGATGCCACACGGCCGTGTGATAGGCCGTGTGCAAGGCTGTGAGCCACAACACTTCCGTGTGATCGACGAGCTAGGCTGTACGTTTGTGACACGGTCGTGTGATGGCTGGGCAAGGCCGTGTGCAACACACAGGCTCGTTGGGTAGTTGTGGGCCCACACGGGTGAACCACACGAGTGTGTGGAATTCTGGGCCATGCCGTGTGATCCACACGGCCAAGGCCAATTTGGGCTAAGTGGGCCTACACGGGTAGGCCACATGGGCGTGTAAGCCCATTTTTCTGAAAAGTGTTGTAAGGTTGCACGGGTCGCTCAAGTCAACTGTGGACCTACTGTAGGGTCGGTAAGCGTTATTTAGACCCCTATTTATGTGATCTGACTATATGATATCTGTACTGAACTGAATGTATGTTAGGTTATTTGCATTTTTGCATGTCATATTGGTATGTTGCATTGCATCAGGGTGGGGTTGATATTATTTGGAGGAAGTGTTTTGAAAGGCTCTTAAGCCTGATATCCGGCAGCTCAGCTACATTATTCTGTTCATGTGCCGCATTTCGGTACATTATGGTGTGTAGGGATGGGTGGTTGATTTTATCCCCACATGGTGTGTAGGGCAGGATGGAGATGGTGTGTAGAGGCTGGTAGGTAGGATTTTGATAAACTGATCTGATTCTGTATCCGATTGGGCTAAGGCCCTTGTATATATTTGAACCTGCATCTGATTGGGCTAAGGCCCTAATCTATATCTGATTTTGCATCTGAATGGGCTAAGGCTCGAACTGATTCTGTAATGGTCTTTTGCTCCAAACTGATATTTCTGACTTCTAATGAGTATTTGATATGTATGATTCTGTGAGGATTACACACTGAGTTGCGAAACTCACTCTTTTTTTTTTAATCTGTTCAAGTAATCCCCAGCACTAGGTGGATCGGTGTAGCGGAGGACTCGACGGTGGCCACACGTAAAACTTTTAAAATGTTTCTGCTGGTTTTCTATTTTGATTTTTAGTTCATGATTTTGGTTGTAATTTTTGGGACGCTAGACTTTTGGGTTTTAATTCGGGAACTTAACTGTTTTATAATTTATAGATATTTAAACTGCAAACTCAACAAAACTTGATTTTTCACTAAAAACGAAAGATTTTCAGAATCAGAAACGGTTTTCTAAAATAAGATATTTTCCAAAGATTTCACTAAATAAGGACCCTTTTTAACTTAACAATGAATTTGCATTTTCCGGACTAAATAAAAGTTAATAACCGGTACGGCTTTTACTTGACAACTCATTTTTTTAAAACACTTCCCATGTGACATCGCCAGATTCGACCATAACGTCTAGGCCGGGTTGGGGGTGTTACAATTCTCAACTATTACATACATTTTTTTTTGGAATAATAATTTTACGGATTTCTATTATAAAAAAGAGAATATTCGTTTTCACCCCAAAAGGAAAATTTTTTCTAGTTCTGTGTTTTGATTCAATTGGTTCAAGCCAACACTCGAAGCAGTTCGTGGTACGAGAATAGCGAAGAATATCATTTGGTTGAAAGTAGGAAAACATCAAGGATTTGCTTATTCAAAAACACAGGTACAAATTCGGCTAAGGTTTATTATTATAAATATCACAAATCGGTTCGGTTTTCAAAATTTTAATTTTCCGTCGTGCAAGAAAATATTTTCATACCGGATTTATTTCCAACACTTATTTCATTATCATTCTTTCAAGAATAAAAATAAAACATAGTGACTCATTTAATAACAACTTAGTTTAGCATTTTCATTAGTACGTGCATTTTGAATTTTATTTATTTATTTTCACATATCACAATCAATTTTTCTTATTTACCAATTCTTAATCAAACTTCTTTATTACTAAGAATTTAGTGATTTATTATTCCAACTAAATTTAAAACTTAGGTGTATTTCTAGTTTCTTATTGAATCCTCCGTTAAAACAAAGTACAAAGAAATTTCATAGAGTATTTACACTTAAGATTGATAAAATGTTACCTCTTCTTACTTAAATTTCAAATATTATCACAAATCTTGTCTTATTCACAACACTTCCTAAATTTAAAACTAATTTTGTATTCAACTTAATAAACTTCCCCTAACAAAGCTGAATTTCATTATTACCATCTTGTCTTATTCACAACTCTTCCTAAATTTAAAACTAATTTTGAATTCAACTTAATAAACTTCCCCTAACAAAGCTGAATTTCATTATTACCATCTTGTCTTATTCGCAACTCTTCCTAAATTTAAAACTAATTTTGAATTCAACTTAATAAACTTCCCCTAACAAAGCTGAATTTCATTATTACCATCTTGTCTTATTCGCAACTCTTCTTAAATTTAAAACTAATTTTGAATTCAACTTAATAAACTTCCCCTAACAAAGCTGAATTTCATTATTACCATACTTTTGACTCAATCTCATTTATACAAAATTAATTATAAATAATTTATATTTTGTTTCCTTATTTCATAGTAACAATCAATATCATTCATATCTCATTATCAAATAATAAGTATCATGCCTTTTATGTACAATTCATTCTCAAATGTTTTTTTTTTCATTTCAAATAATATATATAATATATATAAACAAAATAATTTAAACAACCTAACTTTTTAAAACAAGATTATCTAATTGTATACATTTCACTAAATTGTTTATATTTCATTCCATAAAATTCAAAATCAAGATATGTTTGATTTTTTAGAAACTAGATTAAATAAAGTTTTGCCTACAAAAAACTTAGAATTCAATAGCATGTACAAGAAGTGCAACAAATGTTCAAAGTCAAAAGAGGGTTGCTGCCAGACATTTTTGAGCTACCTTTACTAAAAAAAATTATCTTTCAATTCAAAATTCATACAACTTTGGTTTGTTTCATTAAAAACTAGACTCAATAAGATTTTTTTACCATGTATGGATATACTTCTAAATCAATTCCTACAATTTTTTGTTTTTAAACATGTCTCATCGTTGTTAAATTGCAACCAACCTATGTTACCAAAATTAAACATGTTTGTACTATACTTTCGCTCTTATAAAACGCAATTAATTGCATCATTTTCACTTATTTTAAAGGTTTATATCAATAATCGTTTATTACAAGTCCTTTATTTCCTTTTTATGAGATTTACTCTCAATTCTTAATAACTAAAAATTCAAGACATCATTTCCTACATTTCCTCTTCTTATTCAATTCAAAACACATCAAAATGTCGATTTAACCTATCCTTTAGCCATCTCACTTATCAATTGAATTTAAAAGTTCATTATTTGTAACACCCCTAACATGTATCTGTCGCTGGACTAGGGTTAAGAGGTATTATCAGACATATCGGAACATTTTATACTCATTTCACAACATCAATCATACAACATCATTTCATAAGCATTCATACTCATATAGTCCTTTTAGAAGGTCTACGAGACCTTAAACATGCTTTAGAGAAGGTTTGGGACTAAACTGAGCTTATACTGAAACTTTGCAAAACTTAGAAAATTTTCTTTCAAAATAGGGCACACACCCGTGTGGCTAGACTGTGTGCCTAACACGGCCATATCTTAGACCATGTCTTACCCCGTGTGCAACACTGACTTGAGTCACATGGCCTGTTACACACCCGTGTGTCTGGCCCGTGTGCAACACTGACACATAATTTGACTCTTGATCTATACACATTCAAATTTGACTCTTTAATCACACATGTCATTCAAGTTCAATCCACAAACACATAATTAGGGCATTTTACACTTTAGCCCCTATAATTTCACATATTGATATTTTAGTCCCTATTTTACAAATACATAAAATGTACATAATTTGCTCACACCCAAGCTTGGCTGAATTTCATACTAGTCCCTAGCAGCCCATATCTTTCATTTATTTCACATTTTAACACTTCAAAGTTTCATTTTCACAAATTAGCCCATAATAATCAATTTCATCAAAAAACCCAATACAAAACATATTTATCAATCATCAAGCTTTCATATTTCACCAACTATCAACACAAAGCAAACATATTCATCCATTGCATATCTCAAAATCATCATCAATTTCAGAAATTCAAGCATGGGCTAGCTAGAACACTTAACAACGATCACAAAAACGTAGAAATTATCGAAAACGGATAAAAACCATACCTTAATTAACCAAAATGAGTGTCGAATGCTTCTAAGTGTATAAACCCTATTTTCACTTCTTATTTTTGGTGGAAAAAACAAAGATGAACATCATTTTATCATTTTGTTTTATTTAATCATAATTTATACATCATTTACCAATTTACCATTTCTTTAAAACATTTAACATCCACCATCCATAAACATATATGTCCATTCATAAATTCAATGGTCAAATTTCATTATAAGGACTTCCCATCTAATAAATCATATCAATTCAGCACACATATCAAGTAGCACACAACTTTTGCATTTTCTATAATTTATTCCTTTTATCAAATTGAGCACACAAAAAATCAAATTTTCATACAAAACTTTCACACATGCTTAATCACATATTGTAAATACTAAAAATAATATTAAAATATTTTTCTGACTCAAACTTGTGGTCCCTAAACCATTGTTCCGACTAGGGTCTAAACCGGGCTGTTACATTATTTTCCATTCAACCTTTCTAATTTAGATTTCTACAATTCAAATTAATTTTGTAACACCATCACCCGTCTCCATCATTGGATTAGAGTTACGGAATGCTACATCCCATAACATAACAGAATCATGCTATATCAATTCAAATTTCTCTAAACGATCATTAATCATCAATCATATAGTAAAAAACATGTTATTCATACAATATTGGTGTTAAATTGAACTTACTAAAGCTTTAAAATTAATTCAGAACAAAATAGGGTCTAATTTGAAACATTTCAAAATAGTGTGGAAAAAGTACAAAACAGGGGTCACACGACTGTGTTGTTAGGCCGTATAACTCACTACTGTCGTGTGGACCTAATTGTAAAACTTTGTAAACATTCACAAGACCGTGTGGTTAGGCTGTGTGAGAGATTGAGGTCGTGTCAATCAACTTGCACCTAATTCATTAAGAGTACATGGTCATGCCACATGCCCATGTGAGGCACACGGTCGTGTGTTAGACTATGTTCACCCATATGTACCTTACAAGGCAAGCTACAAACCACCAACACTCACATACCATATATGCACTTCACACCAAATCTTAAACCTAATCAAAATACACCAAAATATACCAGAAACATCATTTAAAACATCATTCCTAAGTGCCTAACCAACATGTCATTTTGGCACCATTACAATAAATTATAAACCATTACCAAATCATTCAACAATTATAATTCTATCATGATTCAGTTATCCCTTTCAACCATACATATATGTATGTGACACCATTGTGCATCTTGCCATAAATTTCTATCAAACCTTACTTTGTAAACTAACCTAAAACATGCCATAACATCTAATAGAATTGACCATCTAAGTATCAAGTAAGAAACTAGATCTATAACCATGTATAATCCATCCAAATTTCAATTTCCATACATCATTTCATGATTCAGAACATCACATATACCTATTAATCAATCATTTGTCAAAGCATTATTATACCATAATTCTTCATAACTCAAAAATAGGTATACATCAACAAGGCACACTTAAACTATTCATTCTATCAACCAAGCCAAATAACCTTATAAACATATTACATAATAACTAATTTAACTACATAATCACACCCAATTCATAATCCCCAAAATGACCTATATACATAACATATAACCATTCAAAACTCAAACCACAATCAATAACCAAAGTACCAAAATTGAAGATTTACCAAAAATGAATCGCCTAAATACATGCCACAAAACCAAGTTTTAAACGATAGAAAGACTGCTGAATCAATACCGGGATAGTGTGAGCTTCGAATGATTTGCTTGACATGTTTCGTAAGTTGGCAATCTAAAAGGAAGGGAAAACAAACAAGTAAGTATATACAATGCTTAGTAAGTTCACAGGTATGAAACCAAGTAACTTACCTCAGGTTATAATAATATACTACATGCTATTTAGCTTGGTAAAATTTACCTATCATGGCAAATCAAATATAAAAAAGGTGAGTTCAACATTTATCATACCATATAGTAACTCAATCATATAACATTTCAACTCACTTATTTAACATTTCATTGCCATTCACAAAAAATAATAATCATTTAATCAATTTACTAACTTAATCATATCATACCATCTATTTACCTGCAATACATCCCATTTCAAATTAATGCCAAACATTATTTCCATTTCATAATTTTCATTTTCAATCCAATTCATATTAAACCATATGAACTTCATTCTCGTATCATATCAATTCATCTTTATACAAAATATATATTGAAAGTCAATCACTACTTTGTTTCATAGTATGAATTCTGAATCACATTCATTGATTTGTCATGTTATCATATTGGCCCCCTAGGCTTGTATAACCGATTCTCAATATATATATACATCATTCGTTCATCATATCAACTTATCTCACATTTAGACATTTCATTTCATATTTTTGTTCCATTTCTTATCCATTTGCCATCTTAATATCAAATATCACATCTCATATTCAATTTTCCAAACCCACGGATTTCGATTGCTTATTCATTATCATCATTTCAATTATGAACATCCGTCTTAAACATGATTACATGATTACAATTATAATTCTAAATGTATTAAATTAAACATACCATATGAACTTTGTAACACCCCAGACCCGGCCTAGAAGTTAGGCCCGAATCCGGCGTGTCACATTAAAGGCATATTTCAAAATGATTTTGCTAAGTTAAATTTTAGGGCCCAAAGGCCCAAAACCCATGAGTCTTGTTAAGTAATGATAAAAGCCCATTTTATAGCTTTAAGTATTTCGGAAACCAAGTTTAAGCATAAGAAATTTACTTAAGTTTAATCATTAAGTAAACAGTTAAAACATCAAAACCCAAAATTTAAAATCAAATCAAAGTACAAGGCCTTATTACATCCAACGAAAGTAAAGCAACTGAAACAATGTCCTTTGAAACAAATAAATAAAAATAAAAATTTAAACATCTTGTAGTGTGGCCATCTCTGAGTCCTCTCCCACATCAAGCCGTTTACTAATAACTACCTGAAACATTAAATAAAGGGTGTGAGTTTCGAAACTCAGTGTGTACAACCCTTGGCAATCAAATCAACATACAAATATTCACATTGGGTCTAAGCCCTATCGAAATCGATGGTCTTGGGCCTTAGCCCACAATGACCTCATATCATATCATATGCAATACAAGGTAATGCAAAACCCTCCCAAAAATTCATCCGCTACACACACCATTTCCCTTCCAACCCTACACACCTGTGGGGATTTCTAAATTGACCCACCCATCCTCTACACACCAAAGGTAGCACTCACAGTGGCACTACCCAACGTTGCAGCAAAGCTACTAATCATATAATGGGCTTAAAGCCACCGGTGGATCCACGGTCGTCAAGCGACTATGCGATCCTCAAATCTTCCTCTGTACCATAATTCCCACCCATATGCATCCTAAGCAGAATATTATATGAATGCATCAAACACATAAATAACATCCATAAACTTATACTCATCACATAGGGATATTTTCGTCATTTCACAACCCAAGGGTATTTCTGTAAATCTACTCTACAGGGGTATCTAGGTAATTTTGCAAATCAGAGGTACTTCAGAAATTTTGTAAATCAGGGATGTTTTGGTAATTCTGCAAATTAAGGGTATCCTGGTAATTTCACAATTCAGGGCTATCTTAGTGATTTTTCGAACCAAGGGTATTTTGGTAATCTCAAATCAAGGGTATTTTAGTAATTTTAAAAATCTAGGGTATTTGGTCCCTCTCGGGTTTTAGTTATGAACTTTGGCCCATTAACAAGTCCTTACGACTAAAGTGAACAGACACTATACACTAGGTAGGATTCCAGAGAAGAAGAGGTGGGCCGCTTAAGTACCAAGCTCTCCCTAGATCCAATCCTAGACATGCATATGTCCGTTACCACACTCTAACCTAGCAACTTGTCCACGGACATGTTTAATTATTAGAAAGTCTTATGCGGTTTAAGAGTTGTTCAGTACTAAGCCTAAAGTCCATAAAACCCTAGCATACTAGTCTACGTCCCCATAAAGCCCATCAAACCCATTTTATGTTTATATAACCCATAATGGCCACGTCACATCTTTATGGCCCACTACGCCCAAGTCTCAGTCATATGGCCCATTAGGCCCAAAACAATTTTAGATCATGTAACATGCTTGCTTAATCCAATTCATATAATTAAATCAAACCATTTTATCAAACTTAGCTTCAGGGCCCACCAGGCCCATTTAACGACTTTCGGCTTTTCAGCTTTCCGGCATTGCCGAAATCATGTGTGTGTGTAGTGTTTGTACACACCTGGATACCGCGACATGCTATTCTATCCTTAGCCTTGATCCTACAACCAACCAACCTTCAATCAACCACTCATACTTAATCAAAATATTTACTCAAAAGTCGAAACCTTACCGTAACCTTACCGTGTGCCACCGAGTTCTAATGGCCCTTCCTTCGCTACTAATCACAAGTGTTCCCTAGATTTGCACTCACACATACGCCATCAAAATTTGGGTGACTCGTAATCCACACAAGTCATCCACACATTCGGCCATTCACTTCAACCATAATCGAGTTGAGTATCCTTACCCTTGCTAATGATCCTACCACACTTGCGATCTCCGATCCTTACCCTTGTTAATACAAGATCACCGATAATGAAAAATTAGATCGCCCTTCGGCTTTTAACAAAACATACTAAGGGGAGTTAACAAAATACTTACCGAATCCAACCTTAGATCCTGCAGCCTAGATAACTACTGAACGAGATTCGGCTTTTAACCTTGACTGAGAGTAGCTACCAACTGATTCGTGATAGAGAAAAACAACAAAGATTCGGCACTAATGGGGATTTCGGCAATGAAGGATGATGATAATTCGGTAAAGAAGAGAATTTGGCTATAAGGGAGTTTGGCTTTCAGAGAAAGAAGAACACAACTCTAATAGGAATTTCGGCAAAAAGAATGATGGGTTTTCTTTTCGGCAAATGAAAGAATTCGGCTGAGTGGGAGAAAAGGAAGAAATAACAGAACCCAAGGAACCCTTCAATGAATTCGACACCCCCTTTTTATAGCCAAAGCCGAATCCTACCTTCCCCCCACAGTCCCATTCGGCACCAACTCCTCCCTCTCCTCATCTCCTGACTTTTCTCCCTGATAACACCTTAATCTTATTCGAAATTTCCTCCACATCCAACACACTTGTTTACTTCAAACTCTCCACGACAAGAGTTCAAAACCAACACAACTCTGGCCGTCCATACAGTAAAATAAACACTCCACAAAATACCACTCCTAAGCCTCAAACCTTGGACCTCTTCAGCTTACAACACGCCACATTATAGCTCCCAAGTGACGCCACTTACCACTGGACCACAAGCCCATTTGTGTCCTATTTCTTCTTCATTTATTAAAAAGGCCTACTAACTGAAGTCACTGTTCCCTAAGGCTAAAACCAAAATTTTTCCTTTACCCTTACTTGATCCCAGGACATCTCCAACACCCCTAGACACTCCAAATTCATTAATCCTCAAAGCCCACATGCCAATTGTAATTTTTTCTCTCTCGCTTAAAAAAATTTCTGAAATCCAAAGCCCAAAGCCCAATAGGCCCAATTCTTCTAGGACCAAATTCGGGGCGTTACAAACTTACCTAGTCAAGATAACAAACAATGAATTCTCTAAGGACTAATCAACAAACTTTGCCATTTCCCCGATTATCTTGAATTTGGTCCAATTTTCAATCTATTCAATACTTCAATTCAATTGATCAATTCCAACCCTCTTACTTCATCCAATTTTAAACATGTATCAACTCAATTTCATTATTCGGTTGCCCCCTAAAATTTTACATTTTATTCAATTTAGTCCTTAAAAACGAACTTATCATATCTTCCAAATTTGAACTCCAATTTTTAAAATTGCTTCAATTATGTCAATATATAGCCTCATATTATCATAATTTATAAAAATTTCATACCAATTTCAATATATTCACAATTCAGTCCATAAACTCAAAACTAATAAAATTTACTTAACAAATTAAACCTATTTCATTTTTAAGCTTCAAAATCTACCAGAAACATTCAAAAATTTCAATTAACATCAATGAAAATTTTAGAAATATTTAACAATTTTGAAAACAGAGATATGAGTTAACTAGACCTAGTTGCAACAATTCTAAAAAATAAAATTATTAAAAACGAAGTTGGAAAATCTTACCATGCAAGATTACCAAGCTTGGTCGAACCTTAGCTGTTCAAAAATGGAATCTTTTTTTTTTTTTGGTGTTTTTGGTTTCTGATTCGGTGATGGAAAAAGATGATGAAATGTTTTCATTTTTTTTTAAACCTTTTGTTATTTATTATTTTAACCTTAATCAACATATAATTAAATCTAAAATATATATGTAAACCGTCCACGCTTAATTAAAATAATTTAATTATCCCTTGGCCCTTGAACAATTGTTAATTAAGCATTTAAGCTAATAACAATTAATAACGATTAACTTTTGTGGTTTTTATGATTTAGTTCTTTTTTCTTAATTAATCATCCAATTACTAAATTTTTTGGACCAAACTTCAATTTACCTATATAAATACTCCGTAAATATTTAATAAAATATTCACAGGCTCGATTTACGGAAACAAGATCCCGGAATCTCATTTTCCAAAACCACTTGACTTTTGGTACGCACCACTTGTACCTTGACTAACTAACCACTTAATAAAATCTATTAAATCACGATTCAATATTATATTATATTTAACTCATAAATACTAATTAAATATATCTATGGACTCTCTTGTCGGAATTGTAGTCTTGAAACCACTATTACTGATACCCAAAAAAACAAATTGTTACAAATTTAAGCTTAAAGGTAGTATCAACTCAATGAAAAATCGTGTTTTTTCACATTTCAAGTTAGGTCCAATACTTTAACTAATTTCTCAGTAAATATATATAAATAAAATTACACACAAAAACAAAAATACATTATAGCAATTTATAATATTTTCCATTTCCTTGTCTACTAGTTGTGTGTTCCATCTTCCTTGTCTACTAGCCTAATTTACATATTAATTATTTTATTTCTCAAATCCATTCAACTCATTAAACAAACACATGCCACTTCTAAAACACTCAAGGCATTAGACATTTTCATACACACTTAAATACAATTATTCCATTGTAAGATGGAAGTTAAGAGAGCACATACCTTATAAGCTCAAAATTGACCTCTCTTTCTTGATATTCTCAATCTTCTCAACCTATTTTTTTTTTTTTCAAATACTTACATAAGCACAAAATCAATACCCAATTATTACACATTTTTAACTTAGCTAAAATATAACTTCTTACTAAAATGAAACATGAAATACAATATCAACCCAAATTTTCTCACATTGCTTCCTTAATCTTTTCATACTTTCTTAACTTTCTTTACAGTTTCTTTCTCAATTCTCAACTCTCCAAAGCTAAAATTAAGTTTAAAAAGGTTTTATGAGTGGAAAATTTTATGGGTTTTCATGAAATTAACTATGATTTCATTAGAGTTTCAAATGGGGTGGTGTAAAGAAGTGAGAAGATGAAAACAGATGAAAAGAGAGGCTTTTTCATGAAAATGGCTGCTATTTTTTGCCAAAGAAAAGAGCGGTTTTATTCCTTTTTTATTATTATTATTCAAAGACCCTTTATGATTAGAGGTGAGCATGGCCCGGCCCGAAGGTGTACCCGAAATGTGGGAGGGTTTGGGCAAAAATAAGGCCCGAAAAATAGGCTTGGACAAAAAGATAAGGCCCGTTTAAAAAATGGGCCGAGCCTCAGGTAAGGCATTTTTTGCCCGGCCTGGCCCGGCCCAGCCTAAATTCACTAAATGACAAAAAAATTTGATTTTTTAAAATATTATTTTCTTGTTATTTTCTCCCTATTTCGCTACCATTTTACTATTATGTTACTACTATTTTGTTGTTATTGTTTGGATATTGTATAAAACTTATTTTATTGTTAATTTTGTTATTATTTTAAAGACATTTGTTAATTTTGTTATTATTTTAGAGACATTTGTTTGTTAAGTTGCATCTATCTTAATGTTATTTAAGTATACATATTTTTTTAAATTTATTTTCAATTTGTCGGGAAATATTTATTTTGATGTTTTTAGTATTTTTGATGTATTATATATATTAAATTATATAAAAATAATATAAAAATTAATATGGACAGGCCAGGTCGGGCTCGAGTTTTAGCATTTTTATCTAAATCGGGCTTGGACAAAATTTTAGGCCCATTTTTCAGGCCGGGCCTAACAAATGGGCCTAAATTTTTAGTCAAGCATGGCCCGAATCCGGCCCGGCCCGGCCCATGTTCACCTCTACTTATGATCCCTAAATGCAATGATTAGTATTAGTCTTGAGTGAAATGATCTAAAGGCTGGAAATCACTCTTAAAAATATCCAAATCCCTCCAAAATCAATGAACAAGATTGTACATAGGATTTTAAATCCAAAGGGCTAAATTAGCTGATACACACATTTTCTTGAAAATTTATCACTTTGCCATTAATAAGCCCCAAGGGCTAAGATTAAATCACAAGTTTAATCCAATGGCTCTTATAGAACCCATGTTTTCTTATATTCTCTTTTCCTTCAAATTTTAATTTCACCACATATCACGTGCCTTATTACTTTATAAGTCCTTTAACAACTTAGTCCTTTATAAATTACTCAACCTTCTAAATTAAGAAAAATAACTTATCAAGTTATTCTACTTTCCAAAATAACCCCAATATCTCGAAATAAATTATATTTTATCACCTTTAATGATTTTTTTATCTAATTAACTCCACAAATAATTTTAATAACTTAAAATATTTTCTCTTGAAAATTTTATGATCCCTATTCCTGGAATATTACCATTAATGACACTGAAATTTTTTAAGACGTTACATTAGTGCTCTCAATTCTAGGTAAATAAACATATACAAGTCTCTGATCAATTATATAAAGTTGTTCCAGAGTTGCTAACATGGAGAAGATCTATCACAATCCTTATAAAACAACTACATTATAAGCCTGATACAATAGAATAATAATAATAAACAAGGATTCTTGGCAACTAAGACTTTATTGATTCAATCCAATCAAACTTTTTTGATTCAAGGGATTAGTTAAGAGTGATCCGATCCAATCCAGTCTCTAAAATATGTTTCCTTAAGTAATATGATCTTCAATAAACGGCTAGATATCATCCACATAATCAACACATTCCATATAAATTGTTCAATAAACTACTATCAACATTTCAAATATAGAAATTGTCTTAAACAACTCCAGTAATAAGAAAGTGGGCACTCCCTTATCACTTAATTTACGAGTTCCATATTTTTTAACTCAATTGATACTATTGTTGTTGCCATTTGTCATCAATTCTTATCGTTGGAATATGGAACAATAGCAAATACCATGTTTTTTTTTTTTTTCCTTTGTCTAAGCAAATACCGTGTTTCCATTGTCTCTCTTCGTAAGTACTCCACTGATTTTGAAGGAAATACAACTATGGTTAGTAGTGTTCAGATCGTGTCACTTAATTTGTTTCCTACAATTTTCCTTTCTCTTCGTTGCATAAGTTAGGAATTGTGATAAAAGTGATTTTATTGGGTTAGATCAGCATTCAAATTACGCATTAGTTTTTAAAATCGCCTATAATTTCAACTGTAGATTGGGTTGCTAAGTGTGAATTCAGTTGGTGAAATTACTTTAAATAATTTTTTTTAAAATTAACGAATATTAATATAATAATTTTTATTATTTTTATATAAAACGTTTAAATAAAACATTTAAAACCAAATTGTCTAAGGATTAAACTTTTGATTAATATGAGTTTAGTCATAAATATTTAATAAATTTATATATATTTATAAGTTTCTTTATTTAAAAAATTTGATTTTTTTTATCATCACAAATGTGTATATATTATAGTTTTTAAAAATTATAATTACAATCTATCTTTAGATTGAACTATCAAACTAATAAACCTAACATAACCTGAGACTAGTTTTTTACTAAGCTCAACCTAAATTGAAAGATTGCTTTTCAAGCACAGTCCAGCACAGCCCATCATATTTTTTTAATTTTAAAACATGATAAATATAAAATTTATATATCAACTTTATTTAATATGTAATTCAATATATGAATTTTGATTTAATTGTATATATTTAAAGCGATAATACATATACTTATTTTCTTATCGGGTTAATATAATTGGTTGTTTATGTAATATATCAACATAAAATGGTGCTAATTCGACAACTTTGCTAGTAATTTGTAAAAAATGAATCAAATCTAAATTTCATATATAAAATTGCACAAAATCAAAGTTCATTTACAAATTTACATGAATTTTGATTTAATATGCAATGTCATATATGAACTTTGAGTTTGTACAATTTTGTGTATGAAATTTTGATTTGATTCAATTTTCACAAATTATTAACACAATTATTGATACAATATTATCTTATGTTTATATATTGCATACACAAATAATTATATTTATTTAATATAAAAATAAATTTATTTATTTTTTTAAATGTGTATAATTGAATTATAATTAAAGTTTCATATATATATTTGAACTACAATCAAAATTTATGTTTATAATTACGCTAAATCAAAATTCATATATCAAATTATATATTAACATATAATTTTTTGATTTATCCCAAAAGTAAATAAGTTATATTTATTGATAATGACTTCTTATTTCTTACAAAAGTAATAAATTTCCTAAGGATCATCGGGGCTTATAGAAACCTATTTATTCTTTGGTAATGCCGACTTGTATAATTGTTCATGGGCCGGGTCACCCGACTCGAAGGCTCGCTCGAAAAGTAGGAGGGTTTGGACTAAAATATAGACTCGAAAAATGGGCTTGGGAAAAAATAAGGTTCATTTTAAAAACGGGTTGGGCCTCATGTAAAACATTTTTTGCCCGAGCCCAGCCCAGCCCGAACCGGATTCACTAAATAAAAAAATTGTAACACCCCAAACTCGGCCTAGACGTTGTGGCCGAACCCGGAGATGTCACAAGGTAGGGTTTTGAAAACAGTGTTGTCTTACCCAATCAAATTATTCACATTTTACTGAAACTACACGTTGTGGCTGAACCTGGAGATGTCACAAGGTAGGGTTTTGAAAACGGTGTTGTCTTGCCCAATCAAATTATTCACATTTTACTGAAACTACCATTTGATTAATTAAGTAATTCATTTGCCAAATCCTATTAATGCGAAAGCCTTAAAACAGTTATAATTTAGAAAAAAACCAGTTCAAGTTCTTAGGAAACCTTTGTTTTCGTCATGCATCGCAATGAAGAGTTAAAAATCAAACAGTCCAAACAAAAACCAACAGTCTAGAGAGAGAGTCCCAAAAATTACAACTCTCAGAATTAAATCCCAAATTATTAATACCATAAATTAATAAATCTTAACAGTTTTACGGAAGAGTGGTCACTGCCGAGTCCCTGCTGTACCGACCCGCCTAAGAATGTGGATTACCTGGCAATACAGACAAACAGATGTGAGTTTAAGTAAACTCAGTGTGTAACCCAGCAGAATTAGGCATGCAATGCAAATAGTATCATGTACTCAGTCAGAATACAGATACAGATACGAAATCGGGCTTAGGCTCATCTCAGATACAGATACAGATACAGATATAGATACAGATACAGATACAGATACAGATACAGATACAGATGAACAGATCAGATATCAGACATACAAAGTCCTACCCCCATCCTCTACACACTAGCTCCGACCATCCCATCACACCACATGTGGGGTTAAAAACACCCACCCATCCCTACACACCACATTGTGTCATTACGACACGTATTAGATATAGTGCAGCCAAGCTGCCAGAAAATAGGCGAAGATCGCCATACAAAATATTTCCTCCTCATATATATAAAACCCACCCCATAACAGATGTAGAAATCAAATACAGACTTATCAGGCAACACATGCTTAACATGCTTTATCAAAATACCAGATACACATATATCAGTATAAACAGGCATACATCAATATCCTACTCAGAACAGACTATCAGAATCTCTTAGCATGCAAATTAGGTTTAATTAGCCCTTACTGATTCTACAGTATGCCCACAGTCGACTGGAGAGACCTGGGCGACCTTAGGGAAATTTTTAGAATTATGGGCCCACATGCCCAGATTGGCCTTTCCCGTGTAGCCCACACGGCCTAGCCTAAAAATCTACATGTTTGTGTGTGATGCCCGTGTGGGCCCACATGCCCAGCTTGGCCTAGCCCGTGTGGCCCACACAACCACACTCGATCCACCACAAGACCGTGTGTCACGCACGACCATGCCTTCATCGACCACACGGTCGTGTTCTCGCAAACGACCTACCACACGGGTGACCACACGTCCGTGTGGCATCGACAGTGCAGTTTTTCAGCTTTTACCGAACTACGTTTTTCTGCGTTTCGGGTACACACCTGGTACGGTTTTAACGAGAAAGCACTCCCAAGACCACCAAAACCTAAATTCGACACCATCATACCAAAAAATCAGTATTAAACCTCAATTGAACTGAACCAACGAAGATTAACAACGAAGGAACTCAAGCACACGCTACTTACCCAACTTCACGATCAAACCCGACTACGGTTTGCAGGGGCAGAACTTCGTTCGTCATGATTTGCTGCCAAAACCCAGAATCATGTTAACGAGAGAACCAAAATTGATATAATCGTTAAAATACTTACCCTCAAAATGAACAAGTTCACTACTCTTACCTACCGGGCACACGAAGAACTCAGAGAGTTATAACGCTGATTTTGGAAGAGCAATATTGATAGAACAATGAAAAGGGAAAAAATTTCCTTGAATGGAAAAAAAAGGGAAATGGCAGAGAGTGAGGAAAAAAACCTCAATTTTCTGGAAATAGAGAATTTTAAAAAATAAAAATCTAAATGAAATTATCCTCAAATCCCCCATTTTCTCCCACTAAACCACTAACTCACAACTTCCTCACAACTCCAGCTCCACCGAAACTCTTATCAGACAACTGAACAAAAATAATATCCTCGCCCTCATAAGGATTCGAACACAAGACCTCCACCACACCAACCCCCTTACCACTAGAACCAGCAGGCTCGTTCTAATATGGAATTACAAACAATTACATATATGCCCAAAGAAAAAAGGTAGAGCTTAGATCCAAAAATAGCTAAACTTTGGTAAAGGTAAGGCTTGAACTTAGGACCTCTCAGACACTCCTAGAACAGTTAACCACTGAAGCAAATGCACATTTATGTCAAATACTTACAAAAACATAATCAAAATATCAGTGCGTTACAACTCTACCCCCTAAAAGAAATTTCAACCTCGAAATTTACCTGATCAGAACAGATGAGAATACTGCTGACGCATCGAATCCTTAGGTTCCCACGTGGCCTCCTCAGAGCTATGATTCTGCCACATAACCTTCTCTAAAGAAATGGGCTTCCTCCTCAGAACCTTGATGTCATGATCCAGAATCTAAACCGGCTCCTCCTCAAAGGATAAATTCGGCCTAATCACGATCTCTACAACAGAAACAACATGAGAAGGGTCAGACCGATACCGCCTCAACATTGAAACATGGAAAACATCGTGGATACAGTCAAACTCTAGAGGTAGCTCTAACTGCGACTAGTCCTACAAGCTTCAGAATCCGATAGTAAACCTAAGGCTCAACTTGCCTTTACGACCGAATCTCAGAACCTTCTTCCACGAGGAAACCTTAAGAAAGACGAAGTCCCCCACTGAGTATTCAATATCTCGCCTCTTCAAATCTGAATAAGACTTCTATCTATCAGAAGCCACCTTTAGACGATCCCGAATCAGTCGAACCTTATACTCAGTCTCAGAATCCAACACAGAACCCAAAAGTCGACGTTCACCCAACTTAGTCTAACAAAGCGGAGTGCGACACTTACGACCATACAAAGCCTTGTAAGGTGTCATCTGGATGCTAACCTGGAAATTATTATTGTAGGCGAACTCTACTAACGGCAAGTAATCCTTCCAACTACCTCGAAAATTAATCACGCAGCTCCGAAGCATGTCCTCTAGTATCTGAATCACCCTCTCAGATTGACCGTCGGTCTGAGGATGGAATGCAGTACTAAAGTCTAATCTCGAACCTAGAGCCTCATGTAACTTCGTCCAGAATCGAGATGTGAAGCGAGGATCTCTATCGAAAATGATCGAAACAGGCACCCCATGCAGTCTCACAATCTCAGAAATGTAGAGCATCACTAACTTCTGCAGAGAATAGTCCGTCCGAACAGGAATAAAGTAAGGAGACTTGGTAAATCGATCCACAATGACCCAAATAGAATCCTTCTTAGTGGGTGTCAAGGGCAACCCATTAATGAAGTCCATTGTCACACGCTCACATTTCCATAGGGGAATCTTAAAGGGTTATAGCAAACCCGAAGGCAACTGATGCTCAGCCTTAACTTGCTGACACGTAAGACATCGAGCAAAAAATCAGTAACCTCACGCTTCAAACCCGGCCACCAGTACAATTCACGGATATCCTGATTATCTTATTATCACCAGGATGCATAGCATAAGGGCTACTATGTGTCTTCCTCAAAATTGACTATTTTTAAATCAGAATCATTTGGCACACAGATCCGCCCTCGGAAACATAGCACATCATCATTATTTAACCCAAAATCAGAATTAGTACCACTCTCAACCTGATGGAACCGCACACCCAGAGTTTCACCCACTAACTGCTTGTCTCAAATATGCTTAACCTAAGTCGGCTTAACTTGCAACTCGACTAAGACACTCCCATCATCGAACAGACTAAGGCGAGCAAACATCGCCCTCAAATCAGACATCGCTCTTCGACTGAGAGCATCGACCACCACATTGGCTTTACTAGGATGATATTCAATCGTACAGTCATAATATTTAAGTAGCTCAATCCATCGCCGCTGCCTAAGGTTCAACTTCTTCTGAGTAAGGAGATACTGAAGGCTCTTATTATCGGTGTAGATAATACACCTCTTACCATATAGATAGTGCCTCTAGATTTTTTATGTAAAGACTACCGTAGGCAACTCAATATCGTGTGTCGGATAGTTCCCTTCATGTGTCTTAAGTTGACGGGACGCACAAGCCATAACCTTACCATCTTGCATCAAAACGCAACCCAAATCGACGTGCGAGGCATCACTGTAGACTACAAACTCCTTACCAGATTCAGGCTGTATCAGAACAGAAACCTGAGTCAGAACAGACTTGAGCTTCTCAAAGCTCGATTGTTGCACATCAGTCCAGACAAACGGCACACCCTTATGCAAAAACTTAGTAAAAGGAGCTGCAATCAGAGAAAATCCCTCAACAAAGCGCCGATAATAACAGCCAGACTCAGAAAATTATGAATTTCAGACACGGTCTTAGGCTGTTTCCAATCCAGTACAGCCTCAATCTTTCGAGGATCAACACGAATCCCCTCAGCAGAAACTACGTTCATAGAAATGTTACCTCTCGTAACCAGAATTCGCACTTGCTCAGCTTAGCGTAGAGCTGTTTTTCTCGTAGTATCTGAAGCACAACTCTAAGATGCTCATCATGTTCATCCTCTGTATTAGAGCAAACCAGAATATCATTGATGAAGACCACGACGAATTGATCCAAATACGGTTGAAACACTCGGTTCATCAGATCCATGAATGCAGCCGGAGCATTTGTGAGACCAAAAGGCATAACTAGGAACTCATAATGTCCATATCGAGTCCTAAATGCAGTCTTATGGACATCAGCTTCCTTAACTCCTAACTGATGATACCCAGATCGAAGATCAATCTTAGAGAACGCTGAAACCCCATGGAATTGATCAAACAGGTCGTCGATCCTCGGAAGCGGATACTTATTCTTCACAGTCAACTTATTCAACTGTCGGTAGTCAATACACATCCTCATGGTCCCATCCTTTTTCTTAACGAACAGAACTGGTTCCCCCTACGGAGATACATGAAACCACGATCTAAAAGTTCTTGCAGCTGAGCCTTAAGTTTTGTAAGCTCTTTCAGTGCCATACGGTAAGGAACGATAGACACCGGAGCTGTACCCGGAAGAAGCTCAATCCCAAACTCAACCTTACGATTCAGAGGTAAACCCGGTAACTCCTCAGGAAAAACATCTAGAAAATCCCTCACAGTTCTGATATTCCCAACAAAAGAGTCTCCAGAATCAGAAACATTGACGTAAGCCAAGTACGTCTCACACCCTTTTTGGACCAGCTTCTCAGCCCCCAGAGCGGAGATCACATTGGACAAGTAATCTCAACGCTCACCAATCACCGCCACTTCCAAATCATCCTCGTTCTCAGAACGACCCTCTTAGTCACACAGTCCAAACTAACCCAGTGCTTAGCCAACCAATCCATACCTAGAATTAGGTGAAACTCTCCAAACGGAAGCTCCATCAGATTTGCCAGAAAAATAACCCCTTGCACCATTAGAGGAACATATCTATAGAGTTTACTAACCCGAACAGGCTGCCCCAACGGACTCAGTACAGTAACCTTACTAGAAGTGCTCTCCACAGAAATCCCTAGAGTTTTAGATACAATACTAGCTACATAGGGGTGTGTGGATCCTATGTCTATCAGAGCAGTATAAGGTATATCA
The DNA here is from genome assembly GCA_005393395.2 of Gossypium australe. Lineage (NCBI taxonomy): Eukaryota > Viridiplantae > Streptophyta > Magnoliopsida > Malvales > Malvaceae > Gossypium > Gossypium australe. The sequence continues at coordinate 46,664,603 of CM016625.1, read as the reverse complement.
GAAATTAAGAACATACTGGTGATAATGTCTGGAGCATCTTTGTCCTCTCGGCATCGAGCAGCATAAACAAGTTCAGGCTACCTCGCTTCTGTCTGATTAGCACCTCTGCCCAGTGCTCTCTGTCCACAGCACAAACCATTTTCACCCCTAGCTGCACCACAGCCCTTAGGTGGCTGCTGAACTGCCTTCTGAGGTTGCACAGAACCCGGAGCTAAAGCTTGCATCTGATCTGCTCGCTATGGACAGTCTCTAATACAGTGCTCAAGAGACCCACACCTCAGTCAAGCCCCAATCCTTCTCCAACACTCGTCCGGATGGCACTTACCACAACCACTGCACAGCTGGATCCCAATAGGAGTAATAGAAATCCCTACTCTAACTGGCCCATTAGATTTGGCCTTTTTTTTTAGGCCTCTGCACAGAACTTGAGGGCTCCAAATCCCTCTTGTTCCTACCTCTCTCTCGATCTCTATTTTGGCGCTCCACGCGTTTAACATCTTTAGCGATCTTCTCCTTCTCAACTAGAACCGCAAACTCACATTCCCTCTGTGGAGCAATCAGTACCCTCAGATTATCCCTCAGTCCATCCTCAAACAGAATACACCTTTCATACTCAGACGCCACCATGCCTCGAGTGTAGCGGCCCAACCTTAGAAATTCGGCCTCATACTTAGCCACAGATCTGTCCCCTTGCGTGTGGTTCATGAACTCACACCTATGAACATCCGTAAAGCTCGCCCCCACATACTTACTCTAAAAGGTGGTCTTAAAGAAGTCCCAACTCAATCGATCAGGCAAAGTGCCGTCCTCAACCGTCAACCACCACTGATAAGCCTCATCGCGAAACAAAGAGACTGCACCTTTCAATTTCTGCTCAGGAGTGTAGTCCAGATCATTCATGATCCTCTAGGCTTTGTCACAAGGTAGGGTTTTGAAAACGGTGTTGTCTTGCCCAATCAAATTATTCACATTTTACTGAAACTACCATTTGATTAATTAAGTATTCATTTGTCAAATCCTATTAATGTAGAAGCCTTAAAACTATTATAATTTAGAAAAAACCAGTTTGAGTTCTTAGGAAACCTTTGTTTTCGTCATGCATCGCATTGAAGAGTTAAAAACCAAACAGTCCAAACAAAACCAACAATCCAGAGAGAGAGAGTCCCAAAAATTACAACTCTCAGAATTAAATCTTGAATTATTAATACCATAAATTATAAATCTTAACAGTTTTATGGAAGAGTAGTCACCGTCGAGTCCCTGCTGCACCGACCCGCCTAAGATTGTGGATTACCTGGCAATACAAAAAAACATATATGAGTTTATGTAAACTCAGTGTGTAACCCAGCAGAATTAGGCATGTAATACAAACAGTATCATGTGCTCAGTCAGAATATAGATACAGATACAGATACAGATACAGATACAGATACAGATACAGAATCGGGCTTAGGCCCATCTCAGATACAGATGAACAGATCAGATATTAAACATGCAAAGTCCTACCCCCATCCTCTACACACCAGCTCCGACCATCCCATCACACCACATGTGGGGATAAAAACACCCACCCATCCCTACACACCACATTATGTCAATATGACACGTATCAAATATAGTGCAGCCAAGCTCCCAGAAAATAGGCGAAGATCGCCATACAGAACACTTCCTCCTCATATATATAAAACCCATCCCATAACAAATGCAGAAATCAGATACAGACTTATCTGGCAACACATGCTTAACATGCTTTATATAAATACCAGATACACATATATCAGTATAAATAGGCATACATCAATATCCTACTCAGATCAGTCTATTAGAATTTCCTAGCATACAAATTAGGTTTAATTAGCACTTATTGACCCTACAGTAGGCCCACAGTCGACTGGAGTGACCCGTGCGACTCTAGGGAAATTTTCAGAATTATGGACCCACATGCCTGTGTGGGCCCACACGTCCAAATTGGCCTTACACAAGTGACCCACACGGCCTGGACCAAAACTCCACACGCCCATGTGGCCCACACGGCCGTGTGCTGAGCACGACCATGCCTTCGTCGACCACACGGCCGTGTTCTCGCACACAGCCTACCACACGGATGACCACATGCCCGTGTGGAGTCGACAGTGCAGTTTTTCAGCTTATGCTGAACTATATTTTTCTGCATTTTGGGTACACACCTGGTACGATTTCGATGAGAAAGCACTCCGGAGACCACCAAAACCTAAATTCGACACCATCATACCCAGAAATCAGTATTAAACCTCAATTGAACGAACCAACGAAGATTGACAACGAAGGAACTCAAGCACATGCTACTTACCCAACTTCACGATCAAACCCGAGTGCGGTTTGTAGGGGCAGAACTCTGTTCGTCACTATTTGCTGCCAAAACCCAAAATCATATTAACGAGAGAACCAAAATTGATATAATCGTTAAAATACTTACCCCCAAAAAGAACAAGTTCACTACTCTTACCTACCGGGCACTCGAAGAACTCAGAGAGTTATGAAGCTGATTTTGGAAGAGCAATATTGATAGAAAAATGAAAAGGGAAGAAATTTCCTTAAATGGAAAAAAAAGTGAAACGACAAAGAGGGAGGAAAAGAACGTCAGCTTTCTGGAAAAAGAGAAAATTTTGGAAAACTAAAAATCTAAATGAAATTATCCTCAAATCCCCCCTTTTCTCCCACTAAACCACTAACTCACAATTTCCTCACAATTCCAGCTCCACCGAAACTCTTATCAGACGACTGAACAAAAATAATACCCTCACCTTGGTAAGGAGTCAAACCCAAGACCTCCAACACACCAACACCCTTACCACTAGAACCAGCAGGCTCATTCTGATATGGAATTACAAACAATTACATATAGGTCCAAAGAACAAAGGTAGAGCTTAGATCCAAAAATAGCCAAAATTTGGTAAAGGTAAGGCTTGAACTTAGAACCTCTTAGACACTCCCAGAACACTTAAACACTGAAGCAAATGCACATTTATGTCAAATACTTACAAAAACATAATTAAAAGATCAGGGTGTTACAAAAATTACTATTTTTTTATTATTTTAATGATATTTTCTTATTATTTTCTCCCTATTTTGCTACCATTTCACTATTATGTTGCTACTATTTTGTTGTTATTGTTTGGATATTGTATAACACTTATTTTATTGTTAATTTTGTTATTATTTTAGAGACATTTTCTTGTTAAGTTGCATCTATCTTAGTATTATTTAAGTATACATTTTTTAAAATTTATTTTTAATTTGTTCGAAAATATTTATTTTAATGTTTTTAGTATTTTTGATATATTATATTTAAAAATTATGTAAAAAAATAATATAATATATAAAAAATTAATATGGGCAGGCTAGGTCAGGCCCGTGTTTTAGCATTTTTATCAAGGTCGGGTGTAGCAAACAGGCCTAAAATTTTACTTGGGCCCGACCCGGTCCATGATCACCTCTATCGACTTGCTTGTTCGCTATTATTTATGTACCAAAAAGACAAAAAAAACATACAACTATTTCAAGTTCATGAATGAAAAAGTTAATATATGTTAATTTTACTGATGTGGTGTACACATGTATTGTTATGTGGATGTCATGTCAATAATTAATTAATTTTTTAAATTTTAAAAAATTCAAAAAAATTAAAAATATAAAAAATATAAAAATGTGTTTTTATTTTTAAAAATTAATTAATTGCTAACGTGACATTCACATGGCTACCAAGTGGATCACATTAGCAAAGTTAATAGATATTAACTTTTTCATTCATTTTTTGGGTGATTTGACAAACAAGGTAAGTTTAGAGGCTAAAAGAGGCGAAAAATAAGTGGAGGCCTAAAATGATTTTTTTTCTTGTAAATTTGGAGGGTAAAATAAGTCATTATGCCTTTCTTCTATTCTGACTATAAATTAAAGATGGGACCAATTAAATAATATTTGAGATGGTTGAGTTAATTTAAGAGTTAATATGTAGTTTGCTCTAGACTTGTCTATGGGCTAGGTCGGGTTCGCTCGAAAAGTGGGAGGCTTGGGTAAAAATATATGCCTGAAAAATGGGTTTGGGAAAAAAAATAAAGCTCATTTAGAAAACGGACTGAGCCTCAGGTAAGGCTTTTTTGGCCTGGGCCCAACCAGACTCGAATTTGAAAAAAAAAAAAAACTGTTATTTTTTTTACTGTTTTGTTGCTATTCTTATTATTTTCTCATTATTTTGCTACCATTTCACTATTATGTTGCTACCATTTTGTTGTTTTTTTTTTTTTTTTGGATATTGTATAACTCTTGTTTATTGTTAATTTTGTTACTATTTTAGAGATATTTGCTTGTTAAGTTGCACCTATCTTAGTGTTATTTAAGTATACATATATTTTTAATTTATTTTCAATTTGTTGGGAAACATTTATTTTAATATTTTTAATATTTTTGATGTATTATATATTTTTAAGAATTATATACAAAATATTTAAAAAAATTAATATGGCCAGGCTGGACTTGGGTAAAATTTTAGGCCCTTTTTGGGTCAGGCCGGCCTAGCAAACGGGCCTAACATTTTGGTTGGGCCCGACCTGAACTGGCACATGCACACCTCTAGTTTGCCCGTGAACTTATTCAAAAGTATTTAGTTGGTATCTAAAACATTTTCTAGACTTAGTATTTAAATTTGTATTTAGTCATATATTTTACTACATCTGCATTAACACTGTTAGTTTGTGTTGACATATCACTAACAACCAATCTCACTATCACACATGACAACCTATCATTATGACACGTGGTAGACATAAATAAATAAAAAGCTTTAAAAACATATAAATTAATAAAAAGTATGATTTTTTTCACATCAATAATGAACCTAGACAAATTATTGTCAAGGTTCATCCAAATTTGGACAATCATTGTCTAAAATCATTCTAAATGAGTTTTTAGTAATTTAACATATTTTTAATTTTTTTATAAAATATCAAGATTTATATATTTTTATTATTTTAAAATTAAAAAATTAATAAATATAGATTAATAAATAAAAAATTTTCACTAAGAATGAAGCTAGACAAATGGTTGTTCGGACTAATTTTGTCCTATGTAGTCAACACTAGGCTTTAGTCCATATGTAACACCCCTAACCCGTATCCGTCGCCGGAATAGGGTTATGGAGCGTTATCAGAAATTTTCGGAACATTTACAGACATTTCATGTTAATCACTATTCAATCACCGAGATCATTCAAAACATCCCTTAATTAGACCCTCGAGGCTCAATACGAGCATTAGAATCGAGTCGGGACTTAATCGGGAACTCTAAGAATTTTTCACGATTTTTCAAAAATTTTCCAAGGTGCAGGGCTCACACGCCCATGTGGTCCAAGGGACACGCCCGTGCTGGAGGTTGTGTTCAACCCAGTGTAACTCTCTAACTTGTGCACACGACCATGCCACACGCCCGTGTACTAGGCCGTGTGGTCAACTAATTCATTTCAAAATTAGGTTCAGGTTTTACACGGCCAAGACACACACCCGTGTAGCACACACGGCTGAGACACACGCCTGTGTCTCTACCCGTGTGCTCAATTCTGAGCATTCTATTTCTCAAAATTAAGGTGCAGGGGACACACGACCTAACCACACGCCCGTATATTAGGCCGTGTGTCACATAGGTCTAGACACACGCCCATGTGGACAAAATAAAGCAAATTCCTAGCCTCATTTGTCATCCAAATTTACCATTTACTTGTACTAAAACATACCAAGTACAATCCAATCATTCCAAGCATTCAATTTAAGCAAATTCCATCATTCATCATGGTATACCATTACATGCATATGTGTTTATAAACTTACCTTGGATTAACTTAGGCTTTAACATCATTTGATCACATGTACTTAACATAACACATATGAATATATCAAAATAGCCTACTTAATCATACCAAAATAAGCCATCACTAGTCATTCCCATGGCTAGGTTACAAAACATCATCTTTCAAGCCACTATTGGCCAAGTTGTCCTATACATGCCATTATACCAAAATGATTTTACTAAGTATACCCAAAATAACGAGTTGATAGTGTGACGATGCTCCAATGATCTCTAACCTTCGCGAGCTTCCGAGCACTATAAAACAGGGAAAAATAAAATGGAGTAAGCATTACATGTTTAGTAAGTTCGTATAATAGAAAATAAACTTACCAATACCGTTTATTAAATCAAACTATACAATATCATGTTTTCCATCCATTAGCAAAATTGCTTAAACACATGCATTCAATCAAAGATGTTAGTCACCAAAATCTTCATAACAATCAAGTAAACATAGATGAGCTCATCAAGAAATATTCTTTCAAGTCATTATCATTTCATCTCAAAATTCTCATACCAGGTCAAGAGTTGTGTCCATTGAATCATTGAAATTCTGATGGATGCTCAAGTAGTATACTCGAGGTGTACGATTCAATAATCCACCAATTCTTATTCCAGGGTACCCATTAGGGCACTTAACCAAGGAACACACTCTCAAGCCACATATCGTATAACAGGATTACCAGTCCAGGCTAAATCCTAATCATAACGTATACTCAAGAGGTATTATATCAGGATTACCTGTCTGGGCTAAATCCTTTCTATAATGAGGTCAATAGGATTACCCGTCCGAGCTAAATCCCGTCCGTAACAAATGCAGGACCTAATCCATTTTGGGAAAGCACATATGTTCATCAGAATTCAATATTCAATTAGGACATAACCCCTTTTTCACCATTTTCAAGCATGTATTAAATTTTCCATTTTAGCATTCAAGCAATGCATATCATATAAGTCACATTACATACATACACAATATTCAATTAACATAATTACATGCTCGATTAAGTTACACAAACTTACCTCAACACTTGTTCGCATATATAATCTACTAATCCGAAACATTTTCTTTTCCTTAGTCTAACCTCGAATTTGTGTTGTCTGGATCTATATAAATAGCTTAAATCATCAATTTCTCATATTTCATATTCATTCAGACTTAATTTATGTTCTAGGCAAAATTACCATTTTGCCCCTAACTTTTCCATAAATTCCAATTTCGTCCCTAGACTCGAAAAATGAAACTTGTGCAATCTTCTCCCTATTCCAAGCCTAACCAAAATCCCATTACAAAATTTACAGCACATGCATTCATAAAAATTCAGAATTTTTCATCAAATTTCACAACTTTACATTTTAGTCCCTAAATCATGTTTTCATCAAAAATCACTTTGTAAAAGTTGTTTATCTATCTACAACCTTTCATTTTCTACCATAAATTTCTAATTTTCAGCATATTCACCCATGACCCAAATTTCTACCTTGATAAATTTTCAAATTAATCCCCCAAATAGATAGATTAGATTATCCCGGTTTCAAAAAAATCAAAATTACTAAAAACGGGACAAGGAAACTTACCCAATTAAGCCTTGAAAGTTTCTTCTCTCTTTCCTAGAGTTTCCATATAATTTTGGGGTTGAAGATGACAACATAATAAGATGATATATTTTATGATCTTTTTAATTAATTAATTATTTCCATTTCCAATTTAGTCATTACCCTTTTTCTAATTTTTCCATGGATGAGTCACCAAAAATCTACATACTTTTCTTTAATCGTCTAATTACCATATAAGGACCTCTAATTTTGAATTCCATAACTATTTAATCTTATAGCTACTAGAATTCAACTTTCACATTTTATGCGATTTAGTCATTCTCGTAATTAAACACTTTATCGATAAAATTTTCGTATCAAAATTTTCACACGACATGTCTATCATAATATGAACCATATAATAAAATAAAAGTAAACTTTATTTTCAGATCAGATTTGTGGTCCCAAAACCACTGTTCCGATTTCACTGAAAAATGGGATATTACACCATAGCCCAAAAGGGGAGACTCGTTTAATAAAAATGAACACTTCAAGATCTTATATCAAATTCTAATATATGGTTATCGTCTCAAATTATACATACTTAACTTTTTATATGTGATCTTTAAATAAGAGAAAGCCATTTTTTTAAAAGATTGTTAATTAGAAGGATCAAAATCATAAGGCTCGAAGATCTCGGCATATTAATAGATTTAGGTACATTTTTGCATCTAAATTTTGCTTTTAATAATATGATATTAGAAATTCTATTTTATTAAGTTTTACACCAATTTTTTAAGGTTTTAACATCTATATTTGTATTATTATGAAATATTTTACTATGTTTGTTGTTATTTAACTAAGGATCTATTTATTTGCCTGTAAAAGTTTTTATGGAAAACATTTTCATTGTTTTCTCATGTTTTTTTTGTGGAAAATGAATTCCCATCATAAACCATTCTCTAAAACACGAGAAAATGAGAGTTTTTTTTTTGGGAGGGGGGAACGTCTTACCCTTTTCAATTCCATAAGACATTTTCCAAATTTTTTTCTCTTCACATCCCAGCAAATTTTCCCTCCCCCCTTCCTTGCCACCCCGAAATTTGCACTGCACTACACTAGTGGCAATGGCGTTCATCTTCCTCTCTCGAAGATAAGAACGAAAAAAAAAAGAAATATTCGTAAGATATTTTACACAATTTTATCTCGTTTTTCTATCTACTCTGGTTAAGTTTCTCACTTTCTTTTTTTTTTCTTTGATTCCATCTCTATGCTACAAAATCAGTAGTTTCGTTGACCAAAAAAAAAAGCCCTAGCCATTTCTAATCTTTTCAGGAATGGAACTCTCAAAAATTGGGTGATTTTCTCTGTTCAATTTTTTCGTCCATTTCCCTTCAGTGATTTGCCACTTCAAGCGAAATCAGTTGATTCAAGTTCAAAACTCAATTGTCAAAATGGAAGGTTAGACAATTAATTACGGGAAATAATGAGAAATTGAGAACCATTTTGGAATTATATGATTTGTTTTCTTGCTTCTATTTAATTTTTTTTATGTTTTCTTAGGGTAAACTACACCAACAGTTACTCTGATTTCAATTCAGTCGCTCAACTTTTGAAAAATAACAAATTAGTCACTAACGTTATCAAAAAGTGATAAATCAGTCACCCATTAACATTTTCCATCATAGGCTTAATGAGACCGCTGGCATGACCAATTAACTAGCTGATGTGGCCAATTAACTTGCCATGTTGGACGAGGCAAAGTTGGGTGACTATTTTTTTCGTCCTTCCTCTTTTATTTTTTAAGAAATGACCTAATATTTTTACTTTTATGCGTAAATGGCCTAATATGTTTATACTTCTTCTTCTCCATCCTAACAATCTCTATTTTCAAAGATGGTGATTTGTTTCACTTTACCATCAATCTCTTTTTTCTCCTTTACCTTTCAATATCTCATTATCCAGATTTTGCCGTGCCAAAACTGTAACACCCTTAGCCTGTATCCGTCGTCAGATTAGGGTTACGGAGCGTTATTAAAAAATCAAAACATTATACATACATTTTATACATCATTAAAACCATATTAAAATACATTCATTCACATACATATCATCCCATAATCGAGCCCTCGAGGCCCTAGAAACACCTTAGAAACAATTCGAGACAAAATTGGAAACATTTGGAAAGTTTAAGAAAAAGTTAGGAAAAAAATTTGACTGTAGGGGTCACATGTCCGTGTGCCTCACACGGATGAGACACACGCCCGTGTCCCAACCTGTGTCCTCACCCGTGTAACTCTCTGAGTAGGGTCACACGGCCAAGTCATATGTCCGTGTGCCAGACCGTGTAACTCTCAAAATAGCTCCACACGCCCGTATGTCAGGCCATGTGCTAGGCTGTGTAACAACCTCACTTGCATGCATTAGAACCTACAGGGGACACATGGCTCTGCCGCCAGGCCGTTTTTCATACACAATTGAGTCACATGCCCGAGTCTCAGGTCGCGTGGACATGAATTTGCCAAAATTAAGCCATTCTCAACACCAAATTATGCAACCACCTAAAGACCTTTAATACATATAATCAAGGCATCAAAACATGACCAAAACCTACATGAAATGACCAATTCAATAATCTAAAATCATTCAACCAATATGCCATACAAGGCACCTCAATTGCAAACATTCAAACATACCTAAACATGTATACTTTACCACATTTCAATCATACACATTTAGCTTAATACCATATTAAAACATGCCATCTCTTAGCTATATTGAAACCAATTCATCACAAACCATTATGGCCATTCAAACAAGCATCATAACATAGCCACATTAACAGATACTAATTGTAACATCCAGGATTTAGGGGCTTTGCATTTAGAATGTTTCTGCGTGTTTGGAATGCTCTGTCTATTAATTTGTTATGTTTGGGGGCCTCGAGAAGGCTCAGGGTTAAGCCGAAGCTTTGGCCAAAATTTCAATTTTGGGCACTTTAGGGGGAAGGCTAGCTGAGGCAGGTTTTAAGTATTTTGCTTGTGTTTGAAGACACAAGAAGCAGTGTGGTAAGGTGGCAAGGAGATGCCACCTAGCGTGCAGGGAGGTGGCATCACAGAAGAAGCTGAAAGGGAGAGGGTTCGAATCTCTCAAGCAGCACAAGGGAGTATTAATTTTTGGCTCAGGCAAGGGAGGCAGCTGGATGGTAATCAAACTCTGGAGGAGAGATACAAGACCTGGTCAAATAATTCAAACAAGTGGTGGAGAGCTATTTGGGGAGTTTGAATTATTCAAACTAAGTTGAATGAGTGGAGGAGAGGGAATTGGGGAGTGTTTCAAGGAGGAAGCTTGGGGAGTGGGGTGAGAAGCAGGTTAGCCGAATTTTTGAAGGGTGTTAGGGGAGCAAAATTGGTCTTGTGGAGTCTTTGGAAGTGGGTAGGCATTCAGTTTTGGTTAAGGGGTTTAGGTGCCGAAATTTTGTGGGGTGGTTAACATTTGGGTGTTGAGTGCTTTCATTTTTCCTTTTGACATTCGGTATTCCTCTAATTTGCAACCTTTCTCTTTAGTTTGCCGAAACTCCTCAACCATTTCTTTTTCATTCTAGTGCTTAGTAAGGCCGAAACCTATAGGGCACTCTTTTCCCTTTCTACTTCTTTCTTTTTTCTTCTCGTATACTTCACATAACAAGCTTTCATCCCCTCTTGCCGAATTCTCTTAACTTTCATTCTTCTTTTTGCTTCTTCCCTAATTTACTCAAAGCCGTAGCATCCCTTTTGTTTCTTACTCCATTGCCGAAACACTAGTGCTTCATCCTTTAGTCACCTTTTGTCACCATTCGTTGCAAGGTTTATTCCTCCAAGGCTAAAACATCTGTGCTTCAACTCTTCCTCCATCTTCTTGGGTAAGCCAGACCTCCATAACCATTTCTTCTTGCATCTTCTCTCTATTTCTTCATAAGCTGAAACCTATCTTCTCTTCTTTCTCCCTGAGTTGTTCTTATTTTCTTGATTAGCCGAATCTCTTTAGTGGTTACATCTCTTTGTTCGATTCTTGTTTCAGTGAAGTGCTACCACTCATCCACCTATCTTTCTCTCAAACCGGTTTATTCCTGTTAAGTGGTAAGCGCCATCTTCTCTCTCGATTCTCTCTTATTCTCTGATGGGTTGGTAACCGATGGGGTTAATCCTGTTCTGAATTTCTTTGGCTGAATGTAGGAGGGGCCTCCTTTCACATTCTTTCTGCATCTAATCAGTATTGAAGGATCATAGGGGGACGATCGGTCAATCAAGGTAAGGGGTTTACATCATTTGTTTGGCCGAAAGGCCACTCCTTCTAACCTATATCTTGAAGAGCCGAATCTGATTTGGTAGATGTGTAGGGATTTCAGTGATTCCTTAATCCAAGCCTTTTAGTCTCCGGGTTCTGTCGACCTAGGTAAGAAATATTTACATATTGAGCGTATATTCTTATTTTCTCTGCTTCAATACCTTAACCCGGTCTTCTGACAAAGATTTCTTTCATGGAATCAAATGTCAGCCAAGCAAAGGAGGGGGTTGGACTCGTAGTCCCTACCCCTAAGTTCAAAAAACGTGCGGTGTCCGCCGTTCATGACTTTCCACCAAGTTGTTGGCCAGCTTCAGAAAGGGATAAGCAGATCGCTGTGATCCCTGCAAGTGAGGACGTTAGCGAGATTGATAGTGTAGTTCTTCATGTTTACAGGTGTGTAATTACCACACTACTCCTTAATTGTATAAAACGTGTATGTGTTATGTTTGAAAGCTGAAAACCTCAGCAATGGCGATTGAGTTACCCATGGGGGTAAAATCGAAACCCCAGGTTAGTGTATTTTGATTAAGCCTTATAACTATTGTTGATAGCATGATTGTGTGTGTACTCTAAATATTGCATGTATTACACCATGTGACCTGATTATTATACTATGTTGCATGTGCATGGGATTTGGGATGTTAATAATATGAAGGGGAAGTGTATATCGGTGACACTGTCACACTAAATGATGGCTCGGTGCCTCATTATCGTATCGGTGACTTGGTCACATGATTATCGGTGGCTAGACCACGTTATATTGACTTTGAGTAGTGTGACTGTCAGCATGACTGCCAAAGAGGAGTGTAGAGGATGGAGGGTTGATTGTAGAAATCCCCACATGTGTGTTGAGGATGGACATATGGAGCAGAGTGTAGAGGATGGAATATTAGGCTGGGTTGGGTTATCATATTGATTATTTGGTTATGCCGTAACGATTGGGCTTCGGTCTATGGTGTTTTGGGGCTCAGGCCCACTTGTGGATTATGTGGACTAATTGCACACTGAGTCTGGTGACTCACTCTATTTGCTTAAACAAATTGCAGGTGACTCTTAGTTCTATGGACTGGGCTAGAATGGACTCGAGGTGGCCATGCATGGGTTGTTCTATTAAAACTTTGCTACTTTTGGGGAATTTTTGATTTGTAATAAGGCCACTACTACTTGGTTTTAATTATGGTTTAGCTATTTAAACGTTGAAATCATAAACTGGAATGACAAAACTTTTCTTCATAAGATAAAATATAAAGGGTTTTCCTCAAAACTAAATCAGCGATTTTACGCACGAAAAACCTAAAAGCAATTCGTATGTTTTCTAGAACGTCATGACTAGCATTTACAAATGTCATCGAAACACAAGAACGGGCTAATTATATTTTTTACTAAATATTTTTTCAAGTGAATTACCAAATTGGGAGTTTTAAAAAAATGAATGACTCAACAGTTTTTCCAAAGTCCGCGTTTTTGTAAAATTTATTCCAAGTGACATACCAGATCCGGTCGTGGCATTTGGGCCGGTTTTCGGGTGTTACACTAATAGGGCACCAAAAGTACCAAAAAGGGTATAAACCAAAACAACTTATACATTCAAGATCATACTTAACTATTTACATATCCAAAACATTAATATCAACATTCAAGCCTATTACTTGCCATATATGTTCCAAAAACTACCAAATTAAGCTAGATAGTGTGACTTGAGTATCGATCATCCAACCTTCCAAGTATCTACAAGAACATTAAATAATGCAAGTAAGCTCAATGAAGCTTAGTAAGTTCGACGTATTTAAACCATAAATCTTATCGAAGTAAGTACAATAATACAAAAAATAGAAATTCAGCCATAAAAGGTTCCCTGTCATCCATATTCTCAACTGATAAATCGAAAATGTTCAATTCAATACTCAAATATATATAGCAATTCCATCAAAATCATTAAACAAATTACTTTACCAAATTTTCAATTAGAAGAACGACTTACGGATAAGAGTAAATCGTCAATCCAACCAAAACACACCAAATGCTCATAAGAGCCAATCCAACCGAAACACACCAATGCTCATAAGAGCTAATCCCTCCTAAACACACCAATGGTCACAAGAGCTAGTCCAACCGAAACACACTAAACAGAGAGTATAACACGAGAGTTCGCAACAAATGCAGAGCCTCGATTTACTCGGGAAACATATATATACATCACTCCATAACCATAACCATCTCCACTCCAATCCCTCATAACACACCATATCTCAACTGTATTCTATCCCGCGTTCAATCCAATCCAAACATCAAGTTTAATAACATTTCTCAAATAACCATTCATTATCAACAATTGAATATATCTATTGTACCATGTTATACTATTCAATAATTTATAGAGATGTTAAATTTTAAATCTTACGAACTTACCTGGACTGAATTGTAGTAGTTCTAGAAATTTAGGGACTATTATGCAATTTTTCCTTTTTCACGAGTATTTACGGGATCTTGATCTAAAATGTAAAATTCCTCAATTATCAGCTTACATGTCACATTTCAATCCATTTTACAATTAATACCCTTTTATTTTTTGAATTTACACAATAATCCTAAACTTTTACAATTTTTATAATTTAGTTATTTAAAAAAATTCATCAAATTAACCATTTTTTGTCAAGTCAAAATTATAACCGAATATACTAGGTCCTTATACAGTCCCTAGAAAACATCAAATACACTATCAAATCCTAAATTTTTGACATTTTCACAATTTAATCCCCAAATCAAAATCTAACAAAAATCACTTTACAAAATCATCAAACAACGAAATCAAAGCTTCAAAGACATGGTATTCATAAAAAAAAATTTCAAAATTCATTAGTGGTAACTTCTAAAATTTTTGACAGATTCAAAAACGAAGGTACGGGCTAGCTAGACCTAGTTGCAATGATCTCAAAAACATAAAAATTACAAGAGTCGGGTAAAGAAATCACTCAGATGCAAGGATTTATTCTTTGCCGAATTTGAAGCTCCAAAAATGGTGAATTCCTTTAGGTTTTTCGGTGGAAGCATGAAAAAGATGATAAAATTTTACTTTTGTTTTATTTAACTTTAATTAATTTACTAAATTGCACATTCACCCTTAATTATAGCCTTATAAATCTACAATTTAAAAGCCTATTATTGTCCATCAATATCCTAATGGACTAATTATTATTTAAGTCCCTTTTCATTTCATAATTAAGCTATCAAATCAATAGAATTCAAGATATACTAAATTTTGCACCTTTTTTAGTTTAGTCATTTTTCCTTAATTTTAACTATCTTAACGCTAAAATTTCTTAACCAAATTTTAATACGACTCTAGTGACATCATAAATATTCTAAAAATAAATTTACGAATCGACACGATGGAATTTGTGGTCCCAAAACCACTGTTTCGTCACTACTAAAAATCAAGTTGTTACAACTATCCCCTCTTAAGAAATTTCGTCCTCGAAATTGTTACCTGAGAATAGATTCGGATACTGTAGTTTCATTGATTCTTCGGTTTCTCATGTAGATTCTTCTGTACCATAATAGTGCCACAAGACTTTTACTAACGATACTCATTTATTTCGCAGTTCTTTGACTTCCCAAGTTAAAATTCTTATTAGTTTCTCCGAATATGTCAAATATGATTGTAGCTCAATCTCACTATGAGGAATCAAATATGAAGGATCAGATCTGTACCATCTTAGCATTGAAACGTGAAACACATTAGGGATTTTCTCGAGTTCAAAGGGCAAACCTAATCTGTAAGCTACAGGGCTGATTCTTTCAACAATCTCGTATGGCCTGATAAATCTCAGACTCAGCTTTCGTTTCCTACTGAAACGTAACACCTTCTTCCACGTGGAAACTTTCAAAAATACACGATCGCCAATAGCAAATTCTATATCTTTTCTTTTTAGATCCACATGCGATTTCTGATGATTAGATGCAGCTTTCAAGCAATCTCGAATAACTCAAACTTTGTCTTTAGTTTCTCTGATCAAATCAATTCCCAACATTTTGGATTCACTCAATTCAGACTAATACAACAGTGTTTTACACTTTCTTCCGTAAAGAGCTTCAAACGATGTCATTTTTATACTGGATTGATAATTTTTATTATAAGCGAATTCAGCTAATGGTAAATACTTTTCCAGTTACCTTTAAACTCAAGTATACAACATCTCAGCATATCTTCTAGAATCTGAATCACTCGTTCTAATTGCCCGTCCGTCTGAGGATGAAATGCTGTGCTGAAATTTAGTTTAGTGCCCAAAGCCTCATGAAGTTTGCTCTAAAATCTTGATGTAAATCTCGGATCACGATCAGAGGTAATATATGTCAGAAATCTGTGCAATCTCACAATCTCAGATATATATATATATATATATAATTCCGCTAATCTTTCAAGTGAGAAATATGTTCTAACTGGAATAAAATGTGTAGATTTAGTCAATCTGTGAACAATCACCGAGATCGAATCTTTCTTTTTCGAAGTTATAGGTAAACCAGATACGAAATCCATTGTGACTCGCTCCACCTCCACTCAAGAATCATAACAGGTTGTAGTAAACTCGACAGTACCTGATGCTTTGCTTTTACATGTTGACATATTAAACATTTAACTACAAATTCACAAGTTTCCCGTTTCATACCCGACCACCATTACATCTGTTTCAAGTCACAATACATCTTCATGCCATCAAGATGAATAGAATATGTACTACTATGAGCTTCAGATAGAATATCATGTTTCAAATCTAGATCGTTCGGAACGCAAATCATATCACGATAACGCAATGTACTATTATCATTAATACTGTACTCAATACTCATATTATTTTGAATCAATTGTCGTTTCAACATCAACTTCAGATCTTCGTTTTGCAATTCTCAAATTCATTGTAGAAATAAGGGTTTAATTCTCAACTCTGTCAGTACAGAACCATCTTCATCCAGAGCTAAATGAGCATTCAACGCCCAAAGTGCAAACAATGATTACTTTCACCTGAGTGCATCCGCAACCACATTAGCTTTTCCTAGATGATAATCAATAACTAGATCATAATCCTTCAGTAGCTCTAACCAACGTCTATGTCTCAAATTCAATTCTTTCTGAGTCATCAAATACTTTAGATGTTTTGATCCGTAAACATGTGACATTTCTTGCCATATAAATAATGTCTCCAAATCTTCAAAGTAAATGCAATCGCGATCAACTCGAGATCATGAGTAGGATAATTCTTTTCATGCAGCTTTAACTGTCAAGAAGCATAAGCTACTACTTTCCATGCCTGCATTAGCACACAACCCAAACCATTGAGAGATGCGTCACTATAAACAACATATGCTATCTTAGACTCAAGCTGAGTCAACACTGGAGCTTCTATCAACATGTTCTTTCACTGACCAAAACTCTGTTGGCGCTTATCGAACCAAACAAATTCAACATTTTTTTTATAATAACCTAGTCATCAGCGAAGTAGTAATTGAGAAGTTTTTAACAAAACATCTATAGTAACCTGCTAAACCCAGAAAACTTCGCACCTCAGACACATTCTTCGGAGTTTTCCAATTCATCATAATAGAAACTTTACTTAGATCAACTCAAATTCTGTTAGATGATACTATGTGACCCAAAAATCCAACCTTTCGAAGCCAAAATTCACATTTACTGAACTTTGCGTATAATTGTTTTTCTCTCAAAGTCTGTAATATGATTCTCAAGTGTTGAGCATGCTCGGATTCTGTCTTGGAATAGATCAATATATCATCAATAAACACAATAACAAATTTATCCAAATGAGGTTGAAAAACCCGATTCATTAAATCCATAAAAGTAGCAGGGGCATTAGTCAAACCAAATGGCATAATCAAAAACTCATAATGACCGTAACGAGTTCTGAAAGTAGTCTTTGATACATCACAATCTTTAACCTTCAGCTAATAATATCCAGATCTGAGATCTATCTTCGAAAACACTGTGGCACATTTTAATTAATCAAACAAATCATCGATACGTGACAAAGGATACTTATTTTTTATCGTGACTTTGTTCATCTGTCTGTAGTCTATACACAATCTCAAATAGCCGTCTTTCTTTTTCGAAAACAACATAGGTGCACCCTAGGGAGATATGCTTAGTCGAATAAACCCTCTGTCTAACAACTCTTGCAACTGTGCTTTCAACTCTTTTAATTCATCTAGTGCTATGCGATATGGTGATATAGATATCGGTGTAGTACCAAGAACCAGATCAATCACAAACTCAACTTCACGATCAGGAGGTAAACCCGACAACTCTTCAGGAAACACATCAGTAAACTCACTAACAAGTTGTAACTGATCTAACTTCAATTCTGAATCTCTGGTATCAAGAATGTATGATAAAAATGTTTCACTACCTTTACGTATCAATCTCTATGCGAAAATAGCTAAAATGATTCTAACAGCATTTTTCGGCCCATCGGACTCAACTGAAATCATCTCTCCTGTCTGACATTTCAAATCAATCCGTTTATGTCTATAGTTTACCACAACATCATGCAACGATAGCCAATCTATATCTAGAATAACATCAAATTCCCGAAAGGGTAATAATATCAAATCAACAGGGAATTCATAGCCTCTAACTTTCAGTGGACATTTATGAAAAACTAAGTTAACTATCACACTCTAACCTAGTGGATTAGTAACTTGAATATCATATTCAGTGGTTTCAACAGGTAATTTCTTTTCCGTTACTAATGCAGTGCAAATATAAAAAATGAGTTGACCCAGGGTTAATTAGTTCATACACAGTAACATCAAATAGATAGAGTGTACCCGCAATCAAATCAGGTGTAGCAGCTTCCTCTCTGACTCGAATGGCATATGTGCGAGTAGGTGCTCTAGCCATTGACCAAACAACAATGTATTTTGCTCCCATATGAGTAGTCCCAACAATACTATTCTAACCCGGATGTCTACTTTTCTTAGATTTAGACATTTGCTTTTCATTCTGTTCTTTATTTTCTTTCAACTATTTAGGACAATTTCGGAGAAAGTGATCAGTCGACCCACATCTATAACAGGCTTCCGGCTTAGCTCTACACTCGCCAAGATGATATTTTCCACAATGTCTACAACTGGGCTTTGGAGCGTTCTGTACACTTCCCACACTATCTACTGGTTTAGTAGGAACTTTGAAATCATGCTGAATCAATTTACTTTTGTTTTGATGTTCAGAAACTGATGTAGTTTGACTAAATTCTTCTTTAGTCTTCTTTGCCGGTGGTACTAAAAACGACTTAGAAAACTTCTCTTATTAAAATCTTGAATCTGTCTATCCCTTTGTATCTTGTGATTGTACACTTCTTCCATTTTTTGTGCACGATCAAATAAAACAAAAAATTCTCGACGTTCATTACCTCCGATCATCTAAAATCGAATACACATCTCTTCTTTAATAGGCACAATCTCCCAGGCATATTTACTGAGATATACAATCTCTCTCTCATACTCAGCCACCGATTTATTTCCCTAGCGTAACTCAAGAAATTCTCTCTTTTTCATGTCTAGATAACGTTTTCTGACATACTTATTTTTAAATTCAATATAAAAGAAATCCCAGGAAATTTTCTCCCTTGGTATCACAGCTACCAACGTAGTCCACCAACTGTATGCTCTCTCTTTTAATAATGAAACGACACATCCAAGAAAATCATCAGGAGGGCAAGCCATTTCTTCAAAAAATTGAAAGATATTCTGAAGCCAATACTCAGCTTTAACGGGATCACAATCTAATCTACCCCGAAATTATTCAACACCACACTTTCAAGCTTTTATATCAGAATACGTTGACTAGGCTCAGTCATAGGAGGAGGTGGAGGTGCAACCAGAGGTATAACAGGAGGTATAAAAGGGGGTGAGGTCATTAAGCCAGAGTATTCATTTGGATAAACTCATTGAACCACTGGTTCATAAACCCAAAGAACATGTTTTTAATTTCATGCTCCTGTAATGGAGGAATCAGAACATTACTACTCGTCCCATCATTAGAGGTCGGTACATTACTATCAACCTCATCATTGTCAACATGATCAGATCCGTCTGACATCTTTACAATCTAAAAGAAAAAAAATTAGATCGGATCAAACACGTCACACTATCACAGATTTATATGGCATGTAATTCTAGACATTTCACATGCTACGTTCAGACCGAGAACCAACTAAACTGTAGGTCTAATACCATTAAATGTAACAACCCTAGCCCGTATTCGTCGCTGGATTAAGGTTACAGAACGTTATCAAACAATCAAAACTTTATACATACATTTCATACATCAATGCAACTATATTAAAATACATTTATTCACATATTTATCATCCCTTAATTGAGCCCTTGAGGCCCTAGAAACACCTTAGAAATAATTCAGGACCAAATTGGAAACATTTGGAAAGTTTAAGAAAAATTTTGAAAAAAATTTGACTGTAGGGGTCACACGGTCGTGTGCGTCACATGGCTGAGATACACGCCCATTTCTCAGGCCGTGTAACCTTCGAAATAGGGAGACACGACTGTGTTCCAGCCCGTGTCCTCACCTGTGTAACTCTCTGAGTAGGGTCACACAACCAAGTCACATAGCCAAGTCACATGCCCGTGTGCCAGGCCATGTAACTCTCGGAATAGCTCCATACGCCTGTGTGTCAGGCCTTGTGCTAGGTCATGTAATAGCATGACTTGGATGCAATAGAACCTACATGGGACACACGGCCGTGTCGCCAGGCCGTGTGTCACACACAACTGAGTCATAGGCTGTCTCAGGATGTGTGGACAAGAATTTGCTAAAATCAAGCCATTCTCAACACCAAATTATGCAACCACCTAAAGACCTTTAATAAATATAATCAAGGCATCAAAATATGACCAAAACCTACATGAAATGATCAATTCAATAGTCTAAAATCATTCAACCAATATGCCATACAAGGCACCTCAATTGCAAACATTCAAACATACCTAAACATGTATACTTTACCACATTTCAATTATACACATTTAGTTCAATACCATTTCAAAACATACCATCTCTTAGCCATATTGAAACCAATTCATCACATACCATTATGGCCATTCAAACAAGCATCATAACATAGCCACATTAACACATACTAATAAGGCACCAAAAGTACCAAAAAGGGTATAAACCAAAACAATTTATACATTCAAGATCATACTTAACTATTTACATATCCAAAACATTAATATCAACATTCAAGCCTATTACATGCCATATAATTTGAAATAAACATTCCAAAGACTACCGAATTATGTTGGATAGTGTGACTTGAGTGCCGATCGCCCAACCTTTCTAATATCTACAAGAACATTAAATAACACAAGTAAGCTCAATGAAGCTTAGTAAGTTCGACATATTTAAATCATAAATCTTATCAAAGTAAGTACAAAAATACAAAAAATAACAATTCAACCATGAAGGTTCCTATCATCCACAATCTTAACTGATAAGTCACAAATATTCAATTCAATACTCAAATATATATATAGCAATTCCATCAAAATCATTAATCAAATTACTTTACCGAGATTTTCAATTAAAAGAACGACTTACAGATAAGAGTACATCGTCAATCCAACCAAAACAGACTAGATGCTCATAAGAGCCAATCCAACCGAAACACACCAATTCTCATAAGAACTAATCCTTCCTAAACACACAATGGTCATAAGAGCTAGTCCAACCGAAACACACCAAACAAAGAGTATAACACGAGAGTTCACAACAAATGTTGAACCTCGATTTATTCAGGAAACATATATATACATCACTCCATAACCATCTCTACTCCAATATTCCATAACACACCATATCTCGATTGTACTTTATCTCGCGTTCAATCCAATCCAAGCATCAAGTTTAATAACATTTCTCAAATAACCATTCATTATCAACAATTGTATATATCTATCATACCATGTTATACTATTCAATAATTTATATAGATTTTAAATTTTAAACTGTACAAACATACCTGGATTGAATTGTAGTAGTTGCAGAAATTTAGGGACTATTTGTAATTTTTCCTTTTCCACGAGTATCTACGAAATCTTAATCTAAAATGTAGAATTCCTCAATTATCAGCTTACGTTTCACATTTCAATCCATTTTACAATTAATACCCTTTTATTTTTTGAATTTACACCATTACCCCAAACTTTTACAATTTTTGTAATTTAGTCCCTTAAACCGAAATTCATCAAATTAACCATTTTTCTCAAATAAAAATTATAACCGAATATACTAGGCTCTTATACAGTCCCTAATAAACATCAAATTCACTATCAAACCCTAAATTTTTTACATTTTCACAGTTTAATTCCAAAATCAAAATCTTAGAAAAATCACTTTACAAAATCATCAAACAACAAAATCAAAGCTTCAAATACATGGTATTCATCAAAAACATTCAAAATTCATTAATGGTAACTTCTAATTTTTTTGACAGATTTAAAAATAAAGGTACGGGCTAGCTGGTCCTAGTTGCAACGATATCAAAAATATAAAAATTACAAGAATCGAGTAAAGAAATCACTCACATGCAAGGATTTATGATTTGACGAATTTGAAGCTCCAAAAATGGTGAATTCCTTTAGGGTTTTCGGTGGAAGCTTGAAAAAGATGATAAAATTTTACTTTTGTTTTATTTAACTTTAATTAATTTACTAATTACACATTCACCCTTAATTATAACCTTATAAATCCATAATTTAAAAGCCTATTATTGTCCATCAATATCCTAATGGACTAATTATTATTGAAGTCCCTTTTCATTTCATAATTAAGCTATCAAATCAATGGAATTCAAGATTTACTAAAATTTGCACCTTTTTCAGTTTAGTCATTTTTCCTTAATTAACTATCTTAACGTTAAAATTTCTTAACCAAATTTTAATACGACTCTAGTGACATCATAAATATTATAAAAATAAATTTACGAGTTGACACGACAGAATTTGTGGTCCCAAAACTACTATTCCATCACCACTGAAAATCAGGCTGTTACAAAAACCCAAACCACAGCTTCGAATCTATGCAATCATGGTCGCCGTCGCCAAAACCAAAAGCAAATATTGCAACCCAACTATTTGTGGAAATGTCACAATGAGCTACGCTTTTTGATTACTATCCCAACCTCTCAAATGCGGCGACCATCTGTTCGAACTCGCCTACAACAACAACAGTCACACCATTTTATCCCTAAACCATGATAGATTTTATGTCCAAAGCATCTAAAAAGAATACTCTGCTATCCGAGCTATCAAGTGGCTAGTTAACAGAAGAAATGGAGATGACTTGAGATGAGATGAGATGAGATGAGATGATATTGTGTATTTGGTCGGATATGGCAAATAAAAGCTCTTGACCGTTCTCGTCACAAAAATTGTTCTTTGTGAAGCTTGCCCTACCGCCTTCACCGCGATCCACAACCTCATACTGCTACTGAACCACTCTAAAAATTTTCTTTTCTTATTCTCTTATTGCCCAGCCCAGCTAGGGTTTTAAATTGGAGTCGTTTACACAGTAGAATGCCATATCACTTTTCCATTACATTTGTAACGAAAATGGTTAAAAGGACTGATTTGTTACATTTCAGAAGTTGAGTGACTGAATTGAAATCAGAGTGACTGTTTTGTTAACAGCATCAAAGTTGAGTGACTATAGGTGTAATTTACCCTTTTTATTTTAATTGTTGCTAATTCTGTTTGTGATAATTAGGTGATGAAATGTCAAGGATTACTCTATTGAAAGTGCAAAAATAGGTTTGTGGTTAGTCTTCTCTTAAGGTATTTTGGACATGAACATTGCTTTGTTATTGTTATTATTTTAATTTTGAAAAATGAATTAATGTTTCTGGATGTTGTGACTTTTTTGCTTCTCCTTGTATGTTTGCATTTTGATTTGTTGAGCTGGTTCTTTCTTGTTAGTTACATGGCTATTCTATGTGGTGCCATTATTGAGTTCATTGGTAGTGGTATTATGGTTCTTGTTGCAACTTTTGTAATATTTGAACCTTTTTTTTATTAAAAAAAATCTTTTACCTTCAAAAAATAGATGAAAGAAGCTTGGGTGTCCTAGAATTATATATTAATATAATAAAGCCATTAAAAGTTACATTATCATTTATTCATTCGTGCTTTCATAAGTTTTACTAGCTTTGTGATTTTTTAAACTTTACTTATCTTGTATATTTATGTATTTCCTTATTATTCTTAGATTAGATTTATCAAAGACAAATTTTGATTCTTCTATTGCCCATTTAAGTGTCTAGTTGATATTGTCTTTAGCATCATTTTTACATTGGTGATTCATTTTTGTTTTGCTGCACAGGCAAAGCATCAATATGTAAATTGGTTACTGAATCTGTCTTGGCTTGATTTGAGTTCTAGGAACCTACTAGGAGTTGTGATGTATGTAGAGTTTATTTAGTAGTTTTACATTAATAATCCATTGATGTGTGTCTAGTGCATGTTTCTAAATGATAATGATGTGTCTTTTTAATTCCTTGTGGCATTCTTTTTTTTAGTTTTCTCAATAAATCTATAATTTAGTTTTCAAAAATAAAAATAAATCTAATTAGGATACTTGTTAATATTGATATTAATTGAAGCATTGACATGTGTGCGAATCGCAAAGGCTTTTGAGGTTTTGAGTTTCATGATCATATGGTGAAAATTATCATAATTCATGTTTACATAGCATGTATGAAGGCTGCGTTTTTCATCGAAGTTCAAGGTTATAAGAAAAATGATCCCACTAACTCCTTTTTTTTAGGGAAATTTGTCTTCGGCTTTATTAGGATGATATGCTGATATCCATGGATAGTGTGCTCTGATGGATTACCAGCAATCACTACAACAAAACATGCTTACTGCGACACTTTTGGGGCGACACTTTTTTAAGTGTTGGGATAGACTTATCGACATACGTTTTAGCCAAATCTTTGTATAAGAATTGGGATATGCATGCCTTAGGCAACGCTTAAATAAAAGTCGATTTTGTCCAACACTATGCCGACACATCTGGGCCGACACTTTCCTAAGTGTCGAGATAGACTTGCCAATATACACTTTGGCCAACTCTTTATATAAGAGTTGGGATATGCATGCCTAAGGCAACGCTTAAATAAGAGTCGGCTTTGTCCAACACTATACCGACACTTTTGGGCTAAAACTTTCCTAAGTGTTGGGATAAACTTGTTGATATACACTTTGGCCAACCCTTTGTATAAGAGTTGGGATATGCATGCCTAAGACAACGCTTAAATAAGAGTCAGCTTTGTTCAACATTATGCTGACACCTTTCTAAGTGTTGGGGTAGACTTGTCAGCATACGTTTTGGCCAACTCTTTGTATAAGAGTTGGTATATGCATGCCTAAGGCAACACTTAAATAAGAGTCGGCTTTGCCCAACACTATACCGACACTTTTGGGCCAACACTTTCCTAAGTGTTGGGATAGACTTGCCGACATATGCTTTGGCCAACTCTTTGTATAAGGGTCGGGATATGCATGTGTAACACCCCAAACTCGGCCCATACGTTTCGACTAGATCTGGTATGCTACGGGTTGAACGTTAAAATCTTTTGCTAAGTTGGTTTTAGAAAATCATAAGTTATTAGGCAATATTTGAATAAATAAGTGACATTTGAAAAGAAACCTTATTATCTAAATATTCCCAAAACAAAACTTAAAGGAAAACCGAAAATAATCTATAGAAATAAAAACTTGATGGCCCCTCAGTCCGTCTCGGCTCCCATGTCCACGATCTACTGCTCATCTGAAAAGTTAGGGAAAAATAATAGGGTGAGTCACCAAGACTCAGTGTGTAAATCCCAAAAACACATAAAAGGCTTGGGCCCACAAACACATTATGAGCCCTGGCCCATACACAATGGTAACAATCATAATCACATGACAGATAATAAATGATGCAAAGCCCAACCCATCCTAGAATTCCATCCTCTACACACCAACCCGTACCAACCATCACACCTTGGGGATTTCTACAATCAACCCTCCATCCGCTACACACCAGAACGACAGCCGTACTACCTATTCCTATCAATTAGGAAATTTAACGTAGGTTTTCTACCACCGATCACCAAGTGACCTAACATTTCATTTCGTGGGTTTTCTACCACCGATCACCATGTGATCTAACATTTCATTAGGTGGGTTTTCTACCACCGATCACCATGTGATCTAACATTTCATTAGGTGGGTTTTCTACCACCGGTCACCACGTGATCTAACATTTCATTAGGTGGGTTTTCTACCACCGATCACCATGTGACCAATCATGCTCTTCCCCTTTTCATATCAAACCCATCCCATGCATACATTCATGCAAAATTAAGCAATATACTACCTAAGAGATTTCAGTCTTTCACATACATCGATACACATAGAGAAGTTTCTATGGCACATACCTGGCATCCTTTGCCTACCCTTTCTGGGTAACCCGTCTGTTCATACAGCCTATTTTTCGACTTTTAACCATCAGATATATATACATATAGATTATTAGTGTGTTTAGAGATCTACACACAACTATTCATACAACCTCATTTTCCAGCTTTTCAGCCCCTAACAGGTATAATACAAAATAAAACTTATGTGATAAGGATCTACACACGACTGTTCATACAACCTCATTTTCCAGCTTTTCTGCCCCTAACAGGTATAATACAAAATAAAACTTATGTGATAAGGATCTACACACGACTGTTCATACAACCTCATTTTCTGGCTTTTCAGCCCCTAACAGGTATAATACAAAATAAAACTTATGTGATAAGGATCTACACACGACTGTTCATACAACCTCATTTTCCGGCTTTTCAGCCCCTAACAGGTATAATATAGAATAAAACTTATGTGATAAGGATCTACACACCTGATTACCGTTAGAACGAGACCCTCTAAGTCGACGCTATCCGTAGCTAACACCACCGCTATCTGCCTTGAAATCCCGAAAAGAGATACGAGATTCAGGGACTAGTGTTTCTGGCTTTTAGATCTAAGAGATCTACTTACTAGAGAAGATTCGGCTACTCCCAGAAGATTCCGGCTTTTTGCGAAAATCAGGAAGAGAAGATGATTTTAATAAATCTATAGAGATTCGGCTTTTAGAAGAAAGAAGAGAAGAGAATAATGGAGTTTTCGGCTTTTAGAAGAAAGAAGAGAATGATGGAGTTTTCGACTTTTAGAAGAAAGAAGAGAATAATGGAGTTTTCAGTTTTTAGAAGAAAGAAGAGAATAATGGAGTTTTCAGCTTTTAGAAGAAAGAAGAGAATAATAGAGTTTTCGGCTTTTAGAAGAAAGAAGAGAATAATGGAGTTTCGGCTTTTAGGAGAAAGAAGAGAAAAGAATAATGGGGTTTTCGGCTTTAGAAGAAAGAAGAGAATAATGGAGTTTTCGGCTTTTAGAAGAAAGAAGAGAAAGAAAAGGTGGAAACCCTAAATGTCGCAAAATAAAGAAGAGAACCCTCCCTATTTATAGAAATTTCGGCTAACTCCTAGCCTTGTAGATAGCTCCTATCTTTTCTCCTTTTATCTTCCATATTATCAACTATAATATCTACATTATCTTATTCATATAAATCCTCCTATTTTTGAGCCTTGTTGCCATCCACTCCACCTAACCCAAATGCCGAAAATTAGCTAACTTAAATTAAAAGAATTGGGCTCCATTAAACTTAAATTTTGGGCCCCTATCTCCCTTGTTGTGGCGTCACCTCCTTGCTCCCTAAGTGGCGCCACTGACCACTGGGCCACAAGCCCATTTTAATAATTTAAACACAGATACCACCTTTTAAAACTCTATAGTGCCCAAACAAAAATTTCACCAAGGCCTTGACCACATCCTGAGCCCAATTTGGACCCCTAACAGTTAAATTAACTCATTGCTCATTTTCACCCATTAAGCGCATAGGCCCAAAAATTCAGGATGTTACAGCATGCCTAAGGCAACGCTTAAATAAGAGTCAGTTTTGTCCAGCACTATGCCGACTTGTATTATACATTTCCCAACTATATAAAAGTGTTGCCATATGAAAAGAAAAACTCTTATGTCCTAACTCCCGATATACCACCAATAACTAATTTTATAATTGAATTTTGTATATTTCACTTTTCTAATAAATTAATTTTATATTAAATAAAAAAATTGTGGTATTAATATTTTAAACTAATATCTTTGGATTTAAAATATGAATATTCTTAAAATTTTACATAATGAGTGTTAATATATAACTATATATAGTCAAATTAAAAATGACTTAATAGCTTCGAGTGAGAATAAGGTTTAAGATTCATATATTCTAACTACATTTTTCATGACAAGCATAGAATATGCCATATTCATATTAGATATAATTGTTATTTTTTTCTTTAAAGATGAATTTTTAAGGTTAAAATATGTTTGATGACCAGAATCATTGTTAATGGAAAAAGTTTCATAATCATATTAGAAATTAAAGAATTGCTATGATATTAATTTTTTTCCTATTGTATTGGCAATAGTTTATAAAATACAATAAAAATAATTATTTTTTAATAGGCAGCTTATGCTTTTTTTTCTCTTTATTTTTATTTCCTTTTGTCAGATTTATTAAAAAGTTTAAGCTTTCATTTCTTAATGGGATCAAAACAGAAAACCTGCCACTTTCTTCTTCTTCTTCTTCTTCTTTTTTAATATTAAATAAAACATGTCTTTGTTGGGTGTAATTGCAAAAGGCAAAATTTAATAAAATTAAAAATTATAATATATGGTGTCATTGTTATGCATCATACAAATTGAAAAGGATGAATAAATGGTAAATAATCACAATGGATTATAATATTAATTAATTTTAAGAATATACGTTAACTTCATAAAAGAATGAATATTTCTTACTTTTAACAATGATTAAGTAAAATGGGATTCATTTTCTCTGCCAAACGAGCAAAGTAGCCAAAACAAAGGGAAATGAAAATCAAAATGCAGCCAAAACAAAAGGAAAAGAAAATCAAAACGCAGTGTTTTATCGGACTCCCTTATGCATCGTTTGCAAATTCAAAACGCTTCGCCTGTTTGGCAGTTTCCTTCCCTCCCTCTCTTCCCCCCTTTTGGTTTGGTTGTGAGTGTCTTCCTCTTCTCTCCCGAAAGAAGGAAATCAGGGAAAAATGAAAATGGAAGGAATCGAAGGACATGTGTAACAGCCTGAATTAGGGGCTAGTCGGAACAGTGGTCTCGGGACCACTAATCTGGGGTCAGAGAAAATTTATTTTAATTTTATTTTATGAGTTATAGCATGATTATAAGGGTGCATGAAAATTTTGGTGCTTTAATTTTAGCGATTTTATGTTTAATCGCGAAAAAAGAGTAAATCGCATAAAGCGCAAAAGTTCTATTTTAATTGCTAGAGGTGCCAATTAGCTAAGGAATATTAATTGGAGGTCCCTAATGTGTAATTAGGCCTTGTTTTAAGAGGCGGCCAGCCATAGGGGACAAAGAATTGGCTTTTT
Organism: Gossypium australe; assembly: GCA_005393395.2. Taxonomy (NCBI): domain Eukaryota; kingdom Viridiplantae; phylum Streptophyta; class Magnoliopsida; order Malvales; family Malvaceae; genus Gossypium; species Gossypium australe. Next base: position 46,635,279 of record CM016625.1, on the reverse strand, counting down.
CATATTGTTAGGTGAAAATTTGGTGATAAAAAATGATTTTTATAATAAAATAAAGAGAAGAAAAGATATCATCTTTTCTTTCCCTTCTCTCCACCGAATTTTCTCAAGAAAAATAGCCATGGAAGCTTGAAAATTTCAGCACACACTCTTTTCCTTACAAGTAAGTGTTCTAGTGATCATTTCTTGATAAAAATTGTACTTTTGGAACCCCTAAAGCTTAAACTAGCTAATGAGAGGACTATTTTGCAAAATGGTTAAAAGTATAGGGACTTTCCATGAGAGAGTTTATGTTGTTTGCTGAGTTTTTATGGAAGAAAATGAATGTTATGGAGATGATTAACAACTTCTGTGAAAGGTGTTGTCATGAAAAACACCTAAATGGGACTAAGTTGTAAATGTTGTAGTTTGGTAATAAATGCATGAAATAGTTGGATTTGTGAGAAGTTGTGATATTTCATGTAAGACCCTATCGGGGGTGTGATGTTGATATAATACTATATGTATGAGACTCAAGAGTGTTCTTTAGCGTTTTGAATGATTCAACAGGTATGTTGAAAATGAGGAAGTATATGGTTATACCATGAGAGGTACAGGTATGTGCCCAGAACTCACTTGAGGTGAATTTGATATATAAGGAAACCATGGTGAGTTATGTATAAACGATGCACCCTGATTGCATATGTTATATTTATTAATGCATTGCGTGAATGTGAATGATTATTGTAGAAATCTATTTAAGAATGATAGTGTGTGAGAATATTCCCAGATGAACATTCGAAGTACGAAAATGTTTGTGGATAAATATCTGTGAATGTGTAATAATGGTGGGCTATGTGCGATACCACCTTATTATTTGTTAGCGATGGGCTGTGTGCGATATCATCGCCAATATTATCAATGGTGGGCTATGTGCAATACCACCTTATTATTTGTTACCAATGGGCTGTGTGCAATACCATTGTGCTTCGTATTAATGGTGGGCTATGTGCGATACCACCTTATTAATTATTGAATGGTGGGCTGTGTGCAAAACCACCGAGTATTTATTATTATTCTAGGGTGATATCGATAACTTGACTAAGTGAAATTTTCATGTAGCTTTGTAGTGGTAAATGCAGGGTATAAATGCAAGTAAAGATGAAAAATGTTTTATGATATAAGTTGTGATAGGGAAAGTTTAGAATGAGTAAGCATTATGAATGATTGAATGGGTATTCATAAGCTTAAGTGAAAATCTCATTATATTACCTTGTGGTTGAGTATAATAAATAAATGTCAATAGTTGCTTATCATTTGCATATGAACTTACTAAGCTTTATTGCTTACTCCTCTTTCTTTCCTATCTCTTATAGGTTAACTTAACTAGCTTGGGTTGGAAATCCATGGAGATGCTTTCACACTATCAGAGCAGTCACTTGGGTATAAGGTTTCAAGTCTTCTTGAGATATGGCATGTATAGGGATCTTATTTTGGTTTAATTAAGTCATAGTTAAAGTAGCCAATGTGTTGGCCTAAAAGAGTTATATGTTGGTTGTGTATAGCCATGGATGATGGCTCATGTCGATTGTAATGGTGCTAGTAATTGTTCCCTCTCGTATATGGGAAGATAGTTTGATTTACATGGTTCAAATGTGATAATTCAAGGGTTATAATTGATGATTTGAAAATTTTGTGTGATGATGTGTGAATGTGTACAAGTGAGGGTGGCTAAATGGCTTGGAAAATAGCCTTGAATTGGTCCACACGGGTAGACACACAGGCGTGTGTCTAAACCATGTGTGACACATGGTCGGTCCCATGGGTGTGTGACTTGGCCGTGTGTCCCCTGCATGTTAGTGTTGTAAGTCAGTGTCAACCATGGGCTAGACACACGGGCGTGTGCCTATGTAACACCCCTAACCCGTATCCATAGTCGAATTAGGGTTACGAGGCATTACCCATAAAACATATCTTTTAATCAATCATTAAATCACATAAATTCTTTTCACCATTAAAATTATAACACAATTTCAAATTTAAATTAAACATATATTATTTAATAAACCAAATTCACTAAAACATATTTTATAGTTTAACCGATTATATAACAAATATAAATGAAATCACATAATTCAAAACAAGATAATCACTTAAGTTTAATTACTACATAAACTTACGCACATAAATTTTATGCCATCATTTAGCATAAAAATTACAAAGACATAATATAAATTATTATTCACTATCATAAATATATGCAAAATTAATACTTCTTTATAAACTTTCATCACACAACCTTGCTTTTATAATACATTATTTCAAGTTAACTTAAGTACAAAAGATAACTAAAAATATATCTATTTACATGCCAAATTAATTTAATAAAGCATATATGCATAACAAAATAGTTAACTACCCATTGGGTCATATCATATTACTTATAAATCTTTCATAATCAAACTATATCAACACATGTCCTTTATCACATTTAAACCTTTATTACCGAATCTTAATATCAATTGTTACCTCTTATATACATATCACAAGATTCAATACAACTTATATACACTTACCTAATATATTCAACCATATATCACATATATTATACTAAGATTAAATAATAATCAAAATCATATAAACTTAACCTATGCACATTATAACCGAACACAAATACCAAACCAAAATAGAAATCCAACAACACATACACATATTTATCATGGAATATACTTTCTACTCATACTTATATCATGACCAAATATGCACAAGCATTAACATTGAATTCAAATCAAGCCGTATAACCAAATTACACACATACATATACTATGAAACAAATAAATTATTAACAAATCTATGACATAACCAAAAACATATATAGACATTAATATAAAAAATTAAGCCATTTTCGCATGGCTCAACATATTTACAATTTCAAAATAAACCAAAAACATATGCTAGCTTATACATGCCATAAGATCTTAATTCAAGTTTTTAAAATACCAAAACAACGATCGATAGTGTGATTGACTTTCTTGACGATCCCTGAACTCGTAACTAGCTTTCCAAAAATCTATAAAACAACGAACAAACACATATAAAGTAAGCTTAAATAGCTTAATAAGTCATAAGCACAAAAATAATTCAATGTTAATAATAATTTAACCTTACCAACCAACTTATAATACCAAAAACCATTTTTTTTAAAGTCATAATCTCAAATATAAATAATAAGCATCCATATACCAATCCAATAATGGCCAAATATAGCTCAATCGAACTAACTTCAAACATATTATTTCTATATTTATTCACATTCGACTAATTCAACATTAATTCCAAAAATTTCAAATCAGCATATTAATAAGCTGCATTTCAAATTAACGATGTTTAATTGCTTAAAGACTTACCTCGGATATCGTCGAATGACAAAAATCGGCTATTCAACTATTTTCGCTTTTCCCCGATCCAAGTCCGATTTCTTTGGTTCTTGATCTAAACATATTCAAATTAAGCTCATTCAAACTTTTTTTCATTCAATTTAGTCCAAAAACACATAAATAGGCAAATTACCATTTTGCCCCTAACATTTCACATTTTTTACAATTTAGTCCTATTTGCACAAAACACAAAATACACAAAATTTGACTATACTCTTTAAGGGCTGAATATTCCTAGTCCTTATACAAGTCCATACATTTCATTTATTTCACATTTTAGTCCCTCGAAAAATTTATTTTTGCAATTTAGTCCAACATACTCAATTTCATCAAAAATTCAAAGACAAAACTTGTTAATCTAACACATATATATATCATATTTCATCATCAAACATCACAAACAACAAGCTATCTTCAATGGCTCAACTCAAAATATTCATCAAAATAAAAAATTAAAACATGAGCTTTGTGCATCTCATAGCAACGATCTCAAAAACGTAAAAATTATAAAAAATCGAGCTAGTTACATACCTTAACCAACCTTGACAATGGCCGAATACCCTAGCTTATGTTTCTTTCTTTTTCTTTTCTTTGTTTCGGTCACAACAAGGATGAAAGAATGGCTTCTTCTTTTTCTTTGTTTTCCATTTTATGTTTTATTATATGTTAATATAATATGTTATTAATTATTTTAACTTTTATAATATAATATATATATATATATTAAAGTCATATATCAATCAATATATCAATCAATATGCTGTCCACTACTTTATAAAATGGACTAATTGCAACATAAATCCTCCATTTTAAAAAGACAACAACAATTAAGCACTTTCACAACTAACCATCAAATTTTCATTTTACGCGATTAAACTCTTTTATTTAATCGGACACTCAAACAACGAAATTAAAACACGAAAATCTAACACAAGCAAATTCACACATAGTAAACACGCAAAATAATTTTAAAATATTTTTTAGACTCGGATTTGTGGTCCCGAAACTACTATTCCAATTAGGGTCAAAATCGGACTGTTACAGCCTAGGCCGTGTGCCCATAATTGGTTGCTGACGTCACAAACAGAATACTCAGTTTTTTACACACGAGCGAGGACACATACCTGTCTAGGCCGTGTGGAGCACACGAGCCAAGAACACGGACGTGTGTCCGGCCGTGTGAAATCCCCTATAGGTTCAAAAAGAAAATAATTCTACACGGGTGTGGAACACGGGTGTGTGATATGTCACAAGGGCATGTCCCACTCTACACACGGGCGTGTGGCCCAGTTTTTATGCCAAAAATTTCTAAGTGTTTAAAAGTTTCGGTTTGGTCCCAAAGCATCTCGGGTATATGAAAAGGGTCTCGTAGACCCTTAATGGGGACGTTACGATTGTAAATGAAAAAGTTTTAAATTGGAGCAAATTTTATAGCCCAAAGTTGAATGCTCAGACAAGTCAAGTCCGGTAATGCCTCGTACATTCCGAAATTAAATACGAGTTAGAGGTGTTACAACATGCCTCGGTGGGAGGAGCAGGGTGTTGCATTTTTAATCTGACGCGAATAAACATCGAGGACATAATATTTTGCGTTGATGTGGACGCAAAGTCGCTTGTTGAATTGAAAACAGAGGGAGTCACCAGATTCGATTCCATAAAGCAAGCTATCCTAGTCTTTGTCAATTCCAAGCTCTCTATCAAACCCGACCACCGCCTTTTCGGTACTTTTCGCTTTCGCTTTTCTTTTCTGTTTCTTTTAGATTTGATTATAATCTAGGCTTTCATTTATTTGAAAATTAGGATTTTGAGTTTTTTTTTTTACTTAGGCATTTCATTTCATTTCCATTAGTTTTGTTTTTTATAGCTTAGAAAAGAGTTTAGTAGTGATGTTGAGTCTACCATTACTGCTATTCGAGCACTCTCAGCTACCACAATCTCTACTGCACAAGCAGACCTCACTAGATAATTTAGTAAGCAATATGAAATAAGCTCTTGAATGTGCTTTTGTTAGTTGATGATTTTCATGTAATATTTGCTAGTCCACTTACCCCTGGAGATATTTTTATTACATAGCTGCTCCTTGGTAATCTTTTATGAGGATTATATGTCCCTCATTCTTTCCTTTCTTTCTCTGTCTGGTCCTCTTAATTGGGATAATATCTCTTTATTGTATTTCCTTGGGATCCTTGTACTTTTTGCTGGATTCATATTTCTCATTTACTTGTTTAAAATGCTCAGGTTTTTGAATCTTTTGGTTCCGTGGAGCTCGTTCAGTTGCCTCTTGATGAAACTGGTCATTCTAAAGGTTTTGGTTTTGTCCAAGTAATACTTAGTAAAGGAACCTGAGAAACTACTGTGATTATTCTTTGGCAAATCCATAATCCATATTCTATAGAATGTTCTGCTTTGGAATTTGATCACTCTGTTTTTCCTACTTGTTGATTAACTATAATCAACTGTTTGTAATCAAATAGGCCTTTTAGTTAGTATAATCCTTCAATTATTCTTAACAGCAAAGATTCTGTTTTGAAAAGATACTGAACTAACAGTTTTTGCAGTTTGCCCGTCTGGAAGATGCAAAGAATGCATTGAATTTGAACGGATAGCTGGAGATTAGGGGTCAAGTAATCAATGTACTAATGGGTGTTGCTGAATTAGTTTTGTATTGGCGTATGCCTATTTCGTTGATTTCTGATTTAGGGTTCCTACTGCATTTGACCTTTCAACTACTGAAGTAAATTAATTGACTGCAATTCTTTAAGCATGTGAGCTTTATATTCTTTTGCCACCAACTTCTCTTTTAGCTCCCAATCTATTGACCATGTATCTATCAATTTTCTAGCTGCCAAACAGCCTTAACAAAGAGTTTTCATATATACACATATATTATTTTCTTTTTCCTATATGTTTAGGTATCGACCGTTACTAATCAAGGTGTATCGCAAGATTTTCGAACAAATGCTTCTGCTGCTTGTCTTGATGATGATGATGGTGGTGGCTTGGCGAGTATCATCCATGGCCCTTTTTTCTGTTATGATCCGAAATTCTTTTATGCTTCTAAAAGATGCATCATTTTGGTAAAAGAATGGCTTCTGTTGTTTGACATTGCATTTGAAGAGAGCTGTAAACTTTCTCATCTGCTTAAGTTTCACATTTGTCTTTTGTTTTGCTTAGCTTTATCAGTATTTGATGAAATATGGTTTAGTTTTGGCATTTGCATTTTTTTGATGTTTTAGTAAGCTGATAACACATTCTTGTGAATTCCAGTCTTTGATTAATCATCTCGAGCACTTCTTATGGCAAAGCTGGATCGCAGTGACACTGCATCAAGGTTTGCCTCATCAATCTTGTAATGTATTAATTTATAAGTTTTCTGACTGAAGCTGCATTTGCCTCCATTGTTGTAGTATTGCTGGCTCTGTAGGCATGCCTGCTAAAAATAGCACTAGCCTTACTGCTTCAACAGCACCGATTCTTGGAGTTGCTCCTTCATTGCCATCCATTGTTCCCCCTACGATACCGACCTCTATTTCTACCATTCCTGGACTTCCAGGTGGTCTTCAACTCCCTACGAATGGCATCCCTGTTATTGGCACAATCGGAAGTTCAAGCGAATGCCTATTGTTACAGAATATGTTTGATCCAACCTTGGAGGTTGGTGCTTCCACACAAATTTTAGTGTGTTCTTTCCTTTTCATGTATTTGTCTAATTGTATCATATTCTTGTGATAGACGGAACCAGAATTTGATTTGGATATCAAAGAGGTGAATGATGTATGCAATTGGCTTACAGCAAGGTTGGGGCTCGAGGGATAACGCTAAATATAGTGAAGAGTCGGGAAGCAATAAAGGTGAAAACAGAGAAGACTTCATATGTTACAGATAGGTAGTAAACAAAATATATTTGTTAGGGTATATGGTATACTTGGATCTGGAGATGTTTCACTACCTGGGGCTACTGTTGTAGAAATAAGAGATTAGTAGAGTTTATTGGAATTGAAGTTGCAGTTTCAAACTGTATTAGCTTTTATGTAGTACAACATCAATATCAATGTCCATCATCTTAGGTACTTTTTTATTTGTTTACTTTTGTACATTGAGTTGAATGTTGGTGGTATACATTTCGGCTAAATGTTAGTGTATTTTGATTGTTGGATCGATTTTTTGTAGTGAATATTCAATCTTTATTTTAATTTTAATTTTAATTTTATATTTTTTAGTTGTATTTAAAGCACAATTCCTATAATTATTCAATGTAAATGTTTATGAAAATATATTAATATTGAAATAATAAAAAATAGTAAAAAAAAATACATTATACGTGTCTATCTCAACCTTTTTAAGGTTACTTTAGATGAGTTTATCCCAACCTTTTTTAAAGGTTGCCTTAGACAAGGTTTATCCCAACTTTTTTAATGTTGCCTTAAACGGGTCAATCCCAACCTTTTTAAGGTTGCCTTAGACGGGTCTATTCTAACATTTTTTAAAGGTTGCCTTAGACATGGTCTATCCCAACCTTTTTAAGGTTGACTTAGACAGGTCTATCCCAACCTTTTTTTATAGGTTGTCTTAGACAAGGTCTATCTCAACCATTTTAAGATTGCCTTAGACGGCTCTATTCCAACTGTTTTTAAAAGTTGCCGTAGACAAGTTCTATCCCAACCTTTTTAAGGTTGCCTTAGACGGGTCTATCCAAACCTTTTTTAAAGGTTGGTCTTGATTAGGTTTTTGCCAACCCTTCAATAAAGGTTGGCTTATGTTGACCTATGCCAACGCTTTTTCAAAAGTGTCGCTGTACCTACGCTAACCGTACTGAACACAACCTTTTCGGAAGCGTCGCGACACCTATGCCAACATTTTTTGCGTCGTCTTAAGTTAAAAAAGTGTCGCGATAAACCTGTTTTGTTGTAGTGAATGAAGTTTTCTTTTAATAGAGGGTCTTTCAACTAAAGAGGGTTGTTGTAATTGAAATATATATGTGCACATAGTAATTTATGTAATTTAATTCAAATAGAAATAAAATTATGTTATAAAGATTTTTTTAAGTGTTTTGAAGGTGGAGCATCATATTTTTATCATAGTTTTAGATGGAGAAGTTGCCAAACAATAGAAAATACTTTGCATAAAAAAAAAAATCTCAAATGTATGTTTATTTTATTGAAAACAACATTTATGAAATATTTTAAGGAAATCTGCCAAATAACAAAAAATATTTTACACAGATTCATTCAAACACTAGAAAATATTAGTTTTTTTCTTCCAAATTTCTATTAGTTTTTTTCCCAAAAGGGTAGGTTATTTTTCAAAAATCATTTTCCGGAAACTATTTTCAGTGAAACAAACGGAGCCTAAATGATATTAGTTCAACAAAATGAAGTTGATAAATGTATAAAGATAAATGTGGTTTAAAAAACTGTCTATTAAAATATTTTGTATTTGATAAATTTTTTATATTATTGTTTTTTAATTTTAAATATTGTTTTCAATTCACATAATAGATGTGATGAATTTTAATTCTAATATCCTGGTGAGACTCGCACCTGGTACTTTGTTCCGGCTACTAATGATTAAATTATTTCATATTGTTCCCAAGCCTCATCTTTGCTTCAAATTTAGCAAGAATTGTTGTGCTTTTATATTTTATTGTATGTATTACGCTCATATTCTTATTGAATCAAATTTGTGACATTTATATTTATTTTGTGTTGTTTTTATTTTACGATTACCACATTTAAAAGCAACCCAGTGACAAAAGCACCGAACACGCCTTTTGTTCTGCGCTTTATTCACTTCCATTGCCTTTCTGTGTTTTGACTTTAGGAACTCTGCTTTCTGTACCTAGGTCGGTTCTGCTTCATGGGAATTGCATCTTTTTTCTTTTGCTTTTTAATTTTTATCCCACAGGTTGAAAATGATGTTCACTCACCAAGAAACTTCCTCAGCATCGCAAATTTGACACATCACAATGTATAGTATATATCATATTACTTCTTTTTGGTGTTGATTGTGAATTTCTATATCATATTATCATACATGAAGCTAAAAGTTATATTTAGAGGAGATAGAGATAAAAATTATAAAAATTGGAATAATTAAAGTTAAAAATTTGTATTAAATTTTTTAAATTAAATTATTAATTTTTTAAAAAGAGTTAAAATTATATATTTTTTTTCATTTAATCAGAAGTTAAAAATGATTTAATTTTAATCCTAAAATAATTTTTCTATTAAGCGAAAAGGCCAAAGCCTTTACCCATCGCTTTGGCTAGGCTTGTAACCCGCAGCTTAGTTATTTTTATTAATTTGTAGAGAGATGGACTTTTTATATAAGTAAAATAAGTAAAATTTGTTTAGGGATCAAACTTATAAATAAATAACTAAAGATGCAATATAAAATCTTTTATATTAATCAATTTTTAGCTTCAATGATTAAAATCAAGTATTTGGTTTTTAATCTTTATGGATTTTTTATCTTAAAGTTTTTTAAGAGTAATTTATTATCAAGTGAAAGTGTTATTAATATTTTTTAAGGAAAATGAAATTAACAAAACTCTATATAAAAGGAAAATTTTCCCTTATCACACACGTGCACTACCGCGGTGTTCCTTTTCCTTTTGCATTTAAAAAAAAAATATTAAATTTCAATTTCACTTAAGTTTAAATTTCACTTTCATTTCTAATATAATTTAATCTATGTATTTTTATAATATTATTATTTAATTCAAATAATTAATATAGTTATTTTTTTATTAAAATATTAAGTGATTATATATAATTTGACTGCCTTAAATGTTTTAAAGACGGACGGGTGACTTGTGATTCCTTTTGAGTTCGCTTCTTTCTTTTCTTTTTACATTAAAAGGCATGTCAAACTTTCGTTTTTGCCATTTTACTATGTTGAACTGTAGATTTAATCTATGCATTTTAATTTTTGATATATTTTGGTATTTCTACTTTTATAATGTCATGGGTTAGTATAGATATTTAATATTGTTAACTACTTCAAATAAAATGCTGAAGTTATTTTTTTTGACAAAAAAAGTATTTTATCATGACAAGCTCTGTAATACCCCTAACCCGTATCCGTCGCCAGAATAGGGTTATGGAGTACTACCAGAATATTCAGAAACATTTACAAATAAATCATACAAGTTACTGTTCAAATTCTGAAATCATCCGTAACGTCCATTAAATGGACCCTCGAGGTCCAATATGAGCATTAGAATCGAGTCGGGACTTAATCGGAAGCTTTAAGAATTTTTCGCGAAATTTTAAAAATTTTCCAAGGTGCAGGGCTCACACGCCTATATGGTCCAAGGGACACGCCCGTGTGACCCTGGGACACACCCGTGCTGCAGGTTGTGTTCAACTCTGTGTAACTCTCTGACTTCTGCACATGGCCATGCCACACGTCCATGTGCTAGGACGTGTGGTTAATTAATTCATTTCGAGATTAGGTGCAGGTTTCAGACGGCCAAGACACACGCCCGTGTGGCACACACGGCTGAGACACACGCTCGTGTCTCTGCCCGTGTGCTCAATTCTGAGCATTCTGTTTCTCAAAATTAAGGTGCAGAGGACACACGGCCTAACTACACGCCCATTTACCTGGCCATTTGTCACACACGGTCTACATACACGCCCGTGTGGACAAAATAAACCCATTTCCTAGCCTCATTTGTCACCCAAATTTACTATTTTCCTGCACTAAAACATACCAAACACATTCCAACCATTTCAAGCATTCAAATTAAGTAATTTCCATCATTCAACGTGGCATATCATTGCATGCATACTTGTTTACAATCTTACCTCGGTTCAATCCATGTGTTAAACATGATTGATCAACTACTTAACATATATATATATATATATATATATAGCTACCATAGCATGACATTACAAGTATATCAAAACAACCATTACTAGCCATTCCAATGGGTAGATTACAAACATCATTATCAAGCCACTAAAGGCCAAGTTGTCCTATACATGCCATTATACCAAAATGATTTTACTATATGTACCCAAAGTAGCTAATAGATAGTGGACGATGCTCCAATGATCTCCAACCTTCACGAGCTTCCGAGCACTATAAAATAGGGGAAAATAAAACGGAGTAAACATTACATGCTTAGTAAGTTCGTATAATGAAAAACTAAACTTACTGATCCTGTTAATTAAATGTAAGCATACACTAACATGTTTTCCATCAACTTGGTAAAATTGCCTAAATACAAACATTCCATCAAACATGTTAGTCACAAAATTTTCATATACATCAATTAAACATAGATGAGCTCATCATACCATATTCTTTCAAGACATTATCATTCCATCTCATAATTCTCTCATATTGCTAAGAGTTTTTTCCATTGAACCGTTGAAGTTTCGATGGATGCTCAAGTGGTACACTCGAAGTGTACGATTCAATAACTCGTCAATTCTTTTTCAAGAGTACCCAGTAGGGCACTTAATCAAGGAACACACTCTCGAGCCACATATCGTATAACAGGATTACCAGTCCAGGCTAAATCCTAATTGTAACATATACTCGAGAGGTAGCGTATTAGGATTACCTGTCTGGGCTAAATCCTTTTTATAATAAGGTCAATAGGATTACTCGTTTGAGCTAAATCCCGTCTACAACAAATGCAGGACCTCATTCATTTCGGGAAAGCACTTATATTTATCAGAATTCAATATTCAAACGGGACTTAACCCCTTCTTCACCATTTCAAGTATATATTCAATTTTTCATTATAGCATTACAATAATGTTGTAACAGCCCGATTTTGGGCCTAGTCAGAACAGTGGTTTCGAGGCCGCAAATCCAACAAGGAAAATCTTATTTTTATTATATTTTTATGGTCTACGATTTCACGGAAAGATTTCGTGAAAATTTCATTCGAAAATTTCGACGTTTGGGCACTCAATCTAGTCAAAAGGACTAAATTGTAAAAAGTGCAAAGTTGAGTTCTACATGTTAGAGGTGTCTAATTGTTATGAAAATTTAAATTTGAGGTCCTTAAATGATAAATAGACCATTGGTTAATTTTTTGGACAAAAATGCACATGAAATAGGTGAAATATAATATTTTTAAGTTAGGGGCATTTTGGTCATTTAGTAATTAAAATGAATTAAAAACAAAATTAAAGGCCAATTTTTGTCCATCTTCAACCCCATGGCCGAATTTCATAAGGGGAAACCATGGCTAGGGTTTTTCAAGCTTCCAAGCTCGATTGTAAGTCCGTTCTAGCCCCGTTTTTAATGATTTTTACATTTTTGAAATCCTCGTAACACGATCTCTCTATTTCTACCATTTATTTGAGCTAGGGTTGATGTTTGAAAATTTACCGATATGAGAAATGCTTGTTTTTTGATGTTTAATGGTAGAATATGAATGCTCGGTGTGTAATAAACAACTTTTACTTGGTGATTTTTGGTGAAATTGTTAAAAAGGACTAGTTTGTAAAAAGTTGTAAAATGTGTGTAAGTGTGTGAATAAATGGAAATTTTGGACTGCTATAGTTATGAAAATGGTTCGTCTAGGCTTGAAATACAAGGAAATTGAATAAAAAAATCATTTTACGAGCCTAGGGGAAAAATCATAATTTTGTGAAACTTTAGGGACAAAATTGTAATTTTTACATAGGATGTTTTTGGGATGGTTTGAATAATGTGAGCATTGAATAATTCAAATTTGTTATTATAGATCAAGAACAACGTGGAATCGACCTTGATCGGAGAAAGGAAAAGATTATGGACTAAATTGCAAAATTACTATATTTTGCACCGAGGTAAGTTTGTATGTAAATAATGCATCGTTTTTACTTATGTTTTCATATTTTGATAAATGGTATGAATTGTGGCTGAATATTTGATGTAATTGACAAAATTTCGACAAGTGAGAAATTTCCCTGTTGAACCTTAAGAATAAAAATGGATACGAGTGAAATGCTCACTAGAAACCTATGTGAAATCTAAGTGAAATAAGTGATCCGGGTGCTGGTCCGTACGTTCTACTGGTGGCTGATTTATCCGGCATGTGTTACGGATACTCGACAGCTTGTGTAAGCAGCACCTTGTAGTTTCGTCATGATCGACAGCTTGTGTGAGCAGACCCGAGATTGTTACAATGTGAAACGAGTGCTGGTCTTATAAGTTCTACTAGTGGCTAGGTAATTCAACATGTGTTGCAGATACCTGACAGTTTGTGTGAGCAGCACTGAGTAGTTACGTATGACCAACAGCTTGTGTGAGCAGACCCGTGAATATGATTAGCTCGAGAGCGAGCCTATGTGAAAAGTGTCATATGAAGTATCTTTAGCTACAGGTGTGGTACTTATGTGTAAATTTTCGTGCATCCGTTATTATTTCGATGCCTTCAACGGGAAATTGACTAAGTGAAAATACATGTGATCATGTAACAACTATGTAACAACCCGATTTTTGGGCTAGTCGGAACAGTGGTTTCGAGACCGCTAATCTGAGGTTGAGGAAAATTATTTTGATATTATTTTATGTGTTATGGCATTAATATATGGCTATATGAAAATTTTGGAGCTTTAATTTTAATGATTGCATGCTTAATTATGAAAAAGGACTAAATCTTATAAAGTGCGAAAGTTCTATTTTTCAAGGTAGAGGTGTCTAATAGCCATAAAATATTAAATTGGAGGTCCTTAAAGTGCAATTAGGCCATTATAGGCGTGTTGGCCGGCCATAGAGACAAGGAGATAAGGGCATTAAATTTTTGGTCAAAATTTGGTGAAATTAGGTGATGAAAAGATGAATAAAATAAGATAAAAAGAAAAGATATCATCTTTCACTATTCACCCTTCTTCTTCCACCGAAAATTGAAGAGAAAATAGAGGTTTTTGGTGCTCAAACTTTCAGCCAAGCTATCTCCTTGCAAGTAAGTGATTTTAGAGGTCTTTCTTGATATTTTTGTATTTTTGGGACCTCCAAAGCTTAAGCTAGCTAATGAAGGGACTAATTTGTAATATGGTTGAAAGTTTAGGGACTTTCCATGAGAGTGTTTATGTTGTTTGTTGATTTTTTATGGAAGAAAATGAATGTTAATGAGATGAGAAACAACTTTTGTGAAAGGTGTTATCATGAAAACACCTAAATGGGACCAAGTTGTAAATGTTGTGATTTAGTAATAAATGAATGAAATAGTTGGATTTGTGAGTAGTTGTAAGAGGAATAAATGTTCAGCTAGGCTTGTTTAATGAGAAAATATGATGAAAAATGATTTACGAGCCTAGGGGCTAAATTGTAATTTTGCCATAGTACAAGGGCAAAATGGTCATTTTTGCCTAAGTAGAGATTATGATGTATTATAATTATAAAATGATTGAATGAGTGAATTTTTGTTGTTATAGATCAAGAAGAGAGTGGAATTAACCTTAATCGGGGAAAGGCAAGGTTTCGGATTAAACCGCAACTTAACACATTTTGCACCGAGGTAAGTTTATATGTAAACGATGCATCTTAAATACACATGTTGTTACTTATTGGGGTATTGTATGATTGAGAACATATATGATTCAAGTGGATTGAATTTGGTAGATAATGAATAATTTCCGTATGAATATTGAAATAGATATGTAAGTGTGGAATATTACCCGTAGTAATTAATGGTGGGCTGTGTGCGATACCACCTTAATAATTCTTGTTGGTGGGCTATGTACGATACCACCTTATTACTTATTCACGATAGGCTGTGTGCAATACCATCGTTTATAATATCATTTGGTGGGCTATGTACGATACCACCGTAAATATTCTCGATGGTGGGCTATGTGCGATACCACCCTATTAAAGATTAATGGTGGGCTAAGTATGAAACCACTGAGTGTTTGGTATTACTAGGAATGACTTATTGTGAAATTGTTAAGTGTTGTTTCATGTGATCACGTGGTGATAAGTTCAGGGATGTATGTTAAATAATGTGAGCATTTGGCTTATGATATGGTTGGAAGGTGGTAAGAGATGAAATGAGTAAGCATGATCATGGAATGTGGATTGTTCTTACTTAGTATGTAATGCTATTTATTGATTAGCACATATTATGATGTTTATTGTTTACATGTAAGCTTACTAAGCTTAAAGCTTACTCCCTTTCTTTTCCCTTGTTTTATAGTGTCAAAGAGCTGGGTCGGGAGACGAAGATAATTGGAAGATCACCCACACTATCAGCTCATCTCGGTATATCTAGACTTAGTATTTTGAGTATGGCATGTATAGGGGCTAGACTAGGTGAATTGTTTTGTTATTTTGGCCAAGAGTGTGTTGGCTCCTTTAAAGATGAACTCTTTTGTATATGGTCATATATAGTCATAGTTAATGGCTCATTATTACTAATTTATGAAAAGATGAAGTTATTCATGGAAGTGTATGTTGCAAATCTGAGTTGCTTAGTGATTTTTTGAATGGAATTGTGTTGTGTGAACTAGGGTGGTGAAAAGAGCTTGGCAAATAGCCTTGTTCTTGTCCACACGGGTAGGCACACGGACGTGTGTCTAGGCCGTGTGTGACACACGGTCAGTCCCATGGGTGTGTGACCAGGCCATGTATCCCCCGCATGCTAGTGTTGCAAGTCAGTGTCGACCACGGGCGTGTGCCTAGGCCGTGTGTCCCATATGAGGTTTCTGACGTCACAAATAGAATACCCAAGTTTATACACACGGGCGAGGACACGGGCGTGTCTAGGCCATGTGGAGTACATGGGCCAAGAACACGGGCGTGTGTCCGGTCGTGTGAAAACCCCTGTAGGTTCGAAATGAAAACAAATCCCACACGAGTTAGGGACATGGGCATGTGTGACCACACGGCCTGCCCACACGGGTGTGTGTGACTACACAGCCTGCCCACACGGGCGTGTGGCCCCTATTTAGGTAAAAACATTTAAGTGCACAAAAGTTTCCGGTTGGGTTCTGAAGCCCTCTGTATGCATGTTTAAGGTCTTGTAGGTCCTTAATGGGAATGTTTGATGGTGAAAGAGATATTTTAAGTTGGAATAATATTTTATAGACCTAAGTGGTATGACCAAGTGAGTTAAGTCCGGTAATGCCTCGTGCCCGGTTCCGGCGTAGGATACGGGTAAGGCGTGTTACAGACTAAGTGTAATTGAATATGTCTATGTGAGGAATAAGTGCAGGTATAAGTGTGAAAATTTATGAACAATGTGCTCGATATTTGATCGAACCTGCGGTAAGATGAAATGGAGTAAGTGAAATTATGAAAGAGTAAATTTAGCAACAAAACAGTATTGGGACAGCAACAATTATGTGTCTTTGAAAAATCACTAAAAATGGTGAAAATTGAATTAGAAGTTAAATAAGAGATGAAATTAAAACTTATTGAGCGTATTTTCGCATAAAAGAAACGGTGTAAGCGAAAAAATTTCATATTCTGAGATATTTTAATTTTTGTGAGATAGGGTTAGAATGATTTCACAATCCCCTATTCTGACTTTGGAAAATCACTAAAAATTATATAAAAATGATTATGGGTTATAATTTATATTCTTAAAATCCTTAATAAGTCTATTTTCAAAAAAAAAAAAAAAACAAACAAGAACATCATCCAAATCCCGTACAAAAAGATAATTATTTTTTAGTGACGAAGGGTCGAAATTGTCAGACAGAAGAACATGGGAGGCTTTAAAGAATAAAATATACTTAATGACTAAACCAAAAATTTTGAAATTTTATGGTAAGAAGATATGTGAATTTAGTTTCAGGTAAAATTAGTGGATCTTAATTTGGAGTTCTGTAGTTCAAGATATAAATAATTTAGTGACTATTACTCGAGTAGACAACTTGAGATGAACATGAATGACTAGTGGAACTATGTGCAATTATGATTGTATTATCTTGAGAACATATTGTGAAGATTTATAAAAGGCTGTTAATAAATCACTTATTATTTACATACCTACTTACTAAGCTATAATGCTTACCCCCTTCCTTTCCTTTTTCCTATAGTGTCACTGATGCTAGCTCAAGTTGGAGGTCGTCGGAGATTCTATCACACTAACAAGTTATTGATTGGTATTGTATCAAGGATCTTCAAGTATTTTTAATTCTATGGCATGTATAGGGACTTGATTATGTGTATATGTTATTATGAGTTGGCCTAGAATGTTGGCCTATGCTATTTGATGGTTATTGTTGTATAAGGTCATTTAATGTGGCCAATATTTGTTATGTTATAAGTCTATATAATACATTTCAAGGAGGTGTATGCTTGCATGTGAATGGTTAAGTGTGTGTGTGTGATTATGCATGATGAAAATGGTTTGTAAATGGTATGTGGATGTCTTACTGTGGATGTTTGAATGCTTAATGATACCATGTTGTGTGATGATAAATTTGTATAAGTTTATAAGTGTTTTAGGGTGGCAAAGGGCTTGGTAAATAGCCTTACTTGTGGTCACACGGACAGCCACACGGCCATGTGCCTAGGGTGTGTGAAGTCTACACTTGATTTTCGAAAATTCGAAACGCCACACGGCCTAACACACGGGCGTGTATATCGGCTGTGTGAAGGACATGGCCTTGGACACGGGCATGTGCCCCTATTTTTCAAGAAATTTTCTAATGTTTTCCAAAGTTCTCAGTTTAGTCTCGGACCACTTCCAAAGTATGTATTGGGCCTCGTAGGCCCTATTTAGGGCCTCAAAGATAAAAATTTGAAAATTTTTAATTTGGATAAAATTTTATGACACGGTGTAATACGTTTACAAGTGTATGTGTTCCGGTAATGCCTCGTACCCTATTCCGGCATCGAATACGGGTAAGAGGTGTTACAAACGTACATCAATATAAGTCACATTCCATACAAACACAACATTCAATTAAACATATTTACATGCTCGATTAAGTTACACGAACTTACCTCGACACTTGTTTGCGTATATAATCTACTAATCCGAAACCTTTTGTTTTCCTCTGTCTAACCTTGAATTTTTGTTGTCTGGACCTATATAAATAACTTTAATCATCAATTTCACACATTTCATATTCATTTGGACTCAATTTACGTCCTAGACAAAATTACCATTTTGCCTTTAACTTTTCCATAAATTCCAATTTCGTCTCTAGGCTCGGAAAATGAAATTCATGCAATTTGCTCCCTATTCCAAGCCTAACCAAAACTCCATCACAAAATTTACAGCAAATATATTCATAAAAATTCAGAATTTTCATCAATTTTCACAACTTTACATTTTAGTCCCTAAATCATGTTTTCATCAAAAATCACTTTGTAAAAGTTATTTATCTATCAACGACCTTTCATTTTCTACCATAAATTTCTAATTTTCAACATATTCATCCATGACCCATTTTCCATACTTTGACAACTTTTCAAATTGATCCCCGAAATAGATAGATTAAGCTATCCCGATTTTAAAAATATCAAAATTACTAAAAACGGGACAAGGAAACTTACCCAATTAGGCCATGAAAGTTTCTTCTCTCTCTCCTAGGATTTCCATGTATTTTAGGTTGAATATGACCTAATAATAAGATGATATCTTTTATCGTCTTTTTAATTAATTAATTATTTTTCAATATCCAATTTAGTCCTTGCCCTTTTTCTATATTTCAATGGATGAGTCACCAAAATATCTACATGCTTTTCTTTAATGGTCTAATTACCATATAAGGACCTCTAGTTTTGAATTCCATAGCTATTTAATCCTTGTAGCTACTAGAATTCAACTTTTACATTTTATGCGATTTAGTCCTTCTCGTAATTAAGCACATAATCAGTAAAATTTTCTTATTAGAATTTTCACATGACATTTTTAACATGTTACAGACCATTTAATAAAATAAAAATAAATTTTATTTTTGGATCGAATTTGTGGTCTCGAAACCACTGTTCCGATTTCACTGAAAAATGGGTTGTTACAAGCTCAAATAGGTGTTTTTAAGAAAAAGATTCATATAAACATTTTCAACGTTATTTTTATTGTTACATGACTATTAAGTATTTTTTAAATTTTCAAAATGTCACACCAAAATATTTATTAGAAGAAATTTAACAATGGTATATTTGGACCTAAATTTTATCCAAAGTTTAGTACGAAATTTATGAAAATAAAAATAAGGGAATTAAATTTCAAATACATGAAATGTATAAAAATTTAGAATATATTTTAACTTTTAAAATTTTACTCCATAATTTGAAAAAAAAAATCAATCTAACACAAATTGTAGTAACCATTATAGTTACTAAAAAAATGGTGACTCTTAATGAATGCTCTTCTGAGGAACAATATCACTTGGAACACAACACCAAGAAGATTAAGGCTGTAGGCGCACTGGAAAGTCTTTCTCATGCACCACTGTCTCGATCTTATAAGGATTCTCTGCTGAAGCCACTGGTTTCCAATGATTTATTTAAGGAACCATCTCCGTGGAGGATGATGATTCAGGCTCGGATATGGAGGAGCACTCTAATGAGTTTGCAAGTATTCAGGCAGTGAAAGTGGATAGAGAGTGGAAACGAAATCTGCGAAAATCATGATGAAACTCTATAATTATTAAGTTAATAGGGAAGTCGATCTCATATAGGGCCCTTAACAACGGTTAACATTCATGTGGAATCTAGATAAGGAGTTCGGTTGCATTGATTTGGGACGTTGTTTTTATGTTGTCAAATTTTTGAGCATAGGTGATCGTTTAAAGGTGATAATGATAGGTCCATGGAAGATTATGGATCATTATCTGACGATACAAAAATGGAAGCTGAACTTTCATCCGAATATGGGAATGATCGTATCCACGACCATGTGGATTCAATTGCTTGGTTTACTTTTGGAATATTTCAATGAAGAAGTACTTATTAAAGTGGGGAATATTCTTGGTAGACCTATCAAATTGGGTTCTAATGCAACTTATACTACTAGGGGAAATTTGCAAGAATTTGTGTTGAAATTGATCTGTGTAAGCCTTAGATTCCATCAATTAGGATTGGTAATTTCATTCAAAGTATTGAATATGAAGGACTTCATAATATTTGCTTTTCCTATGGCTATTTTGGACATCGCACAGAGGCTTGTGCCTTGAAAAATATGACGACTAACCCTGAAACATCATCGAAGATGGTACAAAAGGTGAATGTGGAAGTGACAAGTGAGAAGACGAACAAGGCGAAAACATGAGGTAAATTTGGTCCGTGGATGCTTGTACAACGCCTACAAAGGAAACCGAGAATTTTGGGCAATAGATCTCATGATTCACGTTGAGAGATGGGGTAAGAAACTAGGTTTGTTATTTTTAATAATTTAAATATGGGAGGATTGAAGAATAATAAGGAGGAAATGGTGGAAGTAGAAATCACTAATGATGGGCCTAAAATTTTTCGAAGTCAATGTGTGATTAATATGGGGAGATTTAATAGCACACACATAAGGCATTTGGGAGGTGAAGAATGATAGTAGAAAGTTTCCTATGCTACCACGTCTGCATGGAAAGGAAAAGAAGTTGTAAACCCTAGTAAGGAAGATCGTAAAAGGAGTCTAAGCAATTTATGATAGCCAACTTTTTAGGTTTAATCTTCAAGGGCGGAACTGAGGTCGGAAGAGACTCCTATGGAAGCGAATGTTGGTCAAGGTTTGGTTTTACAGTTGACTACCTTAAGAGTATTAAAGGAGATAGCGGTTGAACATACAAGTGATCTTCTAGACTTGACAATGGTAGAAGTTAAACAAGCATAAATACAATATGATATCTATAACCTGGAGTGTAAAGGGGTGGGTAACAGTCCCTTTTTACATAATTGTAAAGATTTGGTGTTCCATGAAAGACTGGATGTTTTTTATTTACTAGAGACAAAAGATAATTCAGGATCGGGATCGTGTTTAGCAAGGAACTTGGCTTTCGATGGCTTCTTTGAAGTACTGACATCAGGTTTTCGTGGTGGATTAATTCTTCTTTGGCATAAAAACAGATTGGATTTAGTGGTTAAGGACTCTATGGAAAAAGTTATTCATTGTGAGGTTAAAAAGGGTGATAAGGTGTGATTTACAACATTTACTTTATGTTAAATCTTCTTCTAAGGCGAAAAACTACTTTAGGGAACATTTATGTTCCTTTGTAGCCACTTGCTCTGCTCCTTGGGTGGTTTCGGGTGATTTCAACAATTATGCTTCGTCAAATGTGTAACACTCCTAACCCGTGTTCGTCGCTAGAACAAAGTTACGGAGTATTACTGAAACTTTCAAAACATTTTCAGCTAATTCATAACAATTACTATTCATTGTCCAAGATTATTCGCAATGTCCCTTATATGGGCCCTCAAGGCCCAAAACGAGTATTAGAATCGAATCGGGACCAAAACGGGAACATAGGGAATTTTTCCTAAATTTAGAAAAGTTTTCCAAGCTGCAGGGCTCACACGCCGGTATTGTAACAACTCGATTTAGGGGCTAGTCAGAAAAATGGTTTTGGAATCACTAATCCGAGGTCAAAAAATTATTTTTATGTTATTTTATGAGTTAGAGCATGGTTATATAAGTGCATGAAAATTTTGATACATTAATTTCAGCGATTGTATGCTCAATTGCGAAAAAGGACTAAGTCGTATAAAGTGCGAAAGTTCTATTTATAAGCTAAAGGTGCCTAATAGCCATAGAATATTAATTGGAGGTCTTTAATGTGCAAACAGACCCTTAGACATAAGGTGGCCGGCCATAGGGGACAAGAAAGTCAAAATTAGTCAAAGTTGGTAAGGATTTGGTGACTAAATTGATTGTTTTATATTAAAATAAAGAAAAGATGATATCCTTCTCTTCACTCATCTTCTTCCACCAAAGAACACAAGCACAACAGGGGTTTAAAAGCTCCAAAATTTCAGCAAACTCTTCTCCCTATAAGTAAGTGATTTTAATGGTTTTTCTTTATGATATTTGTACTTTTGGAACCCCCAAAGCTTAAGCTAGCTAATGAGAGGACTACTTTGCAAAATGGTGGAAAGTTTAGAGTTTTACAATGTGAGTATGTATGTTGTTTGCTGCATTTTTATGGAAGAAAATAAGTCATAGATGTTTAATAAACAACTTTTGTGAAGGGTGTTACCATGAAAACACCAAAAAGGACCTTTTTGTAAAGGTTGTATAATAAGAGGTAAGTGTGTGAAATAATGAGTTTTGATGGTTTCCATAAGAGTAACAAATGTTCACCTAGGCTCCTTAAAGAAAGAAATTTGATTAGAATTGATTTCCGAGCCTAGGGGTAAAATGGTCATTTTGTGAAAGCCTAAGGGCAAAATAGTAATTTTGCCAAAGCATGATTATTGAAATGCATTAGTTAAGGTGATAATTAAATGAGCTAAATTGTTATTATAGATTAAGAAGAGTGAATAATTAACCTCGACCGAGGAAAGAGCAAAGTATCGGACTAGATCGACAATCTAGCCTATTTTGATTATCGAGGTTAGTTTGTGTGTGATAAATACAACATCATGTTTTTAAATTTCTAAATGTTTGATATTAGTGATGTTGTGTAATATTTCTATAAGTTTGAGTTATGATGTTGACTGAGAAAAATGATGAAAAGTGTGATGTTGAAGTCCCGATGGGACTATAGTGAATGTGAGAACACTATTAACGAGATACGAGATGGATAAGGTCTCGTGTAAGACCATGTCTAGGAATGGCATCACCACTCAGGGGTGACCCCATGTAAGATGATATCCAGGATGTGGCATTGGCGTCGTATTATGTGAATGACGATGAACATGTATCATCAAATATCTGAAGTGATTTAGTGGGATAAATAGTAAACCTTGGAATAGAAATGAGATTAGTGCTAAAATGATGTGATTGAGTGATCACAGGTACAGGTGAGTAATTCACGAGAAATGTTCACGATATATGACAAGGTATGTATTCTGTAAGAATAAGCATGAGTAAAAGTGTTTGCAAAGTGCTTAAAACTTTATGTTTTATCCAATGCCATGGTTGGATGACATTGTGAGCTTATATTGTTATTTATTTTCATGCAAACTTACTAAGCTTTATGCTTACCCCTCTCATTTCCCTTCTCCTTGTAGCATTGCCATGTTTGCTAGAGAATTCGTGGAACGTCAGAGTTCGGAAATCACCCTATCGACTAGTCTTTAGTATAGCAAAGTTAGATTCATTTTGAGTATGGCATGTATAGGACTTAGTCTCTTGTGTTATGTCATATTTGTTAGCGAAAGTGTTGGCTATTAATGTTGTTAAATTCATTTTGTAAGTGGTCATTGGAATTGGGCCAATACTTGACAAATTTATATATGTTCAATGATGATGAAATTCATTAAGTGTATGCTTGTGTGGATGTCTTGATTTTGAGTCTTTAGAAGTGCTTTATAGTCTTGTTATATGTTGGATTGAATTGGTGTAGGTATGATTGCCGTATAGGGTGGCATTTGGCTTGGTAGATAGCCTTTCACATATCCACATGGATAGACACACGGGTGTATGTCTAGGCCGTGTGTGACACACGGTCAGCCCCATGGGCGTGTTGGTTGGCCGTGTTATCCCATGCATGCTAGGTTTACAAGTGAGTATGCTCTGTAATAAACACACGGGCAGAGACGCGACCGTGTGTCCAGCCGTGTGAAAACCCCTGTAGGTTCAAATTGAAAATAAATTCCACACGGGCTAGGAACATAGGTGTGTATGACCACACGGGCGTGTTCCATTTCACATGGGCATGTGGCCCTTGTTTAAGCAAAATTTTTCTATGTACGTAAAAGTTTTCGGTTAAATTTTGAAACCTTCTGTAAGTATGTTTTAGGCCTCGTAGGCCCATAATAAGATGTTATGAGCATGAATGAGAAATTTTATGTCGAAATAAAATTTTATAGCCCAAATTTGTATGTTTAAGCAAGATAAGTTCGGTAATGCCTCGTATCTGGTTCCAGCGTTGAACACGGGTAAGGGGTGTTACATTTAGTGGTATCAGAGGTACGGTTTAGTCGATTCTCGGGCTAACGTAACATAAGTATGAGTTTAGCTATACATGCCATACGTAAGAGTATTTGTGTAATGATAGTGTGATGACTGCTGATGATTTGAAATGTATTTTTATATATTAAATGGATTCTGGTCCTGAACAAGCTACAGCCGATGATACTGCAAGTAATGCGCCAGCTCCCGCGTAAGGGACCGTGCCAATAGAGAGTAGACCCGAGACTATGGGTCAGGGAGAAAAGGCTAGAGAAGCCTTTCCCCAGGTGATGAGTAATTGGTATACCAAGTATATTGGAGCAAATCCTAATGCTCAACCCCCTCCATCCCCACCTATTCCTCAGCCCGCTCCCGTAGCTGCTCAAGTGGTAGAGATAGTAAGAAGACAAAAGGCCTCCAGTCGATAAGATCCGAAAACAAGGAGCAGAGGAATTTTGGGCTAGTAAAGACGATGACCTAGAGAGGGCAGATTTTTGGCTTGAGAATACCATCAGGGTATTCGATGAGTTTTCATACACGCCTGAAAAGTGCATGAAGTGTATGGTATCTCTCTTGAGAGATTCGGCCTATCAGTGGTGGAACACCCTTGTGTCGGTGGTACCAAGGGAGAGAGTTAACTGGGAATTCTTCCAAGAGGAATTCCGAAAGAAGTACATTAGTCAAAGGTTCATTGACCAGAAAAGAAAAAAGTTCTTAGAGTTAAAGTAAGGCCGAATGACGGTGACTGGATATGAGCGTGAGTTCGTAAGGCTCAGCAAATACTCTCGGGAGTGCGTATCGACGGAAGCCATCATGTGTAAAAGGTTCGAGGATGGGTTAAGTGAAGATGTCCGTTTGTTTGTTGGTGTCCTCGAACTGAAGGAATTTGTGGTGCTGGTAGATAGGGCCTGTAAGGCTGAGAAACTAGTCAAAGAGAAAAAAAGCTGAAATGGAGTCTCGTGACTTGAAGAAGAGACAGTTAGGCAAGTCGATCCAATCCTTGTTCAAAAAGTCAAGAGAGTTTACTGTTCGATCAACTAATTCAGCTAAATTTTCAAACAGAAGTAAGGGCAAACAGTTCGCGGGGTCTAAAGCCCAGACTACATCAGTTGCTAGTGTTGGCAATGCTCGACCGAGTAGACTGGAGTGCCCACAGTGTGGCAGACATCATTCCGGTGAGTGCCAAGCAAGCGAGAAGGCTTGTTTCAAGTGTGGGTCTCTAGACCATTTTATCAGAGATTGCCTCGAGGCGGGTGAGAAAGAGAAGTCTCAGAATGCAAGATCGGGAAGTATTGCTAGAGAAAGGCCATAGAGAAACCTGTGAAATGAAATGAGTAGCAAGAATTTATCTAGAGAGTAGATTGCAAGAGTTGAGGGTAGAGCACCGGCGAGAACATATGCCATTAGTGCTCGCGAAGAGGCATCCTCCCCCGACGTGATTACGGGTGCATTTTCTCTCTATAATACTCATGTTATAGCTTTAATTGATCTGGGATCTACCCACTCGTATATTTGCATGAAATTAGTCTCTAGCATGAACTTGCCTATAGAGTCTACTGAATTTGTGATAAGAGTCTCAAATCCCTTAGGCAAATATGTGTTGGTTGATAGAGGATGCAAAGGTTGCCCTTTGATGATTAAGGGTCATTGTTTTCCTGCAAATCTCATGTTATTACCGTTTGATAAGTTCGATGTCATCCTTGGGATGGATTGGTTAGCTACTCATGATGTGATAGTGAATTGTGGGAGAAAGTTTATTGAGTTAAAATATGAAAATGGGGATCTTATTTGTGTTGAATCAGATGAGCAAGACAGATTGCCAGTAGTGATATCTTCCTTGTTCACTTAGAAGTATTTAAGAAAGGGGTACGAAGCTTACATTACCTTTGTGATGAATACTAGAGAGACTGAGTTGAGAATTGAATCAGTGCCCATAGTATGCGAGTATCCAGATGTTTTCCCGGAGGAATTGCCAGGGTTACCTCTGGTTAGAGAAATCGAATTCGGGATTGAGTTAGCTCCTGGTACTGTCCCCATTTCTATTGCTCCAAACAAAATGGCTCCAGCTGAGCTACAAGAACTGAAGGCACAGTTGCAAGAGTTAACAGACAAAGGCTTCGCAAGACCGAGTTTTTCCCCGTGGGGTGCTCCCGTATTATTTGTGAAGAAGAAAGATGGTTCCATGAGGTTATGTATAGATTATTGGCAGCTCAATAAGGTAGCTGTGAAGAACAAATACCCGTTATCGAGAACCGATGATTTGTTTGATCAATTGAAAGGAGCCACGGTGTTTTCCAAGATAGAATTAAGGTCTAGGTATTATCAGTTGAGAGTCAAGGACTCGGATGTGCCGAAAACTGCATTTCGGACGAGGTATGGCCACTATGAATTTTTGGTCATGCCTTTTGGTTTAACAAATGCCCCTACAATTTTCATGGATTTGATGAATCATATTTTTCGGCCGTATTTGGATAAATTTGTGGTAGTCTTTATCAATGATATATTAATCTACTCTCGGGATGAGAACGAGCATTTGAGAACGGTTTTGTAAATTTTGAGGGATAATAAATTATATGCCAAGTTTAGTAAAAGTGAATTTTGGCTAAAGGAAGTTGGATTTTTGGGGAGCATTGTCTCGGGAGATGGAATTAGAGTCAACCTGAGTAAGATTTCAGCAATTGTTGAATGAAAGCCATCAAGGAATGTAATCGAGGTTAGGAGTTTTCTGGGCCTAGCCGATTACTATAGACGTTTTGTCAAGGGATTTTCTGTGATAGCTACTCTGATGACGAGGTTGCTATAGAAAGATGTAAAGTTTGAATGGATAGAAATGTGCTAATAGAGTTTTGAAAAACTAAAGTCATTGTTGACTGAGGCTCCTGTTCTGGTGCAACCCGAGCCGAGAAGAGAATTTGTGGTTTACAGTGATGCATCCCTGAATAGGTTGGGTTGTGTACTGATGCAAGAGGGCAAGGTGATAGCATATGTCTCTAGACAATTAAAGCCGCACGAGAAGAAATCCCCGACTCACAACTTGGAGTTAGCTGCAATTGTATTTGCGCTAAAGATTTGGAGACATCATTTATATGGTGAGAGATGTCGAGTGTTTACGGATCATAGGAGCTTAAAGTATTTGATGACTCAAGAATTTGAACCTTAGGCAACGAAGATGGTTAGAGTTATTAAAGGATTATGAGTTAGTAATTGATTACCATCTGGGAAAGGCGAACATGGTCGCTGATGCTTTAAGCAGAAAATCCTTGTTTGCGCTGAGAGCCATGAATACACGGATGGCTTTGTCAGGTGATGGTTCTATTATAGCCGAGTTGAGGGCTAGACTATTGTTTCTCCAAGAGATTTGTGAAACTCAGAAAGGTGACAGCGATTTACAAGCCAAAAGAGTTCTATGTGAGTCAAATATTGAGTCAGACTTTCGGATAAGTCCTGATGGATGTTTGATGTTCCGAGGTAGGGTCTGTGTACCCAGAAATGATGAGCTTATTCAGAAGATTTTGCATGAAGCTCATAGTGGATGTTTGTATCTACATCCAGGCAGCACGAAGATGTATAATGACTAGAGGAAGTGGTATTGGTGGCCGAGTTTGAAGAAAGACATTTCCGATTTTGTGTATGCCTAATTTGTCAACAAGTGAAGGCTGAACACCAAGTACCTTCGGGTCTACTTCAGCCTATTATGATTCCTGAGTGGAAATGGGACCGTATTACTATGGACTTCGTGACAGGCTTACCGTTGACGCTGAAAAAGAAAGATACAGTATGGGTAATGGTTGATAGACTCACAAAGTTAGCCCATTTCATACCATTGCGGGTTGACTACTCGCTTGATAAATTGGCGGATTTGTACGTGACTGAAATAGTAAGACTTCATGCAGTACCATTGTCGATTATTTCGAATAAGGATCTGAGATTTACGTCACAGTTTTGGAAGAAGTTGAAAGAGGCTTTAGGCACAAAATTGAGCTTCAGTACAGCTTTCCATCTGGAGACCGACGGGCTGTCAGAGAGAATAATTCAGATACTTGAAGACATGCTTCAATGCTGTGATTTGGAATTCCAAGGTAATTGGGGAAAATACTTATCGTTGGTGGAATTTTCCTACAACAACAATTTTCAGTCAAGTTTGAGAATGGCGCCTTATGAAGCATTGTATGGGCGTAAGTGCCGAACGCCCTTGTATTGGACAGAACTCAAAGAGAATCAGATACACGGGGTTGACTTGGTTAGGGAAACTAAAGAGAAAGTAAAGGTGATACGTGAATGTCAGAAAGTGGCCTTAGATAGATAAAAGTCCTATTCGGATTTGAAAAGGAAAGAGATTGAGTTCCAGGTAGGTGATAAAGTGTTTCTGAAAGTATCACCATGGAGAAAAGTCCTCAGATTTGGTCGGAAAGGCAAATTGAGTCCGAGTTTTATCGGACCATATGAGATTATCGAGAAGATAGGGTCGGTAGCTTATTGTTTGGCCTTGCGACCTAAGCTGGAAAAGATTCATGATGTCTTTCATGTGTCTATGTTACGCCGATACCATTCGGACCCTTCACATGTGGTTGTACCATTTGAGGTAGAAATTCAACCAGACATGACTTATGGTGAAGAGCCGGTTAAAATTTGGGCACGAGAGGTCAAACAATTGAGAAACAAAAGTATAGCCCTTGTGAAAGTGCTATGGCAAAGACATGGAATAGAAGAGGCTACATGGGAGTTCGAGGAGGCTATGAGAAACCAATATCCAAACCTTTTTAGCGGTAAGATTTTCGAGGACGAAAATCCTTAAGGGGGAGAAATGTAACAGCCCGATTTAGGGGCTAGTCGAAACAGTGGTTTTGGAATCACTAATCTGAGGTCGAAAAATTATTTTTATGTTATTTTATGAGTTAGAGCATGATTATATAAGTGCATGAAAATTTTAATACTTTAATTTCAGCGATTGTATGCTCAATTGCGAAAAAGGCTAAATAGCATAATGTGTAAAAGTTCTATTTTATAAGCTAAAGGTGCCTAATAGCCATAGAATATTAATTGGAGGTCTTTAATGTGCAAATAGACCCTTAGACATAAGGTGGCCGGCCATAGGGGACAAGAAAGTCAAAATTAGTCAAAGTTGGTAAGGATTTGGTGACTAAATTGATTATTTTATATTAAAATAAAGAAAAGATGATATCTTTCACTTCATTCATTTTCTTCCACCAAAAAACACAAGCAAAATTGGGGTTTGAAAGCTCGAAAATTTCAGCAAATTCTTCTCCCTACAAGTAAGTAATTTTAATAGTTTTTCTTTATGATATTTGTACTTTTGAAACCCCTAAAGCTTAAGCTAGCTAATGAGAGGGAGTACTTTGCAAAATGGTGGAAAGTTTAGAGTTTTACAATGTGAGTATGTATGTTGTTTGCTGCATTTTTATGGAAGAAAATGAGTCATAGATGTTTAATAAACAACTTTTGTAAAGGGTGTTACCATGAAAACACCTAAAAGGACCTTTTTGTAAAGGTTGTATAATAAGAGGTAAGTGTGTGAAATAATGGGTTTTAATGGTTTCCGTAAGAGTAATAAATGTTCACCTAGGCTCGTTAATGAAAGAAATTTGTTTAGAATTGAGTTCCGAGCCTAGGGGTAAAATGGTCATTTTGTGAAAGCCTAAAGGCAAAATAGTAATTTTGCCAAAGCATGATTATTGAAATGCATTAGTTAAGGTGATAACTGAATGAGCTAAACTGTTATTATAGATCAAGAAGAGTGAAGAATTAACCTCGACCAAGGAAAGATCAAAGTATCGGACTAGATCGACAATCTAGCCTATTTTGATTATCGAGGTAAGTTTATGTGTGATAAATACATAATGTTTTTAAATTTCTACATGTTTGATATTAGTGATATTGTGTAATATTTCTATAAGTTTGAGTTATGATGTTGAATAAGAAAAATGATGAATATTGTGATGTTGAAGTCTCAGTGGGACTATAGTGATGTGAGAACACTATTAACGAGATAGGAGATGGATAAGGTCTCGTGTAAGACCATGTCTGGGACATGGTGTAACACCCCTAACCCGTATCTGTCGCCGAATTAGGGTCACAAGGTGTTACTTAATAAAACTTAAGCACTTTGCTTTAAAAAAAAATTTGTATATATATACCAATGTATGAATGTATAATCACAAGCAACCACTATATTTTCAAACCCATAATACAATCAATCATATTATAGCAGTCACAAAATTTCATGCAATTTAAGCTATTTTGAGTTAACTATTAATACATCACATGTATACTCTTAGCCATATGTTCCATATCCAATTCGGCTAGCAAGTGAAATACCATACAAATTTCTCTTTATAACCATGATTTACTCAACTACTAGCAACTATACATAAACAAATATATATATTTATATATTTACTCATGCCATATTTCTACAGTCAGTCAAATTATACCTGCACATAGATCAAGTACATATGCAACTTGAATACCCTTACCCTAAGGACAAACTTAACATTTAAAGCAACATAGCCGAATATACAATATGCTTACCAATACCACATTTCCAATTCATATATCAATATCACAACATATATATATATACACTTCGTACAAAGCTTTCTAACTCATACTATTTCATAATGCATATCGTTCTTTCCAAATAAGCTAAATCAAACCACAACCGAAATATATATATATCTCAACCATGTTTACTTGGTTTGAACCGCATCAACAATGCAAGTCCTACCAATGTTAAGCTTAAACCAAGCACATCATATATAAATACCATATGGTCATCTTCCAGATATATATAATTTTAAGCATGATCAAAATCACATATCTAATAGTAATATAATGCAAGCTATTATAACAAAATGTAAAACCTAAACTTAACCAAAAGAAGTAAGCCTTTTTCGCAAGGCTAAGTTATGTTTATATACAAAGCCAAAGTTCATTAAGTTAAAAACTTAGCCTAACCTATACATGCCTTTTTCTTTTATTCAAAACCAAATACATATAAATACCAAAGGGGTTGATAGTGTGGATGATTCCTCTGACGATCCTTTGAGCCCGTAGCTTAATCCAATAATCTATAAAACAGAACATTGAACACACCCAGAGTAAGCTTGCTAGCTTAGTAAGTCTCAAGCCAGTTTCAATATTCAACTAAACATTCGAGCATTAGTATGCAAATATTATAGACAGTTTGAACCTAATATCAAATACAATGATTTAACTAATAAACTTCACTAATGCCGTGTCATTATCTCCATTTAACTTTCACTAACTATATACTTTAAACATACCAATCTCACGAACATTTTAGTAGCAAAAGTATTTGCATAATCAAAGGCTATTAACTGTAATATGCATTTTATTCACATACGACCAACCATTTATATAGATGCAAACACATCCATTTGATCTCATACTTAACAATTGCATTTATGTCTAATCTCAATAGCACAACCAAACTTATGATTCAATACACAAAAATATATGTATATAAGTATAATATACATTTGCATACAATTTCAACCACTTTCATACTTACGAGTATTTAATCTCCATATGGCATAATACATGTAATACTTCCCCACATTCGATGTATAAAGCATTTGTTTCCTCATATACTTACTCACTACTTCATATGCAACATATAAGAATGAAGATACATACCTCAAGGTCGAATTTAACAAGATTCATTTTCGAAAATTTAGATTTTCTCATTCTGTTTCATAACTTTGTTGTTACATACTCTGAGCTCGAGATTTCAATTCATCAGTTTAGAACTGCTAGGCATTTAACCGAATCACAAACACCGGCACTTGGCCTGCTAGACCCAAGGTCTGAAGTTAAACACCGGCATTAAGCCTGCTAGGCAATAAGCCCGAACTATTTCACCGGCACATGGCCTGCTAGGCTCGAAGCCCGAAATAACTCACCGGCACAAGGCCTGCTAGGCTCGAAGCTGGAAATAACTCACCGGCACAAGGCCTGCTAGGCTCGAAGCCCAAATTAACAACATAATTAGCCCTTCAAATCACATTTCTTAATACTCACATCTCAAACGAATCACATACACCATATCACATTCACTTTTCATATCGATTACACTTATTCATATTACATTTACAAAACACATCCAATTCAATGCAAGATCTTTACATTCGTCTAACACATGAATTTATGCTCAAATTTATCAAATATCATCATTAAACATGTTCATAAGTAGTTCTTTACTATATATCAGCTAAATGACTTACCTCGACTATCGACGGACGACGTAGGCCGGCTAATCGATAACCTTCGCCTTTCCCCGATCTAAGTTCATTTTTCTTTGTTTGTGATCTAAACACATTAAATTTTAGCTCATTCAAACACATTTCATCTCAATTTAGTCCCAAAACACATAAATGGGCAATTTACCATTTTACCCCTAATGTTTCACATTTTTACAATTTAATCCTATTTGCATAAAACACAAAATACATAAAATTTCTCAATACCACTCAAGGGCCGAATATTCCTAGGGACTATACAAGTCCATTTCTTTCATTTATTTTGCAAATAAGCCCCTCTAAAATTTTATTTTTACAAATTAGCCCTAAATACTCAATTTCACCAAAACTTCCAATACAAAACATACTAATCTTTAACATATCTATAATTTAAAATCATCAAACATCACAAACAACATGAACACATCAATGGCCGAACATCAAGCATGCTTGGATTTGAAAATTTTAACATGGGTCAGCTACGGTTCGAAACAACGATCTCAAAAACGTAAAAATTTACAAAAACCGAGCTAATTACATACCTTAAATTAGCCAAATAAGTGCCGAAATTCAAAGCTTCCCAAGCCCTTTTTCTTTAGCTTCATTCAGCCATGAGAGAGTGGAGATGATAATGGTTTTGAATTATGACATATATTATTATTAATCAATTTACTAAACTAACCTTTATAATAAAATAAAACTAACATATATATATTTATGTCTTAAGCCGTCCATCAACCCTCCACTATCTCTTTTATGGCATATTATTACTTTAAGGACTTCATATTAAGAAACCATTAACAAATAAGCACTTTTTACTAAAGTTTGTAACTTTTACGCTTTATGCAATTAAGCCCTTTTTCTAAATTAAACACACAAACGATTTAATTTTTCTATGAAACTTTCACACACATTAATTCACATATATTAAACACAGAATATGTCATTTAGAAATATTACAGACTCGGATTCATGGTCCCGAAACCACCGTTCCGATTAGGGTCAAATTCGGACTGTTACACATGGCCTTGGCATCGAATTGAGGTCCCGTATAAGACTATATCTGGGATATGGCATTGACATTGAATAAGAAAAATTGTATAAGACCATATCCGGGATGTGGCATCGATGATTGATTTGAGATCCCGTATAAGACCATATCTAGGACATGGTATCGGTACTCAGGGGTGACCCCATGTAAGACCACATCCGGGATGTGGCATTGTCGTCGTATTATGTGAATGACGATGAACATGTAACACCCCAAACCCGGTCTAAACGTTACGACCGGATCTGGCATGTCACATGAAAAGAATGTCTAAAAACTGTGCGTTCGTTAAAAAGCTCGTATTCTTTATAGTTGTTGTGAAAAATCGAGTTTAAGTAATTTTGAATAAGAAACGGTTTATTATCATCTTAGGAAAATCCCATATTGATCATTTAATAATAAGCAGTAAACAAATCAAAAGCTAAACCAAATAAAATACCAAAAATACAGTTAAAGTGGCCCTATTACATAACAAAAATCCCAGTTACAAATAAGTTTAACTAAGAGAACGAGTTTACGAGAAAAACATTGTATGGCCACCACAAGTCTGCCTCGGCTCCCAAATCCGCGATCTAACGATTACCTGCAAAATTAACTAAGGGGTGAGTCACCAAGACTCAGTGTGTAAATCCCCATCCAAAAGATGTTAAGCTCGTACACAAATTCATATGCAAATATGCATGTCATGCAACCCATCCAACCTATCCATCCGAAACTCCCAGATCTACCCCGTGTGGTACCAAACCACTGGTGGTGCCAAACCACTGGTGACCCAAAGTCACTGATATCAATATAATTGTGGTGCCAAACCACTGGTGACCCAAAGTCACGAATAATCCATATGTGGGGCCAACCCACGTTGTGATACCAAATCACTGGCGACAATCCCGTTATATCAAATGTGGGGCCAACCCACTGTGGTGCTAAGCCACTGGGACGAGTCGCTATGAGGTGCCAAACCTCTGGTGACCCAAAGTCACGAACATCAATAATCCAAGTGTGGGGCCAACCCACATTGTGATATCAAATCACTGGCGACAATCCCGATATCAACTGTGGGGCCAACCCACTGTGGTGCTAAACCACTGGGACGAGTCGCTATGAGGTGCCAAACCTCTGGTGACCCAAAGTCACGAAATTAACTGTGGTACCAAACCACTGGTGGTGCCAAACCACTGGTGACCCAAAGTCACGGATATCAATCTTCCCCCTCCTCTCATCATACCCATGTCCATGCCATGTTCATCAGTCATAATAATTCGTGTATGCAGTATGCCAAGTATGCAAATCATATATCAAAGATAACGCATGAAACGTATGACCATCATAATCAGAACAACAAATACGATATAACCAAGCTAATCAACCTCTAAAGGGTATAACAGTAATTTTTACCTACCAAGGGCATTTTCGTAATTTACCTTTCAGGGGTATTTTGGTAATTTACCCACTAAGGGTATTTCAGTAATTTTGTACCTGAAATGGCCTTTCCGAAGGCCCAATGTCGCCACTAGTGACTCAGCTACCATTTCTGGTCCTTACTGGACTATTGGGCCTAAAACCCGATTTCGGCCCATTCGGGCCCACACACTTGTGTGGCCCACCTAGCACAAATCTAGCCACGTATATAAGTTCCACCTAGTCTAGTTCACTATATACTATATCATCATACAATTTACTCATATGGGCCCGCGGGCCCATTGGGCCCACTTCGACCCATCGTGGCCCAAGCAGCCCAACCCACAAGAATACTACTGATGGCCTCAATTATCGCGTCGAAGCCCCACACGTCCGCTCGTACGCTCGTCTGGCTACTATTGCCGTGACCGGCACTTCGGCATTTGCCGCTCTACAACTAGAGTAGAGAGAGTTACACACCTGATAGGACTCTGGTGTTAAACCGCGCTGCGCCCACTGCTGTGCCCAAACGCCCACCAAGGTATGTTAACTCTCCTCCTGGAATGCTCTTTATATAGCTAGCTCTTCACCCTTCTTCTTTGTATCTTTCCGATGTGGGATCCCTTCGTCAGTAGAGTTTAAATTCAACTGAAACTCTTGCCGTCCAATCCGCAAAATAAATACTCCTTTGCTTCTCACGAGATTCGAACCCAGGCTCCTTGTAGCATAATCCACGTCGCTAACCACTTGGCCACAAGCTCCTCTTGTGTCTTAAACCATGCGCAACTAAATATAAATCTATAGCCAAATTCTAAGATCCAAGTAAAAAGAAACCAAAATGCAAAAGCCAAGACTTGAACCTTGGACCTCCTTCCTTCCTTGTGGCGTCACCCCCTTGTCTCTTATGTGGCGTCACTTTGCCACTACACCACACACTCCACTTGTGTCATTTTCCTCCACTTTTTATTCTTAAGGCCTACCTGCCAACTTCCAGGGTTTTTTCCGCCTAAAACCAAAATTTCCCTAAAGCCTAAATTTGATCTCGGGACTTCTTAGAAGTGCTCTAACCTTCCAAAATCACTTACCTAATAAGTCTAACTTGCATTAATACCGTTTTCTAAAATTTTAAACGCTACTGCGCCTAAGGCCCATTGGGCTCAATCCTACTAGGCCCAATTTCAGGATGTTACAGAACAGGTATCATCTAATATCCCAAGTGATTTAGTGGGATAAATAGTTAACCTTGGAATAGAAATGAGATTAGTGTTAAAGTGATGTGATTGAGTGATCACAGGTACCCGTGAGTAATTCACGAGAAATGTTCACGATATGTGACATGGTATGTATTCGGTAAGAATAAGCATGTGTAAGTGTTTGCAAAGTGCTTAAGACTTTATGTTTTATCCAATGCCATGGTTGGATGACATTGTGAGCTTATGTTATTTATTTTCATGCAAACTTACTAAGCTTTATGCTTACCTCTCTCATTTCCCTTCTCCTTGTAGCATTGCCAAGTTAGCTCGAGGATTCGTAGAACGTCGTAGTTCAGAAATCACCCTATCGACTACTCTTTGGTATAGCAAAGTTAGATTCATTTTGAGTATGGCATGTATAGGACTTAGTCTCTTTTGTTATGTCATATTTGTTAGCCAAACTGTTGGCTATAATGTTGTTAAATTCATTTTGTAAGTGGTCAATGGAATTGGGCCAATACTTGACAAGTTTATATATGTTCAATGATGATGAAATTCATTAAGTGTATGCTTGTGTCGATGTCTTGATTTTGAGTCTTTAGAAGTATTTTATTGTCCTGTTATATGTTGGATTGAATTGGTGTAACTATGATTGTCGTATAGGGTGGCATTTGGCTTGGTAGATAGCCTGCCAAATGTCCACACGGGTAGACACACGGGTGTGCGTCTAGGCCGTGTGTGACACACGGTCAGCCCTATGAACATGTTGGTTGGCCATGTGATCACATGCATGCTAGGTTTACAAGTGAGTATGCTCAGTAGTAAACACATGGGCAGAGACACGGCTGTGTGTCTCAACCGTGTTGGAGGCACGGCCATGGACACGGGTGGGTGCCCAGGCCGTGTGAAGCCTACACCTAAACTTAGGAATTTAATTCGACACACGGTATAAGGACACGGGCGTATGCCTTGGCCGTGTGACCTTTATGAGGTGATGACGTCATAAACAGAATGCCATGGTTTTGGCACACGGGCTAAGACACGGGCGTGTCGAGGCCGTCTGTGGGACACGGGCATGTGTTCGGCCATGTGAAAACCTCTGTAGGTTCAAATTGAAAATAAATTCCACACGGGCTAGGAATATGGGCGTGTGTGACCACACGGGCGTGTTCCATTTCACATGGGCGTGTGGCCCCTGTTTAGGAAAAATTTTTCTAAGTACGTAAAAGTAAATTCCGAAACCTTTCGTAAGTACGTTTTAGGCCTCGTAGGCCCATAATAAGGATGTTATGAGCATGAATGAGAAATTTTATGTTGAAATGAAATTTTATAGCCCAAAGTTGTATTTTTAAGCAAGATAAGTTCGGTAATGCCTCGTATTCGGTTCTGGCGTTGAACACGGGCAAGGGGTGTTACACGTATGGTCTAGGGACACACCTGTGTGACCCTTCGACACGCCCGTGCTTCAGGTCGTGTCTTACCCTGTGTAACTCTCTAACTTGTACACACGGCCATGCCACACGCCCGTGTGCTAGGCCGTGTGTGATGGGCTCAAAACTAACTATTACTTTGACAAAGGCAAGCGCACCTATCAAACAGTAATATAATTATGGTGAGTCCGGAATATCTTATCCTCAAGGACTAAAATTTCTAGTAATAACTATCTTTTTATTATCTAGCCTAGTAATTAAGGGGATTTATTTTTTAAACTAAATTTAACTAACTAATTTAACTAACTAAATGATTATGAATGTGACAGAGAGTGAATTGGAAAAATACTTTTGGACAACTTATATGAGATAGGCAATACCTAAGGAAGAATCCACCTAGACTTCACTTGTTACTTTTGATTTATATGATTTATTCACTTGACTTAATCCGTAGAAATCCCTGATTTATGTTAATATCCCTTTCAAGACTAAAAACAACTGACTCTAGGTTGATTAATTGAAATCTCTTTCTAATTAAAACCCCTATTGACTTATCATGCTTGATTCTCTAATGTCTTAAAGTTTAAACCATCAATGCACAATTACTTATGACTTAATCTGAAACATATCAATGAAAATCATAAATCAATAGAAGTGTCATTCTAATAGTAATATGAGAAAATTACTTAAGAACAATATATAATTCAGTATTGTTGACACCTCCCCACACATAAGGTGTACATTGTCCTCAATGTACAGAGATAGATAACAAATAAGAGAGGGAGAGAAGTGAAACTTCCTGAATCATGGATGAAATCCTTGAACATGAGGCTTGTAGCAATGGAGCCAATGAAAAGCATGATGAACTAAGCAGAGTGAAGGTGGGGAAGAATATTCCAGTTCCTTAGTATCACCTTGAACCTTTTGAAACTGCGGAGTCATCAGTAAAGTTTTAGGGGGTTTTATTAAATGGATTTCGTTATGATTATTCGAAAATAGCCAAAGATAAAAAGAAATTAACATAATTAATATAATTTAGAGACTATAAAAGGAAATAGTTCAATAGCTTAAAACTTTAAATAAAATAAAGACAACGAAAAGAAAAATGAAAATAAATGGACTCAAAGGTCTTCATCCCCAGAAGGATCGTGAGGTGGGGGTGGCAGCGATATGTGGAAGTGCTGACAAATCTATTGAAGATTAGCCACGATGCCGGTGAATCGTCGAGCGTTGTCGTTAAATTGCTGTGTACAATACTGTTCGAACCTCGTGAGGCGCTCAGAAATGTCAGTTAGTGAAGCTGCCGCTTGAGCTGGTCGGCGTGGCGGTGGTGGTGCAAACGGTGGCTTCTCGTGCTGTGAGGGGACATCATCAGTAATGTCCTGTAAGTCGTCCTGCTCGGTGGGTTGCAAGAGCCGGTACTGGGAGGATGAAACCCACGTCGACGCTCAATCATCCTCATGTTAAGTATCGTCTGAATGCCCTGCGGGGACATCTGTCCGATAAGGGTGAGCGAGGAGGATTGAGCTGCAGTGTTGAGGAGCCCAAAATATCGAGCTAGGCGTGTGATGTAAGGTCTCATGGAGAAGACTCCTCTCCTATGCCGCTCCGTCTAATATTGAATGGCGCGGGCGATAAAGTAAGCTAAGTCAAAGATGTGCCCGTTCGACATGCACCATAAAAAGTAGGCGTCGTGAGTGTTGATGACGCTTGTGCTCTCTTGCCTACCCATCAAAGTATGAGCGAGGATAGCGTGTAAATACCTCAATGAAGGGGCGAGAATTGACGCTTTGGAGCGGATGGGGTCATAGGTAGCCGAGCCGGCTAAGTCATTCCAACATTTAGAAGGGGAGTGATGGATGTGGCAATGGAGGTCCTCGAATTCATCCTCCTCTATGAATTCTTCAGTGTAAAGGCCTAAAGCGGCTCCGAACTTTGGGACACTCAACTCACGTATGAGGCCTTCGAGATGGAATTGGATTGTGCCGGAGTCGTCAAAGTTCGTCATGACCGTCTGGAGGTGAAAAGTGGAACAGAACTCCAAAGTGAGCTCTAGGTATGTAGGCTCGACAATATCAAAGAAGTGCCCCCACGGGTCAATGGATAATAGGGCTCGAACTACGTCGGCTAGCTGAACTTGTTATAGGGTAGCCCAACCAATACACTTTCCCATGCCGAGGGATCGTGCACGAAGTAACCGAAAGAGTTCCTCCTGGGGTTCCGAGGGGAATTGTAGGAATGGGTCGCGTACTTCGGAAGAAGTGCTTAAGGAGGTTGCACCGACACCTTTCCGCTTTTTTGAAGCGGGTACGACGGTCTTCTTCCCTCGTGGTGGAGTTATTACGTACCTGAAAAATAACCAAAAAATTTTCTATGAATAAAGTATCATTGCCAGCCAAAAACGTACTATCCTAGTATTCCTAAATAAATCTATAATAGTGAGATCGGATTATCAATTGATTCTAATAGTAGTATGAGTTAACAAGATTAAGCATTAGTATCAAACTAATATATTCAAACTAACTAACTATCAAAAAGATCTAAGGTAATAGTAAAAAAATGAAGATAATAATATGAGCAATGAATAATATCAAACAAATAATTAAAGATGAAAGAAATAGTTAACAATGGTGTAGAAAGGTGAACCAATGGAGATGTTGAAGTTATGGCTCGGTCGTGGCGGTGGGTACGGACGTGGTGGATCATGTACGGGCATGGTCTGCAGGCTGGTGCGCGTGGAGAAGAAAGGGGAAAGAGGAAAAAAGAAGGGAAAATGAGGAAAATGGGAGAAGGGGGATGGAAAGGGCGGAGGGGAAGTTGACGGTTGTGGCCGGAATGGGGAAGGTGAGCAGAGAGGGTAGAGAGTGGCTAGGGATTTTGGGAGGAGGAATTGATGGGAAGATGAACAGAGGGTTGGTTTAAATAGAAATAGGGGCGCACGGTCAGGGAACACGGCCGTGTGCCTACCGTTTAGCCCGTGTGTTTCATAAATTTTAAATTAGGGCGCGTCTGATCTTGGTACCACGCCCGTGTCCCCTGGGTGTGTTGGGTCGCACGGCCTCCTCGCACGGCCGTATGATGGTGTATTCGTTTCTCCCACGCCCGTGTTTAGAATCACACCCATGGTAAGGAGTCAGTATCGACCACGACCTAAAGGCACGGGCGTGTCCTACGCCCGTGTGATTCTTTCAGTTTCAACCACGGCTTCTAGGCACAAGCATGTCACACACCCGTGTCATTTACTCAGTATCGACCACGACTGCATCGCACGGTCATGGCCTTTTTATCGCAGCACGTGTTTTTGAGTCAGTTTCGACCACAGCCGAATCGCACGGCCATGGTGTTTTATAGTAGCCCGTGTTGGGGAGAAGTTTTCTTCCTTGGCCCGCACGGTCTCCGCCACGCCGATGTCTCTTCCCGTGGTGTCCACACGGCCACGGCGACGCCCGTGTGCTAGGTCATGCGGGTAAGAAATCCTGCTCCTATTAAATTGGTTAGTTTTTAGTTAGATGCTAATATAAAAAATATGGATGTTAGTGAGGTTAGTACTCGAGTTGCCTGCCGGGAAGTGCTCATTTAAAGTCTTAAGCTAGACTTACCTTGTGTTCATTTCTATATGAAGGTTCACTGAGCTGAAACTCCTCTCTCATATCCCTAAAATCTTCACCATTATATTTTTTTCAGACGCTGACCGTTTACCTTGAATGTGCCATAAGTAGAATGAGTTACCTCGATTGTGCCATAGGGGAAAATAGTTTTGATTACGAATGGACCTGACCATCTTGATTTCAGCTTTCCAGGAAACAATTTGAGCCTTGAATTGTATAGTAGAACAAGATCTCCTACTTTGAATTGCTTCGGTTGCTTCAAGCGGACCTCATGGTTTCACTTTGTTGTCTCCTTATATAGACGTGAGTTCTCGTAGGCATTTGCTCGCCACTCATCTAGCTCATTCAACTGCATCATTTTTTTCTCACCTACAAGTTTAAGATCATAATTTAAGAATTTTATTGCGCAAAATGCTTTGTGCTCTAATTCAAATGGTAGATGACAACTTTTTCCGTAGACAAGTCTGTATGGGGATGTTCCTATGGGAGTTTTAAAAGCGGTTCTATAGGCCCATAAAGCATCGTCTACTTTTAATGCCCAATCTGTCCTACTTGATTCTACTATTTTCTCTAGAATATGCTTAACCTCTCGATTTGCTACTTCCACTTGTCCGCTGGTTTGAGGGTGATAAGGGGTAGCTGTTCTGTGGTGTACTCCATATTTCTTTAAGACTTTATCAAATTGAGTATTACAAAAATGAGTACCCCTATCACTAATAATTGCTCTGGGTGTTCCAAATTGAGAGAAGAGTTTCTTCAGAAATCTTACTACCACTCTAGCATCATTAGTAGGTAAAGCTTGAGCTTCCACCCATTTTGACATATAATCCACTGGTACTAAGATGTATTTATTCCCAAATGAACTAGGGAATGGACCCATAAAATCAATACCCCATACATCAAATATTTCACATGATAGCATATACGTTTGAGGCATTTCATCGTGTTTAGAGATGTTACCTATTCTTTGACATCTATCACATGAAGCAACATACCTGTTAGCGTCTTTGAACAGAGTGGGCCAATAAAAACCTGGTTCGAGCGTTTTATGTGTTGTCCAAATCCCACTGTAATGTCCTCCTGATGGTCCTAAATGGAAATATTCTAGGATTTTGCTTGCTTCTACCTTTGTAACACATCTTCGAATTACTTGATCTGCACATATATGGAAAAGAAAAGGGTCCTCCCAAAAATAGTTTTTCGCATCAGCAAAGAATCGCTTCTTTTGATGATGTGCTAACCTTTTTGGTAGAATGTTAGCAGCTAAGTAATTTGCAATGTCTGCAAACCAAGGTACCTCGGAGTCAAATATAGCAAATAGTTGTTCTTCAGGAAATGAGTCATTTATCTCACTCTCATCGAGTTCTTTGATATGTGAATTTTCAAGTCTAGAAAAATGGTCTGCCGCAAGATTTTTAGCTCCTTTCTTATCTTGAATTTCCAAATCAAACTCCTGTAAGAGTAAAATCCATCTTATGAGTCGAGGTTTTGCATCAGATTTATTTAAAAGATAATGAAGAGCTGAATGGTCAGTGTAAACGACAACTTTAGATAATATCAAATACTGTCTAAATTTATCAAATGCAAAAACCACAGCTAACAATTCTTTTTCTGTGGTGGTGTAATTCTCTTGTGCGACCGTCAATGTTTTGCTAGCATAATAGATCGGCTGAAAATGCTTGTCTCTTCGCTGTCCCAAAACCGCACCTACTGTAAAGTCACTTTCATCACACATTAGTTCAAAGGGTAAATTCCAATCAGGTGCAATTATAATTGGAGCATTTATTAATTTATTTTTGAGGGTACTAAATGCTTCTAAATATTCCTGATCAAAATCGAAAGGCACATCTTTCTCTAGTAGTTTTGTTAAAGGCTTAGCTATTTTGGAAAAATCCTTTATAAATCTTCTATAACATCTAGCATGTCCTGAAAAACTTCTAATAGCCTTAACTGAACTAGGAGGAGGTAATTTTTCTATGGTTTCAATTTTTGCTTTATCAACCTCAATCCCTTTACTAGAAATTTTGTGACCTAACACAATCCCTTCTCGAACAATAAAGTGACACTTTTCCCAATTAAGCACAAGGTTTGTTTCCTCCTATCTCATTAGAACTCATTTCAAATTTTTAAGACAAAGATGGAAAGAATTACCAAATACCGAAAAGTCGTCCATAAATACCTCCATAATATCTTCCACGAGTTCATCAAAGATGGCTAGCATGTAGCGCTGAAAAGTAGCAGGAGCATTACATAATCTAAAAGGTATTCTACGATAAGCAAACGTACCGTATGGACACGTAAATGTTGTATTTTCTTGATCCTCATGAGCTATTGGGATTTGGAAGTAGCTAGAAAGTTCGTCTAGGAAGCAATAGTACATATGCCCAAATAATCTTTCTAACATCGGATCAATGAAGGGTAAAGGGAAATGATCTTTTCTCGTGGCATAGTTCAGCTTTCTATAGTCAATGCAGACTCTCCAACCTATGATTGTTCTTGTTGGAACCAATTCATTCTTTTCGTTAGCTACAACAGTCATGCCTCCCTTCTTTGGAACAACCTGCACAGGACTTACCCAAGTACTGTCAAAAATAGGATAAATAACTCCAGCATCTAGAAGTTTAATTACCTCAGCTTTAACAACTTCCTTCATGTTGGGATTCAATCGTCTTTGAGGTTGCACACATGGTTTATATTCATCTTCCATTAAAATTTTGTGGGTGCAAAACGATGGACTTATCCCTTTAATGTCAGAAATCTTCCAAGCTATGGCTCTTTTATGCTCTTTTAGTACTTGTAGCAACTCATCTTTCTCTTTGGGTTCCATTTCTGAAGAGATGATTACTGTTAGTGTAGAATTATCTCTAAGGAATGCATACTCTAAATGATTTGGTAACTGTTGTAATTCCAATTTGGGCGGTTCTTCAATAGAGGGTTTTTGTTTTAGTTCGTCGTTTAT
Organism: Gossypium australe; assembly: GCA_005393395.2. Taxonomy (NCBI): domain Eukaryota; kingdom Viridiplantae; phylum Streptophyta; class Magnoliopsida; order Malvales; family Malvaceae; genus Gossypium; species Gossypium australe. The sequence goes on along the minus strand of CM016625.1, from coordinate 46,590,992 downwards.
TTCAATGCCCTCATCTTTCTTTTGTCTTAAGGCAGAAGTATTAGAATTTAACTCACTTTTTATCTCCCCTAACTCATTGGAATCGTCATCTGCCCCCTCACCTTGGGTAAGACATAGTTCCAACGTGTCGTCATGTATGATTTCCTGAAAAGAATCTTGAACAAAATGCTCAATGGCATCAATAAAATAACAGGAATTATCTTGCTCTCTAGAATATCGCATAGCATCGTAAACTTCAAAGATAATTTCTTCGTCGCCTACCCTTAGCTCAAGTTTACCATCACCTACATCAATAACAGCTCTAGCAGTAGCTAAAAAGGGGCGTCTTAAAATTAAAGGTACTTCAACGTCCTCATCCATGTCAAGCACAACAAAATCAACAGGGAATATAAATTTATCAACTTTTACTAGAATATCTTCAATAATTCCCCTAGGATATTTAATAGATCTGTCAGCTAATTGAATACTCATCCTCGTGGGTTTCGGTTCCCCAAGATCAAGTTGCTTGAACATTTTATAAGGAATTAAATTAATACTGGCACCTAAATCAGCTAGTGCTTTCTCAATATTTAAACTACCAATTAAACAGGGAATAATAAAACTTCCTGGATCTTTTAATTTGGTTGGTAGCTTATTTTGGAGAATAGCTGAACATTCCTCGTTAAGCTCCACGATCAATAGCTCTTCAAACTTCCTTTTATTTGTTAGAAGCTCTTTTAGGAATTTTGCGTATGTTGGCGTCTGCGAAATAGCTTCAATAAAAGGTAAGTTAATATGTAATTGTTTAAAAAGTTCAAGAAATTTACCATATTGTGCATCCATACGGTCTTTCTTCAACTTTGCTAGATATGGGATTGGTGGTTTATATTCTTTAACTACCGGTGTTACATTCTCCGTTAATTCCTCACCCTTTTCCTTATCAGTTTCTTGTGGCATCTTCTTTTCAGCTTCAACCAACACCTTCCCATTTCTTAGTGTAACTGCCTTTACATGCTCTTTTGGTTTAGGTTCGGTATTACTAGGTAAACTACCTGGTTGCCTTTCGAAAACTAACTTGGTTAGATGTCCTATTTGATTTTTAAGCCCTTGGATTAATGTTTGCTGATTTTTCAACGCCGTTTTGGTATTCTGAAAATGAATATCTGATGCCGATATAAATTTTGTTAGCATCTCCTCAAGGTTCGGCTTTTTCTCTTGTGAGTAGGGTTGTTGTTGAAAGCCTGGGAGGGGTTGTTGTCACTGATTTCCTTGGCCACTCCATGAGAAATTGGAGTGGTTCCTCCAACCTGGATTATAAGTGTTACTATAAGGGTTATTTTGAGTTCTAGAATTATTACCCATATAGTTCATCTGTTCGCTTTCTATGCCAGGGTTGTAGGATGGATATTCTGTATTATTCATTCCTCCTCCATTCGTATCATGCTGCATCACTGGATATACCTACGAAGAACCATACAAACCATCAATTTTCTTATTTAAAAGTTCTACTTGATTTGATAGCATGGTTACTGTGTTGAGGTTGAAAACACTGGCGGCTTTTGTTGGCTTTGTCCTCGTAACTTGCCACTGATAGTTATTCAGTGACATCTCCTCTATAATCTCATAAGTCGCTTCAGGGGTTTTGTTATTTAGGGTTCCACCGGTGGCTGAATCAATCAACTGCCTAGTTGAAGGGTTCACACTGTTGTAAAAGGTTTGAACCTGTACCCATAAGGGTAACCCATGGTGAGGGCATCTCCTTAGTAGATCTTTATATCTCTCCCATGCATCGTAGAGTGTTTCTAGATCCATCTACACAAAAGAAGAAATATCATTCCTCAACTTAGCTGTTTTAGCTGGCAAAAAATATTTATGTAAAAATTTTTCGGTCATTTGGTCCCATGTTCAACCACTGTTTAGCTTTGTTCCTTAACGAGAATGGAAACAACCGAAGGCAAATGGCATCATCAGAAATGCCATTAATTTTGAAAGTGTCGCAAAACTCAAGAAAATTTTCCAAGTGATTGTTTGGATCCTCATCCTGCAAACCATCAAACTGAACAAATTGTTGAATCATCTGAATAGTGTTAGGTTTCAGTTCAAAATTATTTGCAGCAATAGCAGGTCTAACAATACTGGATTCAGTTCCTATTAAATTAGGTTTAGCATAATCATACATAGTATGAGGAGCAGGATTTTAATTCACCGGGTTTGCGGCAACTACAGGAGGTAGCGGATTATTGTCGGCCATCTCCTCGGTATTATTAGTATCTTCCTCTTGCTCTTCTTCTATATATTGTAAGCTTTGCCTTATTTCCCTACGATTTCTGTGAACAGTACCTTCTATATCACTGTCAAAAATTAATGGTCCTAACGGGTTCCTTTTAGTCATAAACTAAAAGTTCCTGCCAGAAGCAAAGAAAAGAAAAAAGTTAGTAAACTAAAAATAAAGGTAAATTGCAAATAAAAAAAATAAGAATGGCTAAAGTAATAAAAATTTAATTTTCCTAATATCTTAGTCCCCAGTAACGGCACCAAAAACTTGATGGGCTCGAAACTAACTATTATTTCAACAAAGGCAAGTGCACCTATCGAACAGTAATATAGTTATGGTGAGTCCGAAATATCGTATCCTCAAGGACTAAAATTACTAGTAATAACTATCTTTTTATTATCTAGCCTAATAATTAAGGGGATTTATTTTTTAATCTAAATTTAACTAACTAAATGATTATGGACGTGACAGAGAGTGAATTGGGAAAATACTTTTGGACAACTTATATGAGATAGGCAATACCTAAGGAAGAATCCACCTAGACTTCATTTATTACTTTTGATTCATATGATTTATTCACTTGACTTAATCCGTAAAAATCCTTGATTTATGTTAATATCTCTTTCAAGACTAAAAATAATTGATTTTAGGTTGATTAATTGAAATCTCTGTTTAATTAAAACCCCTATTGTCGCATTAACTCGATCTATGGATTCCCTTATTAGATTTGACTCTAATCCGGCAGATTTTCGTTGCCCTATTTCTAGGGTTGCAATCAACTCCGCTTAATTGTGTTGATCTTCTCTTAAACAGGGACTTTTGCTCCACTGAATAAGCACATTCGACTTTGAATCAATAACCTGAATTATCAAAACAAGAATAAGAGCTCACAATTAAGAATAAGAACAAGTATTTATCTTATAAATCAAATAATAATAAGATTCGTCTTAGGTTTCATCCCCTTAGGTATTTAAGGGATTTAGTTCATACTGATAGAGGGAGACATATTAGAATAGGGAAAACAACAAAACATACGAAAACCCAAAAACTTCTAAAGAACTTGATAGGAGATATTCTATCTTGATGGATATCCTTCTCGTAAGCTGTTCCTGACGGCTGTCTTGGAGTATTTTCTACCTTCTACTCGGCATCTATTCGACGTCCTATTGACCTCTCCTTTTAGGTTGCCCCCTAGGGTGTTTATATAGGCTTTGAGATGCCTTACTTGGACCTTAAGTATCCTATTCCGAATAGAATTCATCCTGGTTTCGGCAGGGACACACCTGTGTGACACGCCCATAGTAGACTCCTTCGGCCGTGGTTGATTCTGCTCGCCACACACGGCCGTGTGGTCTGCCCGTGGCTGATAGTCCATGCCGTGGTTGATCCTGCTCGTAACACACGACTGTGCCCAATGGACCAGGCCGTGTTGATTTTCTAGGTAGGCCCATTTTGCCCCTTTTTGGCCCGTTTCTCGTCCTTTTTAACTTTCTAAGCTCCCGAGTATAAAACATGAAATTAAGTGATTAGGAGTATTGAATTCATCAAATTTAATGGAAAATCATCCAAAATTAAGCCAAGCATGGGGTTAAAATATGTGTAAATTATGGTTTATTAGTGTGGTTAATTAAATTCTTTGGAAATTATGTGCAGGTTTCACACGGCTAAGACACATGCCCGTGTTCTAGGCCGTGTAGCACACACGACTAAGACACATGCCCATGTCTCTGCCCATGTGCTCAACTCTGAGCATTCTATTTCTCAAAATTAAGGTACAAGGGACACACAGCCTAACCACACACCCATGTACTAGGCCATGTGTCACACACGCCCGTGTGTCTGCCCTTGTGGACAAAATAAAACTATTTCTAGCTTCATTCCTCACCCAAATTCACATCAATGACCTGCACTTAAACTCACATCCAAATGCGAACCATTTCAAGCATTCAAATTATGCAAACTCCATCATTCAATAAGGCATATCATTAGATACATACATGTTTATAACCTTACCTTAGCCTAGTCCACATGTTAGGCATAATTTGATCAACTACTTAACATATATGTAGTTACCACAGTATGAAATTACGAATATATCAAAACAAACCATTACTAGCCATTCCAATGGCTAGATTACAAGCATCATTTACATTTACATGCTGATAGGTCCAATATAACCTATACATGCCATTATAACCATAATTGCTTTACCGTATTCACTGAAATAGGCCGATGGATAGTGTGAGTGATCTTTGCCAAGTTCCCAATCCAACGAGCTTCCGATTTACTATAAAACAGGGAAATAAAACTAAATAAGCATTACATGCTTAGTAAGTTCGTATAAAGTGGTACTAACTTACCATTCATTCTATTTTGAGGTAACTATGTAAGGCACATTCATTCAATTCGACCTCAAGCCCTACACAAATCCTCATTGCCCTTGTTAGTCGTATATTCCATAATAACATCAAAACATGTTTGGCCCCAACAACAATCAAGTTTCCAGGCACATATGTTTTCCACAACATGTATTCATTAACATGTATAAATCATCTCTTTATATTACAAGCATAATTTCATAATAGTTCATCTCGAGTTCAGATTATTTTATATCAGAACTTTTCCCTTATTACTTGAAATATCAATGTCACACGAGTAGTAATACACTTAAAGTATACAAGTCTGTAATCAAGGATGAACATATTCATCAAATGAATTCCATGTACAAATATCATCATCTCATGTTTTCATATATCAATCATCATGTGTCATAATTTTCATGTATTTTAGACAAATATGTTTAATAACTCATTTCTTATTCATGTCTTCACATGTCAAGAACTTTTACCCGTTGAATTTATTCGAAATATCGATGGGTACACAGGTAGTACACTCGAGGTGTATGAATCAGAATCTGTCAATTCATGTCCAATAGTACCATAAGGTACTATTTCAGAGAGTACACTCTCGAGCCACATATATAAAAACAACAGGATTACCAGTCCAGGCTAAATCCTTTTTATGACATATGCTCTAAAGAGCTTGATCTGGATTAACCGTTTTGGCTAAATCCAATCCATAACATATGCTCGAGATGTAACGCCTCGAATTTTTGGGCCTAGATGAATTGGGCTTTGGGCTTTGGGCTTTGCGTCTCAGAAAATTTTTTTAAGTGACCGAGAAAATGACAATTGGCATGTGGGCTTTGAGGGTTAATGAATTATGAGTGTCTAGGGGTGTTGGAGATGTCTTGGGATCAAGTAAAGGTATAGGAAAATTTTGGTTTTAGCCCAAGGGAACTGTGGCTTCAGTTAGTAGGCCTTTTAAATAAATGAAGAAGAAAAATGACACAAAAGAGCTTGTGGTGTAGTGGCAAAGTGGCGCCACTTAGGGAGCAGGGAGGTGGCGTCATTAGCAGGCAAGAGAGTCCAAGGTTTGAGTAGTGGCATGGTATTTTATTGGGTATTTATTTTGCTGTTAGGATGGCTAGAGTTTGTGTTGCAGTGAAAGTCTGATGGATGAGAGGTTTGAAATGGTTATGGAGATATGGTAGGAGCTTATCTTGGAGAAAATTTAGGATGCGATTGAGGAGTTATCAGGGAGAAAAGTTAGGAGCTGAGAAGTGTGAAGAGTTGGTGCCATTTTGGGAAGTGGGAAGTGTATAAATTTGGCTTAAGAGGGTACATGAGTGTCGTTTTTGGGTCTTTTAAGGGGTATTACGAATTTTCATTATGGCTTTCGGCATTTGGAGAGTTTTGCAAATAGGTCAGTCTTTCTTTTCTCTACCGAATATCCTGTAGTTACCCTCATACAAGCACATTTGATCTTTTTCTTTTCTTCTTGTTACCTTTTCCAAACCCTCTAAAGCCAAATAATTCCAACCTCCCTTTGCCGAAATTCTTTTTGTGCCGTCACTATTTCTTCAACCTAGCCGATTTTTGTGTAAGTACTATACTCTTTCAATTGATCTTGCTAGAACCGACTTCTCCTCTCCCTCACTCTTTCTAAATCGATTTTGGTAGGGGATTGATATCGAATCTCTGTTCTTCAGATCTCTGCCGAATTACTCTTTATGTAAGGGTGACTTAAGATGGATATAAGTCACTTATGGTTCAGTTTTTAATAATTAAGATTGATGCAGATTTAGGAAGTACTCGTGCTTAGTGATCGAGGAAAAGCTATTAAGGCTTGGTGTTTCAAGTAAGGTTAAGGTGAGACTTCGGTTTTTGGTAAAGTATTCGATAAGTATATGTGATTAATCATTGAGTGACATCGTTTGTAGGATTGTGGCTAAGGAGATCGTAGCGCGTTTTGTTATCAAATCGGCAAAATGGGCCCGATGGGCCGTGGGCTCAAAATAGGCGAATTTGATGATTTGGTAATAAGTGATGAGCTAGTCATGCTGGTTACATGGCTCGGAATTGATTTGGGCCAGATGGGCCATATGAATGTGATTTGGGCCTAATGGGCCATACGAATGAGATTGGGCTTGGTGGGCCATATGAACGTGAATTTGTTTGGGCTTTGTAAGGGGTCTTAGGCTTAGTATTTGGTAAATTGCTTAACCTTGCATATAACTTTAATAATTAACTAATTGTGACCGTGGACAAGTCATAAGGTTAAGGTGCGGCAAGGGGTATATGCATGTCTAGGATTGGATCTAGGGAGAGCTTGGTACTTAAGCGGTCTTAATGACTCACCTCCTCTTCTCTGGAATCCTACCTGGTGCATAGTATCTATTCACTTTAGCCAACGAGGACTTGATAACGGGCCAAGGTAAGTAGTAGACCCAAAACAATGAGAAATGACCGAAATGCCCCTAAGGGTGAAAATGACTAAAATGCCCCTATGTGTTGAATGTAAGATTTATGGATGTTACATGTACATTTGCTGCATTCATATGATATACTGTTTAGGTTGCATATGGGTTGGGAATAATGGAACGGAGGAAGTATATGAGGATCGCATGGTTGCTTGACGACCGTGGATCCACCGATGGCTTTTTAAGCCCAATATTTGATTAGCAACTTTGCTGCAACGACTAGGCTACCCTTGAAGTGTATCGGATGGGTGGGTTAATTTAGAAATCCCCACAAAAGTGTTTCGGTTGGACGGAGACGATGTGTACCAGATGGATTATTTGGGGTGGGTTTGCACTGCATTGCATGTATGATATTATTATGTTATTATTATGATATGTATGTTTTTTTTACGAGGGTCGTACATACTGAGTTTTCGAAAACTCACTCCCTCTTTTATTTTTTTCAGGTGATCCTCAGTAGGCAGTTCGACTAATGGAGGGACTCAGAGGTGGCCAACTAGCAAGACGATTAGACCTGTTTTTCTTAATATCTAAATTCTAGATTTTAAGTTATTTATTTGAAGTTATTTTATTTCGGATTGTAATAAGGCTTTCCCTCTAGTTATTATTCCATTACTTCTGCTATGCATTGAAATTTTGAAACAGAATCTGGATTTATTTCCTTTAAGCATATTTCAAGTTTTTGAAAATAATTGTGTTTTAAGAACAAGCTTCCGCTGTCAAAGGAAATTTTTTTTACATAGTAACAAGGAAATGGTTTTTTTTTTGATACACCTCGTTTTGAAAGCAAACTGGACTTTTACTTAACTTTTCTCTAGAAGGGTTTTCAATGAAAACAAGGTTTTTGCAAAAACACTTTAATGTGACACGCCGGATTCGGGCCTAACTTCTAGGACGAGTTTGGGGTGTTACACGAGAGGACTTATATCAGGATTACATGTCCAGGCTAAATCCTTTCCTAAATGAGATCAATAGGATTACTCGTCAGAGCTAAATCCCGTCAGCAACAAATGCAGGACCTCATTCATTTCAGGAAATCACATAACCATCAATTTTCATTTATTCAAATGGGATTTAACATTTTCCAATCATAATTACCCATGTAATTATTTCATCTATTTATCACAATTGTATCCAATAATTCCTTTAATCACATTCACTACTCAAACCAAGTACAAGAATAAAATTTTATCATTTAAATCAGGCATTATCATTTATCTGGTATTTCTCGAATATGTTTACAGGACTTAACTTTTGTTAAGTATTCTTGATCATGTAACAAAGTTCATATTTATAACATTCAAAAAATTGACACATATACACATTCAATACAAGCATATGAATATACATAATTTTGTTACACGAACTTACCTCGACAAGCATATGAATCTACTATTTCGACATTTTCCTCTTTTCCTCGTTCTAAATTTAACATCAAATTCACACATCTCATATACATTTGGACTCAATTTACATCCTAGGCAAAATTACTATTTTGCCCCAAACTTTTCCTTAAATTTTCATTTCGTCCCTAAGCTCGGAAAATGAAACTTGTGCAATTTACTCCATATTCCAAGCCTAACCAAAAATCCCATGACAAAATTTACAGCACATGTATTCGTAAAAATTCAGAATTTTTCATCAAATTTCACAACTTTGCATTTTAGTCCCTAAATCATGTTTTCATCAAAAATCACTTTGTAAAAGTTGTTTATCTATCAACAACCTGTCATTTTCTACCATAAATTTCTAATTTTTAGCATATACATCCATAACCCATTTTCCATACTTTGATAACTTTACAAATTGATCCCCCCAAATAGATAGATTAAGCTATCCCGGTTTCAAATATATCAAAATTATTAAAAACGAGGCTTGATTACTTACCCAAATAAGCTTGATAAGTCTTCTTCCTCTCTCCTAGGGTTTCCATGGAAATATTTGGGGAAGATGATATGAAATTTTTTTCTTTTTCATTTAATTAAATTGACATTTAATAACTTTTCATCTTTCCAATTTAGTCTTTTTAGCTTTTTTTTCCATGGATGAGCCATACCAAAATATCTACATACTTCTCTTTAATGGTCTAATTACCATATAAGGACCTCTAGTTTTGAATTCCATAGCTATTTAATCCTTATAGCTACTAGAATTCAACTTTTACATTGTATGCGATTTAGTCCTTCCCGTAATTAAACACATAATCGGTAAAATTTTCGTATCAAAATTTTCACATGACTTTTCTAACATAATACGGTCCATAAAATAAAATAAAAATAAATTTTATTTTCGGCAAGAATTTGTGGTCCCGAAACCACTATTCCGATTTCACCGAAATTGGGCTATTACAACTCTCCCCCTTAAGGAATTTTCGTCCTCGAAAATTTTAACAGTAAAGAGATTTAAATATTACTTTATCATAGTTTCCTCCAGTTCCTAGGTAGCTCCCTCTATATCATGTCATTGTCAGAAAACTTTTATTAAAGCTATCTTTTTATTTCTCAGTTTTTCTCTTCAAGTGCCAGAATTTCAATCAACCTCTCACTGTAAGTCATGTCAGGCTGAATTTAACATTTATCAAAGCAATAACAGATGATGGGTCTGATCGATACTGTCATAACACATATACTCATAAAAACATTGTGAATTCTGTATATCTCTGATAATAATACCAATCAATACACAACATGTCTAATTCTTTTCCATAATCTTATATGACCCGATAGACCATGGGTTGATTTGCCTTTATGGCCAAACCTGGGAACTTTCTTCCATAGTGAAACTTTCAAAATATTTTATCATCAATCTGAAACTCTAGTTCTTTTCATTTTAGATTCACATTTTAGATCAAATACTACTTTTAAACTGTCTCAGATCATTTTCATCTTTTCTCGGTTTCAAAGAATTGAACCAATTACATGTATTTTTTCTCACTGAACTCAACCCAGAACATCGGAGTTCTTGTGACCATATAAAACCTCATACGGTAAAATTTTATATTTGACTGTTAACTGTTACTATATACGAATTCAGTAGCGGAAAATGTTTCTTTTTTAAGTACCTTTGAATTCTAAAATATAGCACCGAAACATATCTTCAAAAATCTAAATCATGTGGTCAGATTTTTCATCCTTCTAAGAATGAAATACGGTGCTAAAAAGTAATTGTATACCCAGAGTTTCTTGTAACTTGTTTCAGAATTAGAATATGAACTATAGATCTCTATCAGAAATAACAGAAGCTAGCACATCATGTAATTTGACAATCTCAAAAACAGGTTATTCAAGCAATCTATCAAGTGAGAAGTCCATTCATACCAGGATAAAATGTACAGGCTTCACCGAACAATCGACAATTACTCAAATCGTATCTTTCTTTTTCATAGACAGGGATAATTCTGATATAAAATTCATAGTAACTTTGTCCCATTTCTATTTTGGTATCTTTGCTGGCTATATCCTAAAAGTTTCATCCTTATCTTACTGGTACATCCAACATTTAAGTACAATTCCAGAAATACCACATTTCATTTCTGAGCTATTAATACATATTTTTCAAATCATTATGCATTTTATATTCTCCGGATAAACAGACATAGTACCACTGTGATCATTCATGTAGAATTTTCCGTACAAGCTCCAAATTCTTCAGTACATAGACCCTGTCTCAGAATAACAGACAATCAACAAATTCAAATCTGCTATCCTGATTCAATAATTATTTCATTCTGTACCCGTTTAACTTACAACTCATTATCACTTTTTTGGGTTTCATAGATCTGTTGTAGAAACATCAGCTTAGCTTTAAGCTCAGCTAAAATTATTCTTTCATCAGACAATAGTATTCGAGTATTTATTGCTCATAAAGCAAACAGAATTTTCTACTCAAAATGTCAGCAGCTATATTTACTTTTCCTGAATGATAATCAATTACCAAATCAGGGTTTTTCAATAATTCAAACCATCTACTCTGTGTCAGATTCAAATCTTTTTATACCATCGGGTGTGTTAAAATTTTATGATCAGTACTTATATGATATTTTCACCATACAGATATTGTTATCAAATTCTCAATGCAGACACAATAATTGTCAACTCAAGATCATATTTCGGGTAATTATTTTCTTGTGGTTTTATCTGGCTGGAAGTATAGACCTTTACTTTATCTTTCTTCATCAAAATACAGTCTAATCCATTCAATGATGTATCACTGTGATAATAAATTCCTTACCCATTTCAAATTGAACCAGAACTGATGCTTCGGTCATCAAGGCTTCCAACTGATCAAAACTTTACTAACATTTGTCAGTTCATTCAAATCTTACATTTTTCTGTAATATCAATATCATTGATGTAGCTATCATAGAAAACATTTTCACAAAAATTAAAAAGGATATCGAAGCTTTAAATTATTCCGATGTCACAATCGTCAGATAGGTTAAAACCATAATACTATAATAGATCTGACATTTCCACAATATAAATGGAGCAATACCTCAACTTCAATAATATTTTTCAGATAAAAGAGGAAAACCAAGGGTGGCTCCACTATCAACTAGTACAATAATACAGTTTCTATAATCTGTGTTCCATATTACCAAATTCCCATGATCAAATCAGAATTCATAACAGTTAAGTATAATTACCACTAACCAATGAATATCTTTCACAGATAAACCATGTTTGAATAATAAAGAGATTGATGATATCTCAGAGAAAATTTTGAAGAGTAATATCACGCATACTCAGTAGAAACAATTGTGTCAAAAACAACATAATTTTGCATATTCACAATTCAGGGCTTTATTCAGTAGAAGTAGAAAATAATATCATATGAACCTTATCATCAAATCTTATATCAATCATGATGAATTAGCAACCCAAGTAAAATAGAGAAATACCGCTCATGAATCAACCAGACTTTCAGTATTTCCATCTATCATAATTTACTAGTCTTTCAATATGATAAATATTGCATCTGTACATGCACAGTTTCATATGCCTCTGAAAATAACAGAACATATAGAATACCCAGAAGAGATTGGTGTAATATACATAATTATAACAGCTGTATTCAAGTATATTTACAATTTCATCACTATTCCACTGACTAATAAAGTCATCGATAATCTTACATTATTTAGTTCACTGAAAGAGTCAATTGTGAAGAATTTTCAGCTAATCTATTCTGTAAATATCATACCTGAATAAGTCAATTACTCATGAATAACTTTTTCCTTAACAATAACATCACATATTCAGAAAAATCTGATATCTTTTTTAATGCCGTCTTTACTTACTAACCCATTCTCAGTTCTGACTACATCATTAATCATTCAACTTTTCAACTCTTTTTTCACACTTATGAATTTAGTCAACATAAATCTTGTGAATTTTCATCGTATAAAACTGTACTGGTAAGGGGGTGGAGATCGTAGGCCTCAAAATTTACCTTTCATAAGTACACACATATCACTTAGTGTGTACCATTAACATGTTCACTATAAAACATTTGTTTCATACCTTTACAAGTCTCATTTCATCATAAGTAACATTTTTACTCGGGCACGTGAGTATCACTTTCAGCAGTATCGGAATCAGCTCGGTTGGAAAGCATCTCTGTCTATTTGTAAAATAATTTTCATCAGAGTCGGGATATATCACATTATCACAGTTTATATAATGGCATGTATTTCTAGACTCCACATATGCTACGTTTGGTCTAAGAACTGACTAAACAATAGCTCTGATAACACTAAAAGTAACACCCCTAACCCGTGTCTGTAGCTGGAACAAAGTTATGGAGTATTACCGAAACATTTAGAACATTTTCAAATAATTCATAACAATTACTATTCATTGTCCGAGATTATTCGTAACGTTCTTATATGGGCCCTCAAGGCCCAAAATGAGTATTAGAATCAAATCGAGACTAAAACGGGAACTTAGGGAATTTTTCGTGAAATTACAAAAATTTTCCAAGTTTTAGGGCTCACACGCCCATATGGTCTAGGGACACGTTTGTGTGACCCTTAGACACACCCGTGCTTCAGGCCGTGTAACTCTCTGACTTGTACACATAGCCATGCCACACTCTCGTGTGCTAGGCCATGTGGTTAATTAAATTATTTCGAAATTATGTGCAGGTTTCACACGGCCAAGACACACGTCCATGTTCTAGGCCGTGTAACACACCGGCTGAGACACACGCCCATGTCTCTGCCCGTGTGCTCAACTCTGAGCATTCTGTTTCTCAAAATTAAGGTACAGGGGACACACAGCCTAACCACACACCAATGTACCAGGCCATGTGTCACACAAGCCCGTGTGTCTGAACTTGTGGATAAAATAAAACTATTTCTAGCTTCATTCCTCACCCAAATTCACACCAATGACCTGCACTTAAACTCACATACAAATGCCAACAATTTAAGAATTCAAATTAAGCAAACTCCATCATTCAACAAGGCATATCATTACATGCATACATGTTTATAACCTTACCTTAGCCTAGTCCACATGTTAGGCATAATTTGATCAACTACTTAACATATATGTAGTTACCACAGTATGACATTACAAATATATCAAAACAAACCATTACTAGCCATTCCAATGGCTAGATTACAAGCATCATTTACATTTACATGCCAATAGGGCCAATATAACCTATACATGCCATTATAACCATAATTGCTTTACCATATTCACCAAAATAGGCTGATGGATAGTGTGAGTGATCTCCACCAAGTTTCCAATCCAACGAGCTTCTGATTTACTATAAAACAGGGAAATAAAACTAAGTAAGCATTACATGCTTAGTAAGTTCGTATAACGTGGTACTTAACTTACCATTCATTCTATTTTAAGGTAACTATGTAAGGCACATTCATTCAATTCGACCTCAAGCCCTACACATATTCTCATTGCCCTTTTTAGTCATATATTCCACAATAACATCAAAACATGTTTGTGCTCAACAACAATCAAGTTTCCAGGCACATATGTTGTAACATCCTAGAATTTGAATTTTTATGTGTTGCATTATTTTGGTGCTAAGCTAGTTAGATTTTTAATTTTGTATGTTGAGGAGGTCTTGAGAAGGCTCGGGATTTATTTGGACCTAGTAAAAACTTTTGGTATTTAGCACTTTAAGGAGATGGAGTAAGTGTCCTTATAGCATATAGAAATAAATGAGTAAATAGCTAGCATAATTGAGCAAATAGTAAAGAGGTTAAGGCGCCACATGTATTACCTAGAGGGAAGAAGTTCGAATCCCTTTGTGTGCATTATGACTTTTATTTTTGCATTCCTTCCTTAAAGTGTCGGCCAAGGAGTATTTATGGTAAGGTGGACTTCTTTATTTTTGGTAAGGTGGTTAAAAGAAATAAGGCAAGGTTGAGATTGGGGAAAGGAATCAAAAGAAATAGGTAAGTAAGGGGGACAAGAGGCTTATTTCGTGGATAGTGTTTTGGAAAGTTTGGGTGGCCAAACTTTTACCCTAGGGGGGACGAATGTGGACGGTTTGGGGCTAGGGTGATAGCCGAAATTGTGCTTGATGTTTTGGTGAGACTAAAGTGTTAGTTTTGGTCAAAATACCAATATCATCAATTGTGTTTTTCCTCTCCAAACTCCTATTCTCCTAGCCGAAATTGGTCATTGGCAATTAGTAAAATTTTGGTTGTTTTGGCCAAATCCCTATTGGCAACTTTGGTATCATTTATCTTTTCTTTCCAAACTCCTTTTCTTCTTCTTGCCGAATGTACACAAACTATGAGACCATTTCTTTTGTTCACTTATCATTCTTGAAAACTGAAACTAATCCACCATTCTACTTCTTCCTCTTCTTTTCTTTTCGCAAAATCCTTCAAGCATCACTTCCACTCTAATATTATTCACCATAACCGAATATTGAGTCCACTATTTCTCTATAGCCAAACCTTCCATCCTTTCATTGATCTTTCTTTTTCATTCGAGTTGTTACTCACCTCTTGAACGATCGGTAAGTTTTCTTTTCAATTCTTTTTACTTTCTTCCTTCTATTGCCGAATCTATATGTTGGCTTGGGGAAGGTCTTTTGACTGAAATCATCACTTATTTTCTCTCTTAAACAAGATCCCTTTCTTCTTCGTAGTGATATAGTGGAAGGCCGAACCTTCATTCTTCCGAAGTCATCGTATAATCGCTAGGATTCGGTTCTAAAATCTTTAAGGTAAGAGTCCTTCACGGATTTTATAATCCTTCTTCATTCGTTACGATGATTATTAGTATGGTATTGATTGACTGATTATATTATAGGGATTTAAACGCTTGATCTATTCAATCGTTGAGCACTCGGAATTAGTGGTAAGCCGATCTTTACCATTTTGATAAGACTATATTTTATCGTAATACCGATTGTGTAAGATCTAACCGAGTGGAAACTTGTGGTACTGATTCGAATGGGAAGTCTTGTGGAGATCTCAAAAGGAGCAGATTAACAATCTCTACTCCTAAATTCAAGCGAAGGGCTGTATCAGCGATACGAGACTTTCCTCCGGGTTGTGGACCCTTATCCAGTGAGAACCAACTAATCAAGGTCGTTCGCTATTCTGAGGCATCAGCGATTCGGGATTTTCCACCAGGTTGCGAACCGTTAACCGGGGAAAATTGACAAATCGTAGTTGTTTGCGATCCCGAGGGTAAAATCTTAGATCGTTTGTTTTAGAGTAGATTTATTAAATCGCGTACATTGTCCAATCAAGTGTTATAATATTTTAGGTGTCGACGATCAGGAAAGCGTAGTGCTTACCGTAATCAGGTGTGTAATCTCACACCATGTTTCATGGGTTAAAGACTTATATCGTGTTAGTGGTAACTCACATGACTAAATCGTATTTCGGTGAGATCGGGAAAAATGGCTTAGATATCATTATTTTGCTAAAACTATGAAATCGGTATTAAGACCGTGAAAATTTTGAAAATACCCTTAATGGGCCGATTGATAATTTGCTATATGGGCCGATTGATAATTTGCTATGTGGGCCGATTTGAAATAAATTGCGAAATGGGCCAAGATGATATTTTGCTTAATTGGTCAACTTGATAAATTGTTATAATGGGCCATAATTTTTGTAAGAAAAATCTGAATAAATTGTTGTAAATGGTTATGCATTTAGTACATGATTTGCATAGGATGGGATAATGCTAAAGAGAAGTTCTGGTAGCTCTGCTACATAAATTTGGTGGCTCTGCCACAAATCTGAAAAATGGCAATGCTATGTAAATTCTGTTAATCTGGTGGCTTGTCCACAAATTTGATATAAATGGCTTAATGCCTACGTTTGGTGTGTTGGCGGGGTGGGTTGACTAAAGATCACCCACAGGTGTGATGGTTGGTACGGGTGGTGTGTAGCGGATGGAAATACTAGGCTTGGTTTGGGAATTGCATTTCATATTCATGTTGTATTCATATTATTATTATAATTGTATATGGGCTTAGGCCCAAATATTTGCTTAATGGACTTTGGCCTAATGGACAGCGGTAAGTGGATTACACACTGAGTTCTAGTAACTCACCCCCATTTTTCCTTATCCCTTCCAGGTAATGATCAGTGATGGAGACTTGGGCCGGAGAGGACTCGGTGGAGGCCATACTTCAAAACGGTTAAATTTGAAATTTTGGATTTTTTTAATACTTTTAATTACTTGGCTATTTGAATTAAGGTTGTAATAAGGCCTCTGGATTAATTTTTTGGTTTTGTTTCTTGTTTAATGAATTTATAAACTGCTTAAAGTATTTTAATTGAGATTTTAATTTCTAAAAACTTAAATAATCATTTTATTCAAAAAACAAATACACAAAGAGAATTTCATAAAAATTTTCATATTTTTTAACTCGGAAATTTACTCTTAAAAATTTTCATCAATACTTTTCGAAACTAGAAAATTTTTAAAATTTACTCGAACTGTTATCAATATTTTCAAAATTTCGATTTATAAGATTTTACATCTCAAATTGTCGATTTATCAATCAAATCTATTTTTTTATTTTAAATACTTCGTCTAAATTTTGTAATCTGTTTTAATTGATTTTTTTGAAAGACTTAATGGTTTTTCACATGTGACATGTCAGATCTGGCCTTAACGCATGGGCCGGATTTGGGGTGTTTCATTTTATGGTATCAGAGCCCAGTTTCAAAACTTGGCTGTGGTTTGGGTTCAAAAATATTTTTTTAAAAATTGTTTTGGAAATATAAAATTTAGAACGTATATTTTTTTTTTAAAAAAGGAAGTATGGCACCACGGGTATCCGGCACCAAGTTAAGTAAGTACATGTTATTAATGAGTGATTATGATTATTGTGATATGACTATAGGAACACTCTAGAACTTTTAGTTTTAGATGTTGAAACTATAGAGATTGAGACTATAGGATGCGTCTACGAAAATGACTTTACCTCCTATACCTCATAAAATATTGTTTAATAAATATTGAAATAGTATACTGATTCATAAGACTTTTAATTAGATTAAATTGAATTACCAAATATGAGCGCTAGAGGACGTGGACGCGGTAGATGAGGTCGTGGTAGAGGCCGAGGTGCTAGGGTTGCGTCTGAAGCGTCGGGACACATGCGAGAAATGGACGCACCTGCATCACCTGGGACTGAAACTGGATCACATGACCGTATGAGGGAGGACATTGCCTTGTCCCAAGCAATGTTGCGAGTCTTAGAAAGGGTTGCTGGGGCTAGAACTGGGCCAGCAGCTCGTGGATCAATTTCGAAACGACTTAGATCAAGTGGTGCCGAGGTTTTTAGGGGTGTCTCGGGTGTAGCCCCAAATGTAGCGGAATACTGGCCCCAAATGAGTGATTATGATTATTGTGATATGACTATGGGAACACTCTAGAACTTTTAGTTTTAGATGTTGAAACTATAGAGATTGAGACTATAGGATGCGTTTACGAAAACGACTTTACCTCCTATACCTCATAAAATATTGTTTAATAAATATTGAAATAGTATACTGATTCATAAGAATTTTAATTAGATTAAATCGAATTACCAAATATGAGCGCTAGAGGACGTGGACACGGTAGATGAGGTCGTGGTAGAGGCCGAGGTACTAGGGTTGCGTTTCAAGCGTCGGGACACATGCGGGAAATGGACGCACCTGCGTCACCCGGGACTGAAACTAGATCACATAACTGTATGAGAGAGGACATTGCCTTGTCCCAAGCAATGTTGCGAGTCTTAGAAAGGGTTGCTGGGGCTAGAACTGGGCCAGCAGCTCGTGGATCAATTTCGGAACGACTTAGATCAAGTGGTGCCGAGGTTTTCAGGGGTGTCTCGGGTGTAGCCCCAAATGTAGCGGAGTACTGGCTCGAGGTTGTAGAGCGGATCATGGATGATCTGGAGTGCACCGCCGAGCAGAAGCTAAGAGGAACTGTGTCCTTGTTGAGAGACGAGGCGTATCAATGGTGGCTCACCGTTCGGGAGGGCACTCAGGCCGATCGCGTTACTTGGGATTTATTCAAAACGTCATTTCAAGGAAAGTATGTTGGGGCTAGCTATGTGGATGCCCGAAGAAAGGAATTCCTTAATCTGGTCCAAGGAAGTAAGACCGTGGCAGCTTACGAAGCGGAATTTCTACGTCTGAGTCGTTATGCCCGAGGTATTGTGCCAACTGACTACGAACACTGCGTGCATTTTGAGGATGGGTTGAGTGATGAGTTGCGGGTACTGATAGCCCCACAGCAAGAAAGGAATTTTGCCACACTAGTAGAGAAAGCGAAGATAGCCGAAGAGGCTAAGCACTCAGAGCGGCGAAATCGAGAAAAAGATAGAGGCAAGAGTAAGAGGGACTTTAAGTACTCAGGTCCTTCTAGAGGGTTTCAGAAGAGGCCTAGAAATGATGAGCCCACTCGAGCTAGAGCACCTGCTGCTACCAATCAAATACAACCATGTGTTGACTGTGGAAGACGACACCCTGGTGAATGCTGGAAGAGAACCGGTGGTTGTTTCAAATGTGGTTCTAAGGACCATCAGCTTAAGAATTGTCCTCGACGAACTGTTCCAATTCAAGAAGCTCGTAACCATGACACACAGCCAGCTAGAGACACTCAATAGCCACCGAAAGGCCGTGGACCAGGTCGAGGTGGTATTGGTGCAGGTCGAGGTCAGGGTGCACCGGGTAGAGGTAATGGCTTCAGGGGTAATGTTGAGGTGAGGCAGCCAGGGTTGGTTTATGCGATCAGACGCCGAGAGGATGGCGATGCACCTGATGTGATAACCTGTACGTTCTTCATCTCTGATGTACCTGTTACTGCATTGATAGATATCGGATCTACCCATTCGTATGTTGCTAGTGCTATATCTGGAAATCTGAATATTGGATTTGAGATTACTGCTAGAGAGATGACGGTAATTAGTCCTTTAGGACAGTCTGTGATAGTGAATAGATTGTTTAGAGACGTGCCCTTAGAAATTCAAAGAGAAACATTTTTGGCGGATTTGATAGAACTGCCTTTCGGCGAATTCGACCTTATATTGGGCATGGACTGGTTGGTGAAACACCGTGCGCATTTGAATTGTACTGCAAAGCGGATGATGATAAGGACTTTGGAAGATAAGGAAGTGATGATGATAGGTGAAAGGAGAAACTATCTATCAAATGTGGTATCTGCTTTAAAGGCAGAAATTTTGGTGCGAAAAAGGTGTGGAGCATTCCTAGCCTTCATTAGTGCGTTGGATGTCAAGGAATTGTCGGAGGAAGGTGTTAGAACGGTGAAAGGATTTTCGGACGTCTTTCCCGAGGAACTTTCAGGTTTTCCTCTGGACCGGGAGGTAGAGTTTGGCATTGAACTATTGCCAGGAACGGCTCCAGTGTCCATTGCTCCTTATAAAATGGCACCTAAAGAGTTAGCGGAGCTTAAAGCTCAGATTCAGGAGTTGTTGGATCGGGGATTTATTCGACCGAGTGTGTCACCGTGGGGAGCCCCGGTCTTGTTCGTCAAGAAAAAGGATGGGTCGATGCGTATGTGCATCGATTATAGGCAGTTGAATAAATTGACGATCAAGAATAGGTATCCGTTGCTGAGAATCAATGATCTGTTTGATCAATTGTGAGGAGCTTCAGTTTTCTCCAAGATAGATTTGAGATCGGTTTATCACCAACTCAAGGTTAAGGAGGCAGATATTCATAAGACGGCGCTTCGAACTCGTTATGGACATTATGAGTTTTTGGTGATGTCGTTTGGGTTGACCAATGCGCCAGCTGCATTTATAGACATGATGATCCGGGTCTTCCAACCCTATTTAGACCGGTTTGTGGTGGTGTTCATAGATGACATCTTGGTATACTCGAAGAATGAAGAAGAGCATGATTCACATCTGCGGATAGTATTGCAAATATTGCGGGAGAAGCAACTTTATGCCAAATTCAGTAAGTGTGAATTTTGGCTGAAGGAATTGACCTTCTTGGGGCACGTTGTATCGGCTGAAGGGATTAGGGTTGATCCTCGGAAGGTAGAGGCTATGTTGGATTGGAAACCACCAAATTCAGTGGCTGAAATTCGGAGTTTCTTGGGGTTGGCTGGTTATTACAGGCATTTTGTTTAAGGGTTTTCGTCGATTGCTGCACCCCTAACTAAATTGTTGCGCAAGGGAGTATCATTTGTGTGGTCAGATCAGCAGCAAGAAAGTTTTGAGAGATTGAAGAAGATTCTAACGGAAACGCCAGTACTGATTCAACCTGATGCTGGAAAAGAGTTTGTGGTTTACCGCGATGCGTCACACACGGGCTTGGGATGTGTGTTAACGCAAAGTGGAAAAGTAGTGGCTTATGCATCTCGTCCGTTAAGGCCGCACGAAGTGAATTATCCCACTCATGATTTGGAGTTGGCTGCAGTGGTGTTTGCTTTGAAGATTTGGAGACACTACCTATACGGTGAGAAGTCGATCATTTATACGGACCATAAGAGTCTAAAGTACCTCCTTACCCAAAAGGAGTTGAACTTAAGATAGCGAAGGTGGATAGAGTTGCTGAAGGATTATGACTTCTCAATCGAGTATCACCCCGGAAAGGCTAACGTGGTGGTAGAGGCGTTGAGTCGTAAGGTGATATCAGATTTGAGAGCAATGTTCGCTCATCTCAGTCTGTATGAAGATGGTAGTCTGCTAGCCGAACTTCAGGTGAAGCCTGTGTGGTTAGGTCAGATTAAGGAAAAGCAATTATCAGATGAAAAGTTGGGTTCCTTACTTCAGCAAGTGGAAGGTGGTGTGGCAGGGGATTTTGGATTGAATAATGATGGTGTATTGTGTTTCCGTGGAAGAATTTGTATGCCCAAAGATTCGGAATTGAGACAAATGATTCTGCGAGAGGCACATTGTAGCCCATATGCTATGCACCCCGGGGGAAATAAAATGTATCGAGACCTTCGTGAGCAGTATTAGTGGCCAGGGTTGAAGCGAGAGGTTACTGATTTCGTGAGTAGGTGCTTGACATGTCAGCAAGTGAAGGCGGAACATCAATTACCGTCAGGATTGCTGCAACCGGTGAAGATTCCATTATGGAAATGGGAATGGATAACGATGGACTTTGTTAGTGGGTTACCCTTATCCCCTACTAAGAAAGACTCCGTCTGGGTAATAGTGGATTGGTTGACGAAGACTGCCCATTTTCTACCTATACGTACAGAATACTCATTGTAAAAGTTAGCCAAGTTGTACGTAGCAGAGATCGTGAGGTTACATGGGGTACCAGTGTCTATTATATCGGATAGGGACCCTAGGTTTACATCACGATTTTGGAAAGCTTTACATGAAGCTTTGGGAACAAAGTTAAATTTTAGCACGGCTTTTCATCCTCAGTCAGATGGTCAGTCGGAAATAGTAATTCAGATTTTGGAAGACATGTTAAGGGGTTGTGTGATTGACTTCAGGGGTAGTTGGGAGGATTTCCTACCATTGGCAGAGTTTGCGTATAACAGTACCTATCAATCCAGTATCCAGATGGTACCCTACGAGGCATTGTATGGTCGTAGGTGTCGTACTCCTACTTGCTGGATTGAATTGGGGGAGCGACAGTTATTGGGTCCTGAGCTAATATCAGAAACGGAGGAAAAGGTAAAGGTAATTCGGGCACGATTAAAGGAAGCTTCGGATAGACAAAAATCATATGCGGATCTGAAGCGTAAGGATATTGAGTTTGCGGTGCGGGATCAAGTCTTTCTAAAGGTCTCACCTTGGAAGAAGATCTTCAGATTTGGAAGGAAGGGCAAGTTGAGCCCTAGGTTCATCGGACCGTACCGTGTGTTGAAGCGTGTAGGACCAGTGGCTTATCAGCTTGAATTACCTCCGGAGTTGAGCCAGATACATAGTGTATTCCATGTCTCAATGTTAAGGCGTTACCGATCGGATCCGTCTCATATAGTACCGGTAGAGGAAGTTCAGATAAGGCCTGACTTGTCGTTCGAGGAGGAGCCAGTGCAAATTTTAAATTGAGATGTTAAGGTGCTGAGAAGGAAGTCAGTACCGTTAGTCAAAGTTCTATGGCATAATCACGGAGCGGAGGAAGCTACATGGGAGCTTGAGGGCGCGATTCAACAACAATATCCTCACCTCTTTTAACCAGGTAAATTTCGAGGACGAAATTTTCTTTAAGGGGAATAGAATTGTAACATCCTAGAATTTGAATTTTTATGTGTTGCATTATTTTGGTGCTAAGCTAGTTAGATTTTTAATTTTGTATGTTGAGGAGGTCCTGAGAAGGCTCGGGATTTATTTGGACCTAGTAAAAACTTTTGGCATTTAGCACTTTAAGGAGATGGAGTAAGTGTCCTTATAGCATATGGAAATAAATGAGTAAATAGCTAGCATAATTAAGCAAATAGTAAAGAGGCTATGGCGCCACATGTATTACCTTGAGGGAAGAAGTTCAAATCCCTTTGTGTGCATTTTGACTTTTATTTTTGCATTCCTTCCTTAAAGTGTCAGCCAAGGAGTATTTATGGTAAGGTGGACTTCTTTATTTTTGGTAAGGTGGTTAAAAGAAATAAGGCAAGGTTGAGGTTGGGGAAAGGAATCAAAAGAAATAGGTAAGTAAGGGGGACAAGAGGCTTATTTCGTGGATAGTGTTTTGGAAAGTTTTGGTGGCCAAACTTTTACCCTAGGGGGGACGAATGTGGACGGTTTGGGGCTAGGGTGATAGCCAAAATTGTGCTTGATGTTTTGGTGAGACTAAAGTGTTAGTTTTGGTCAAAATACCAATATTATCAATTGTGTTTTTCCTCTCAAAACTCCTATTCTCCTAGCCGAAATTGGTCATTGGCAATCGGTAAAATTTTGGTTGTTTTGGCCAAATCCCTATTGGCAACTTTGGTATCATTTATCTTTTCTTTCCAAACTCCTTTTCTTCTTCTTTCCGAATGTACACAAACTTTGAGACCATTTCTTTTGTTCACTCATCATTCTTCAAAACCGAAACTAATCCACCATTCTACTTCTTCCTCTTCTTTTCTTTTTGCAAAATCCTTCAAGCATCACTTCCACTCTAATATTATTCACCATAGCCGAATATTGAGTCCACTATTTCTCTATAGCCGAACCTTCCATCCTTTCATTGATCTTTCTTTTTCATTCTAGTTGTTACTCACCTCTTGAACGATCGGTAAGTTTTCTTTTCAATTCTTTTTACTTTCTTCCTTCTATTGCCGAATCTATATGTTGGCTTGGGGAAGGTCTTTTGACTGAAATCATCACTTATTTTCTCTCTTAAACAAGATCCCTTTCTTCTTCGTAGTGATATAGTGGAAGGTCGAACCTTCATTCTTCCGAAGTTATCGCACAAACGCTAGGATTCAGTTTTAAAATCTTTAAGGTAAGAGTCCTTCACGGATTTTATAATCCTTCTTCATACGTTAAGATGATTATTAGTATGGTACTGATTGACCGATTATATTATAGGGATTTAAACGCTTGATCTATTCAATCGTTGAGCACTCGGAATTAGTGGTAAGCCGATCTTTACCATTTTGATAAGTCTATATTTTATCGTAATACCAATTGTGTAAGATCTAACCGAATGGAGACTTGTGGTACCGATTTGAATGGGAAGTCATGGGGAGATTTCAAAAGGAGCGGAGTAACAATCTCTACTCCTAAATTCAAGCGAAGGGCTATATCGGCGGTACGAGACTTTCCTCCTGGTTGTGGAACCTTATCAGGTGAGAACCCTTATCAGGTGAGAACCAACTATTCGAGGTCGTTCGCTATTCTGAGGCATCAACGATTCAAGATTTTCCACCAGGTTGTGAACCGTGAACCGGGGAAAACAGACAAATCGTAGTTGTTCACGATCCCGAGGGTAAAATCTTAGATCGTTTGTTTTAGAGTAGATTTATTAAATCGCGTACATTGTCTAGTCGAGCGTTATAATATTTTAGGTGTCAACGATTAGGAAAGCGTAATGCTTACTGTAATCAGGTGTGTAATCTCACACTATGTTTCATGGGTTAAAGACTTATATCGTGTTAGTGGTAAATCACTTGACTAAATCGTATTTCGGTGAGATCGGGAAAAATGGCTTAGATATCATTATTTTGCTAAAACTATGAAATCGATATTAAGACCGTGAAAATTTCGAAAATACCCTTAATGGGCCGATTGATAATTTGCTATATGGGCCGATTGATAATTTGCTATATGGGCCGATTGATAATTTGCTATATGGGCTGTTTGATATTTGCTATATGGGCCGATTTGAAATAAATTGCGAAATGGGCCAAGATGATATTTTGCTTAATTGGCCAACTTGATAAATTGTTATAATGGGCCATAATTTTTGTAAGAAAAATCTGAATAAATTGTTGTAAATGGTTATGAATTTAGTACATGATTTGCATAGGATGGGATAATGATGAAGAGAAGTTCTGGTAGCTCTGCTACATAAATTTGGTGGCTCTGCCACAAATCTAAAAAATGGCAATGCCATGTAAATTCTGTTAATCTGCTGGCTTGTCCACAAATTTGATATAAATGGCTTAATTCCTACGTTTGGTGTGTTGGCGGGGTGGGTTGACTAAAGATCACCCACAGGTGTGATGGTTGGTACGGGTGGTGCGTAGCGGATGGAAATACTAGGCTTGGTTTGGGAATTGCATTTCATATTCGTGTTATATTCATCTTATTATTATAATTGTATATGGACTTAGGCCCAAATATTTGCTTAATGGACTTTGGCCTAATGGACAGCGGTAAGTGGGTTACACACTGAGTTCTAGTAACTCACCCCCATTTTTCCTTATCCCTTTCAGGTAATGATCAGTGATGAAGACTTGGGCTGGAGAGGACTCGGTGGAGGCCATACTTCAAAACGGTTAAATTTGAAATTTTGGATTTTTTTAATACTTTTAATTACTTGGCTATTTGAATTAAGGTTGTAATAAGGCCTCTGGATTAATTTTTTTGGTTTTGTTTCTTGTTTGATGAATTTATAAACTGTTTAAAGTATTTTAATTGAGATTTTAATTTCTAAAAACTTAAATAATCATTTTATTCAAAAAATGAATACACAAAAAGAATTTCATAAAAATTTTCATATTTTTAACTCGAAAATTTACTCGTAAAAATTTTCATCAATACTTTTCGAAACTAGAAAATTTTTAAAATTTACTCGAACTGTTATCGGTATTTTCAAAATTTTGATTTATAAGATTTTACATCTCAAATTGTCGATTTATCAATCAAATCTATTTTTTTATTTTAAATACTTCGTCTAAATTTTGTAATCTGTTTTACTTGATTTTTTTGAAAGATTTAATGGTTTTTCACATGTGACATGTCAGATCTAACCTTAACGCATGGGCCGGGTTTGGGGTGTTTCATATGTTTTCCACAACATGTATTCATTTAGCATGTATAAATCATCTCTTTATATTACAAGCATAATTTCATAATAGTTCATCTCGAGTTCAGATTATTTTATATCAGAACTTTTCTCGTATTACTTGAAATATCAATGTCACACAAGTAGTAATACACTTAAAGTATACAAGTCAATAATCAAAGATGAACATATTCATCAAATGAATTCCATGTACAAATATCATCATCTCATGTTTTCATATATCAATCGTCATGTGTCATCATTTACATGTATTTCAGACAAATACGTGTAATAACTCACTTCTTACTCATGTCTTCACATGTCAAGAACTTTTACCTGTTGAATTTATTCGAAATATCGATGGGTACATAGGTAGTACACTCTAGGTATATGAATCAGAATCCATCAATTCATTTCCAATAGTACCCATAAGGTACTATTTTAGAGGGTACACTCTCGAGCCACATATATAAAAATAACAGGATTACTAGTCCATGCTAAATCCTTTTTATGACATATGCTCTGAAGAGCTTGATCTGGATTACTCGTTCGGGCTAAATCTAATCCATAACATATGCTCGAGAGGACTTATATCAAGACAAATATTCGTGTACGTAAATCTACTAATTCGACATTTTCCTCTTTTCCTCATTCTAACTCCAATGGTTTGAAGCTCCAGACTCCGTAATCCTTCTCAAATCAGTAACAACAATTGCTTAAAGTACATAGGATTACCAAATTAAAACTCAATATACACACAATTTAGTTATCATCTCAATCACTGACAACCTCATGCACAGCTTTGTACTTAAAGCTTTATTATTCATATCTCACATACAGATTTACTCTTTCAAAACACCTAAGATGCAGAGCTGTAATACTTATCTGGAGATGGAATGATCACTGATTAAACCAAGAACCTTAGCTTCCAGCTTAAGGAGGAAAAGATGCCATTGGACTAAAGAAAAAGAATCAGAGAGTAGCATATTCAAAAGAGAATAACCTTTTTACAAAACTCTTCTCACATATAAATATGACTCATCCTACTTAGTGGAATTTAACAAGTGTCACATATTCAGAATTTTTCTTTCTTAATGGCCTACAGATTTTGAGAGAAACATATATGAGAATCATGTATTCTAGATATCAGACCAGTCTATCCAGTTGGTTCCTAACCAAGTCACTTTACAACCTAACTAACACAATACTTCAGACAAACAAGGCATACTATACCTTTGGCTTTAACTCATACCATAATTACCTTTCTACTTAACAAAATATTTCTCTTTATATAATAGAATAATATGAAATAAAATCTTCACTTACTTACACGGCAATTACTATACACTCACATTAATGCACCGAAAGAAATAATTGGGGCGTATCACACTTCGCCAAATAGATTATTTTACTAGAATACACCTAAATCTTGGACTCACCAGACCTGGGATAAGACACTAATGTTCCTACAAATCTTATTAATTGTAAAAAAAAATTTCACGATTTATTGTCGAAACTTCCCCAGTAACAACGCCAACAACTTGACTGTATATAAACGAGTTATCGTTTATAGTAAGATATAACACCAAAAATATAAAAGATTAAAATGACGGTGTCCGAAAGTGCATGAGTCAAATTGTAATATAGTTTGTACAACGAAATACTTGGAAGTATTCCGAGGATCGTACCCAAGGGAGGATGGAATAAATTATGAAAACTTTTTTACAATAATAAGTCTAAACAATACTAATTAATTCTTATATTATGATAAACAATAAAATAGATAAATAGGATAAAAAATAACTAAAATAAATAAATACAAAAAATAAACAAACCACTTAAAGTCAATAAATCAATCAGGAAGATTAACTCATATTAGGGTTTGTAACTAACTTTGGATTAGGCTTTTAAGGTGGATTAGGTACCGATTAACCAATTATTACTCACTTATCTCCTGACCTCACTTTCTAAACTAGAATAAATTATGATTTACTCAATTTGACTTATCTCCCGACCTTGTCTAGACAATAATAACTTCCTAGGGTTGTCAATCTTAGTGGTTGAAGCACACATAATTCATACAAACTAACCCCTCTCGAGAAACCTTAAATCCTTCGTTAATCACATCCCCATCCACTTGTTAATCTCCCCTAAAGGATTTAGCCACTCATGTTATTCATAATCTCAACTCCAATTGAATTAATAATATGAAGAACACGACTGGTTCGGAAGAGAAAATATATTTGAATAATCAGGGATTGAATATCGAATGAGGAAAGGAGTAGCAAATTGATTAATTGGAATTGTGAAATAAATCGAATGCAAGAACAAGTAAACTAAAATACTTTAATTAAAATAAATAAACTCTTGAATCAAAACTAATTTTAAGAGGAAAAAAAAAGAGTTATGAAAAGCCAAAAGAAAAATAACTTAATCCTACTACTAAACTACTAAGGTTTTTGAAGCCATCTAGGACAACTTAGTTACATCAAACCTGGGATGTCTTTTTTATAGATGTGTTGGCAATCCAAATTAGGTCTACGACATATCCTAGGTCTTCGTATAAGGTTGATGGCACAAACAAAAATAACCCCAAAATACTTAGGCAGGACATTGACCTATGTCGCACCACACCATGTCTGTTGTGAAACACGACATACAATTCCAGCCTAATTTCATTCGTTTTGTGCTTTGACATCTTGGAAAGCTTGTGCATCACTCGTCTCTTACTTCCACATCTATTGGGCCTTTATATCTACATCCTACACACTCAATTCAACATATTAGTACTACCTGGGGCCTGTGTCGGCCTATTAGGTCACAACACCGACAAAATGTGTTAAAAAACACTATTTTATTAATATATAGTCTTAAGTCCAAAATACCGAAAATATTAAATCTTAAATTGCATAGAAAACAAGCTCTTTAAGTGCACAATTGAATTGATTTAACTACTACATTTGACGGCAGGTCATATGACTCAAGAAACATTTAGCCAAAATAGTATTTATAAGAACCATATCAAGGCATTCTTGCAAAATAACTCTCCCATGCAACTTACAAACCCACGTAAACTTTGAACTGAAAACCCCAACATCTAAATGGTTACATTCACTCCACTGATCCCTAAACTGCAACATACGCTCAAAACAATCGTCTAACACTCCACAATGTTCATTTTGTAACAGCCCAATTTTGGTGAAATTGAAACAGTGGTTTCGAGACCACAATCTAAGCCAAAAATAAAATTTATTTTTATTTTATTTTATGGATCGTATTATGTTAGAAAAGTCGTGTGAAATTTTTGATACAAAAATTTTACCGATTATGTGTTTAACTACGGGAAGGACTAAATCACATAAAATGCAAAAGTCGAATTCTAGTAGCTATAAGGATTAAATAGCTATAGAATTCAAAACTAGAGGTACTTATATGATAATTAGAAAATTAAAGAGAAATATATAGATATTTTGGCATGACTCGTCCATGGAAAAATAAAAAAAGGCTAAGGACTAAATTGGAAAGATGAAAAGTCATTAAATGACAATTTAATTAAATGAAAAAGAAAAAAATTTCATATCATCATCCCAAATATTTCCATGGAAACCCTAGGAGAGAGGAAGAAGACTTATCAAGCTTATTTGGGTAAGTAATCAAACCTCGTTTTTAATAATTTTGATATTTTTGAAACCAGGATAGCTTAATCTATCTATTTGGGGAATCAATTTGTAAAGTTATCAAAGTATGGAAAATGGTTTATGGATGTATATGTTGAAAATTAGACATTTATGGTATAAAATGAAAGGTTGTTGATAGATAAACAACTTTTACAAAGTGATTTTTTATGAAAACATGATTTAAGGACTAAAATGCAAAGTTGTGAAATTTGATGAAAAATTTTGAATTTTTATGAATACATGTGCTGTAAATTTTGTCATGGGATTTTTGGTTAGGCTTGGAATAGGGAGTAAATTGCACAAGTTTCATTTTCCGAGCCTAGGGACGAAATGGGAATTTATGGAAAAGTTTGGGGCAAAATAGTAATTTTGCCTAGGATGTAAATTGAGTCCAAATGTATATGAGATGTGTGAATTTGATGTTAAATTTACTCGTATAGATCCGGATAGACCAAATTATTAGGTGAGTTACAAGTTGAGTCTCTATCTCGACTCTTACATGTGTACTGTTGTCGTGTGTGAATATGATATACGAATTGTGCAAGTATACACGTCGGATCAAGTAATAAAGTGATAAGTAAGATCATCTACACAAAGATCGGATTAGGTATAAAAGTGGTCAAGTTATTATAATGAATTATGATTAATGCTATAGCAAAACAAAGATAAGTATGCAGTGGTAATTTAAAGGAACAATAATGTGTGCTAAATGTGTACTAACTAATACTAGAAAATGCTAAGGCAAAGCAAGAGTAAAAATGCAATGGCAATTACGAGAATAACTACGTGAATAATATGTAACGAACAAGTAAACAAATAAATATATTATGGCAAGATGCTACGGCAAAGGATAGAGGATATACGATGTTGATTTGGAAGGTCAGGATTACTAAGAATCTGCCCTTTTTATCAATAATGCCTCAGCAAAATCATACTCAATCTACTGCTCAGAAGAGTTCTAAAGTGGTCTGCTTCTTTCGAGAGCAAAAACCTCAAGTTACCTTTCTTTAATTGATATATGTCTATAGGCCTTTAGCATGGTATCTATACTGTTTTGTGTTCTTTCCATATGAACGTTGCTATATGTCTAGAGTCTACTACAAGTACCAGTTGAATACTTGCTCATCTAATTCAATTGCAATCCAACTAATTCAACCTTTTTAGAATTAGATTAGTTTCTAGGCATGCTACACAGTTATCTATGTCTAGGGATTGCACACATTCAATTTAGAAATAAAAACAATTGAACAAAACAGTAAATTAATTCAGATCTATGCTTCAACCATTAAAGAAAATAAATGTTTCATTATATAATTCCAACCCTATGTGTAACACCCCCTACCCATATTCGTTGTCAGAATAGGGTACAAGGCATTACCGGAGTTTATGATTTTTTTTTTCAATATAACCCCTTTATAGATATCTAGCCTTCCTTGCAAATTTTAAACCGAGACCAATCCACATCAACCAATTCAATTCAACATATTTTCAAAATAGATTCATGCATATTATAAGATAACATCAACACATACCAAACCAAGGTTTGCTAGCCATACCAATGGCTGACCTTACATTCATTTCATATTAACATTACTTTATTAGCTTATACATGCCATTGATTTCCAAAATAAAGTTTCTTTATATACCAAAATCTTGAGGCTGATAGTGTGATGTATCTCCTACCGAATCCGACCTCCAAGCTCTTAACACTACAAAACAGGGGAAAAGGAAACAGGGTAAGCACTTTGTGCTTAGTAAGCCCATATAACAAGAATTATACTTACCTAATATTTTCAATACAATGCAATAAACATTCATATATCCATTCAATGCACTATTACCCTAACATGCACAAACTCAACTTTCAAGTTGGTCCAATAATTTTCATGTATTAGTAATATATACCATGATTGATGAACATATCAATACCTTGATTTCCCATTCCCTTATTCTTTTTCCATATTTATCCAGTTGAATTTTCTTGGAATTTTCGATGGATTTTCATAGGTACACTTTTAGTGTACAAATTCGGGTCTGTCAATTCATATTCATGTGCGCACATTTCTATTTCAGAGAGCACACTCCCGCGAACCTCATCTTTACAGCAGGATTACCAGTCCAGGCTAAATCCCCTGCAACGACAATTACTCTAATGAGCTTGGATCTGAATTACCAGTCCAGGCTAAATTCAGACCCTAATTCGGATTACCCGTCCGGGCTAAATCCATTTTCCACATATTCTTCGGGAGGGCTATATCAGGATAGGATCACCCGTCCGGGCTAGATCCTTTTTACCGTCAATTCCTTTTCAGAGATCCATCGAATTTTCCTTTCATTCAAGCGGGATTTCTTCCTTTTCTTATCAAATATACCAATGTATCATCAATTTTCATACAATGAACATTCAAATTATAGTCACATCAATAACATACATTTCAAGCATTTAAGAATATAATTCAGGTTACATGAACTTACCTCGATACTAGTTTGTATATAAAATCTACTAATCCGGGACTTTTTCCTTTCCTCGATCTATCTTCGTATTTGAGTTTTCTGGATTTGCAGTAAAAACTGTCCAACCTTTTGCTTCGACAAACCTTCACTCAATTATTTCTTTCTCCACATCTTGCACCTATCAAACCACCAAACATAACCCTTCCACATACAATTAAAAGTACCTAACATTTGAACACAGTCCAAGCTCCTAATGCAATGATAAAAATACTAATGAAATGTCTTAAAATGCAACTAAATGTACCCAAGAACAAGCAATTAGCTAGGTCTAAAGGCATGAAATATAACTCTTTTCAAGAGTTATTGCTTATCCTTAAGCAAAATATGCATGAATGCAAAACTTTTTCCAGCACACACAACCATCTTGTACTGCCAGTCTATTCAAAGAATAATATATTCATCAGTTCTTAGTAATCTTCTTTCTCTAAAACGTGTTCAAGTTTCGAAGGTTTGCTCAACAAAGGCAGTGCAGAAAATTTCTCCCTAAAAAAAAATTTCCTAAATACTCATGTGTGTTTTCTGGCCATAACACACATCTCTTAATTTACTTAGTTCATTTGTTACCTAAACTCAAGTTATTTTTTATTTCTTTTTCTCCTTTCCCTTTTCTTTTTTTTCGTATTATTAGGGGATTTAGCATATCACAAAATTCTTTGACTTGATAATCACAATGGAGCGTATATTGAATTACCTAGTACTTGATAATGTCAAAATTTAAAAATCACTAGAATGACTATACTAAAATGATCATACATACTAAATATAAAATGCAAACCAAATGCACAATACACCCCAAAACCCAAGGGATGCATTGTCCTTAATGCATGTACACATATAAAACATGAATGCTAGAAGATATATATGAACAGAAAAATGACATGACAAAACAAATGGAATGCATGATGCAAGGAAAGGAAGAAAACTTCCTTGACTTGGAGTGAAGTATGGTTACTTCATTCTTTTTTGCAGGTGGATTTGCGTGCACTGATCTTATAACACATTTTCCTTTTCATTAGGTGCATATCCTCCCTTTCTTTATCAAACTTCGTGATCTCATTAATAAGATGATAAATTAGAAATGAAAATAACGTTAAGTAATTAAAGATAAAAATAATAAAAACAAAATTAAAGTA
This sequence comes from Gossypium australe, assembly GCA_005393395.2. Taxonomy (NCBI): domain Eukaryota; kingdom Viridiplantae; phylum Streptophyta; class Magnoliopsida; order Malvales; family Malvaceae; genus Gossypium; species Gossypium australe. Next base: position 46,557,724 of record CM016625.1, on the reverse strand, counting down.
AAGTAATTAAAGAAAAGAAAGATAGAAAATTAAATTTTATGCTCTTTCCAATTTCACAAAAATTTGGAGTTGCTGAGTCTCAAAGAGATTGAGTTGCTTCTACAACTGACCGATGAGTTGAGCACTTGTTGCTCAAACAAACGGTTAGAGATAGAAGATTTTGCTGTGGCAAATGTCTTGCAAACTCTTTTTCCACTACTGTTTCTAGCAAACTAATGGCAATACATTCTTCATTCTCATCTGCACATTTCAAAGCATCAAATACATTAAAAGTAACTTGCTGATCATTTACCCTCATATTCAGTTCACCTTTCTGCACATCAATTAAAGTCCTACCTGTGGCAAGAAATGGTCTTCCAAGAATAATTGGAACATCTTTGTCAGCTTCACATTCTAAGATAAGGAAATTTGCAGGGAAAATAAATTTATCTACTCTTACTAGCATGTCTTCAATTTTACCTTCCGAATATGCGTAGCATCGATCAACTAGTTGCAACGTAACTATAGTAGATCTTGTTTTCCCAATTCCCAGCTTTCTGAAAATAGACATAGGCATTAGATTTATATGCACTCCTAAATCACATAATTCCTTACCAACATAATGATTTCCGATTGAACATGGGTTAGTGGAACTCCCTAGGTCCTTCAACTTTGAAGGTAACTTATTCGTCAATATTGTTGTGCACCCTTCAATGAGAGCAACAATTTCAAATTATCTCAATTTGTGGTTCTTTAACAATATATCTTTTATAAATTTCACATAATTAGGCATTTCCTCTAAAGCTTCTACTAAAGATATGTTGATATGGAGTTACTTCATGACATCCAAAAATATTTTAAACTAAACATCCTATTTAGAATTTTGGAATCGCTGAGGAAAATGTAGAGGTGGTCGTCCTTCAGGTTGTTGATATTGTTTTGCTGTGGCATTTTTGTTGCCAACACAATCTGATTCCTCTGGAATAATCTTTTGCTTAGCCTTTTCAGCTGTAGTGTACTTTCAGATGGCTTTGGGATCTTCACATGGTTGTTATTCGAGTTATCCTCTCCTACTGTGGCATCTTGAGCAACGTCATCAAGTAGAGTTCCACTTCTAAGAGTGATGGCCTTGAACTGTTCCTTCCCTTGTATTCTCGAATTCTCGGTATCACTTGACAATGCTCCTTGTGGTATCGAATTTAAAGCATTCATTATTTTCCCCACTTGATTCTCAATAGCTTGGAGGGATGCAACATAACTCTGAATTACGACATTATTCTTGGCCATATATTCTTTTAACAAGGCTTCAATAGATGATAAAGAAGTTGATGTTTGACCTTGTTGGACATTTTGCCTCGGTATAGGTTGAGTATAACCAGGTGGTGCACTGATGGTGTTCTGTCTTGCCTCATTGTTAAAATTCCCCGCACCTTGATTATTACAACTAAAATTCAGATATTGCTTCCACCCTGGATTATACATGTTGGAATAGGGGTTATTGTTCTGGTTGAAATTACCCATGTAGCACACCAATGCTGGATTAGATAGGCATTCGTCAAGCTCATGGTCTTCGCCACAATAAACATGTGCTGGCTCGACTGCTTTCATCTCTTGAACTGTAATTGGTCTCTTTAGTGTCTTAATCATATTACTTAAAGATGATACCTAAGCAATTAATGAAGTGATTGCATCATGCTCTAGGGTACCAACAGCTTTCTTACTGTAACAGCCCAATTTTGGGGCTAGTCGGAACAGTGGTTTCAGAACCACTAATCTTTTGGAACCACCAATTTTGGTCTCTTCGGTACAATGTATGAAATAATTGGAATTGTGAGTTGTTATAAGAGTAATAAAGGTTCGGCTAGGCTTGTTAAAGGAGGAAATTTGATTAAAATCATTTTACGGGCCTAAGCGAAAAATCGTAATTACGTGAAAGTCTAAGGGAAAAACGGTAATTTTGCCAAAAATAGTAAATTTTGTCATTATAAATCAAGAAACACGGAATCCGGACTTAGACCGGGGGAAAACCAAGCTATTGGACTAAATCAAATTAGTCACCCATATTGTATACCGAGGTAAGTTGTACGTAAATAATACAACTCTATTGTTATTATGCATTAAAAAATTGATATTACATAAAATGTTTGATTATTGTTATGAATATGCTTAATGAAATTTGGTGTGGTATACTTCCGGTTGAACCTTAGGAATAGATTGGATATCCACGGTATGACATTTGGGTGATATGTGTGCTAGTGTAAGACCATGTCTAGGACATGGCATCGGCCACATTATGAGAGCCAGTGTAAGACCATGTCTGGGACATGGCATCGATGTTGATATGTGTGCCAATGTAAGACCATGTCTAGGACATGGCGTCGATATTGAAATGAGAGCTAGTGTAAGACCATGTTTGGGACATGGCATCGGCCTCGATATGTGAGCCAGTGTAAGACCATGTCTAGGACATGGTATCGATATCGTACCCTCTCGTGTGAGGGCTTTCGAGTATCCTTTGGTATTCCAATTGGTTCAATGGGTAATTTAAAGCTTGTGGTAAAAGTGAGAAAAGTTACGACTATGTTGTAAGTGATACAGGTACCTACACGAAATTCATTAGAAATGAGCTCGATTTATGTTGTATGATTAGTAAGGATGAAAATGTGTAAGTTGTGCATTAAATCATTTGAGAATTATGTGCAAGTTTATAATGTGTTATGAGTATGATAATGCATGGTAATTGTTGTTGATTATTTACATGCGACTTACTAAGCTTTATGCTTACTCCCTCTCTTTTCCATTTTCTTATAGTGCTGCCAAGCTAGCTCAGGGATCAACAGACATCAGAGGCATCAATCACACTATCAATCTGAACATTTGGTATAGTTAGATTTATCATTTTGAGTATGGCATGTATAGGGGCTGGGTCTTTTGTCAAGTGTCATATTGTTTTGGCCTAATGTGTTGGCTTGTCTTGAAGATTGATTCATTTTGTATAAGGTAATGGATGATGGCTAATACTTGTTAATGATATATGAAAATGATGATGTTTTTCATGATTGTGCAATTTGCACAGTGTAATATACGGTGTGTTAATGCATGAATGAGTAGGTTGCATGATTGGATTGATAAAGTATGTGATAAGTTTTGCACGTGAATGGAGTGTAGTGGCTTTGATGTGTGTATGTCTTGGATGTGGCTTATGTTGGTGCAAGTAAGGGTGGCAAAAGGGCTTGGTAAATAGCCTTGTTTTTGTCTACACAGGTAGACAAACGGGCGTATGTCTAGGCCGTGTTTGACACACGGTCTGCCTCATGGGCGTGTAGTCCGGCCGTGTATCCCCTGCACCTTAATTTAGTAAAACAGAATGTCAAGGTTTTTGCAAACGTGCTCAGACTCGGGTGTGGCATGGTCGTCTGTAGGACACGGGCCATAGACACTGGCGTGTGCCAGGCCGTGTGACATCCTGACTTCTCGCCAAGCACAAATCAGGCTCGCGCACGGGCTAAAGACATGGCCATGCAGCCACACGGGCGTGTGCCCCTATTTTCAATGAAATTTTCTAAAGTTTTCTAAGGTTCCCGGTTTAGTTCTGATATGCTTTTAAGGTATGTTTTGAGCCTCATGGGCTTATATTAGGGATTTTAAGACAATGTTTCAAAAGTTTTAAATTTGAACGAACTTTTATGACCCGGAAATGTATGTTAGTATGTGCTTAAGTTGGTAACACCTCGTACCTTGTTTCTAACGTCAAACACGGGTAATGGATGTTACATTTAGTTGTATCAGAGCTATGGTTTAGTAGATTCTCGGACTAACCTAGCGTGTGTACGAGTCTAGCTATACATGCCATATATGAATTATGATAGTGTGATCACTCCTGACAATTTAAAATGTGTTTTTATATAGTAAATGGATCCCGACAAAGCAGTGGTGGATAATGTCGAATGTAATGTGCCGACTCTCGCAGAAGGGACCACGCTAGTCGAAAGTGGGCCCATGGCACTGAGTTAGGGTGGAGGGGCTAGAGAAGCCTTCCTCCATATGATGAATGTTTGGTATTCAGAGTTTGTTCGTGAAAACCTGAACGCTCCACCTCCTCCACCCCCTTGAATTCCCCAATCTGCCCCTGTAACTCCCCAAGTGGTGGAGATGTTAAGAAGGGAAAAACCTCCAGTTGATAGATTTTGGAAGCAAGGGGCTGAGGAATTTAGAGTGAATATAAATGATGACCCAGAGAGGGCAAATTTCTGGCTAGAAAATACCAATAGGGTATTCGATGAATTGTCTTGCACACCTGAGGAGTGTATGAAGTGTGTTGTGTCACTCCTGCGAGACTTAGCCTACCAATGGTGGAACACCCTTGTGTCGGTTGTACCAAGTGAAAGGATTACGTGGGAGTTTTTCCAAGAGGAATTCTGAAAGAAGTACATTAGTCAGAGGTTTATAGACCAGAAAAGAAGGGAATTTCTAGAATTGAAGCAAGGCCGAATGACAGTAACAGAGTATGAGTGTGAGTTTGTCAGGCTTAACAAATATGCTCAGGAATGCGTATCCATTGAATCCATCATGTGTAAAAGATTTGAGGACAGATTGAATGAAGACATCCGACTATTAGTTGGCATCTTGGAATTAAAGGAGTTTGTGGTGCTTGTTGAGAGAGTGTGCAAGGCCAAAGAATTGGCCAAAAAGAAAAGAAAAGCTGAAATCAAGTCTCGTGACTCGAATAAAAGACAGTTGGGGAAATCATTTCAGTCTTCCTCCAAGAAATTGAAAGAGTTCACTACTTGATCAAATGCTTCAGCAAGGTTCTCGAATAGAAATAGAAGTAAGCAGTACTCGGTTCTTAAGGCTCAGACCACTTCAATTGTGAGTGTTGGTAGTGCTCAACCAAATAAATCGGAGTGGTCGCAGTGTGGTAGACGACATTTCGGTGAGTGTCGAAGAAATGATTGAGGTTGTTTCAAGTGCGTTCACTAGACCATTTCATTCGAAATTGTCCTAAGATGGATGAGAAAGACAGAAAGCAATATGTGCGAGCAAGTAATGCTCCTTCTAGAGGTAGACCACAAAAGAACCCGGGAAGTAGGGCTAGCAGTAGAGGTGCCCCTAGAGATTCCACTATGAGATTAGAGGGTAAAGCTCTTGCAAGGACCTATTGCATTCGTGCTCGCGAAGAGGCTTCATCCCCCGATGTGATTACGGGTACTTTTTCTCTTCATGATATCTTTATTGTTGCTTTGATTGAACTGGGGTCTACCCATTCGTATATTTGTATGAAATTGGTGTTTAGTATGAATATGCATATTGAGTCTACTGAATTTTTGGTAAAAGTGTCAAACCCGTTAGGCAAGCATGTGTTAGTTGACAAAGTGTATAGAAATTGTCCCTTGACAATTAGAGGTCATTGTTCTCCAGCTAATCTTATGCTGTTACCGTTTGATGAATTTGACGTGATTCTTCGTATGGAGTGGTTAGCAGCTCATGATATGATAGTAAACTGTGGGAGAAAATTTATTAAACTTAAATGTGAAAATGGGGATATCCTTCGGGTTGAATCAGGTGAATCAGATAGCTTTCCTGTAGTGATTTCTTCTTTGGTGGCTGAGAAATACATGAGAAAAAGGTATGAGTCCTATCTTGCATTTGTGTTGAATACCTAAGAGCCGGAAGTAAAGATTGAGTAAGTGCCTGTGGTATGTGAGTACTTGGATGACTTGCCAGAGGAGTTACATGGATTGCCTCCAAGTAGGGAAGTTGAGTTTGGTATTGAGTTGGCACTTGGTATGGAGCCTATTTTGATTGCCTCATATAGAATGGATCCGACTGAGTTAAGGGAGTTGAAAACCCAATTGCAAGAGTTAACAGATAAAGGTTTCGCGAGACCTAGTTATTCTCCGTGGGGTGTTCCGATACTTTTTGTGAAAAAGAAAGACGGTTCAATGAGATTATGTATAGACTACTGATAGCTCAACTAGATTACAGTTAAGAACAAGTATCCTTTGCCTAGAATTGATGATTTGTTTGACCAATTGAAAAGAGCCACAGTGTTTTCTGAAATAGACCTGAGGTCCGGTTATTACCAGTTGAGAGTTAATGAACATGATGTACCGAAAACTACATTTTAGACGAGGTATGGCCATTATGAGTTCCTCGTCATGCCCTTGGGCTTAACGAATGCTCCTGCAATATTTATGGATTTAATGAACCATATTTTTCGATCGTATTTGGATAAGTTTGTAGTTGTTTTTATTGATGAAATATTAATTTATTCTCGTGATGAAAGTGAACATACGGAGCATTTGAGAACTGTCTTACAAACTTTAAGAGATAATCAGTTGTATGATAAGTTTAGCAAAAGTGAATTTTGGCTTCGAGAAGTCGGATTCTTGGGCCACATCGTGTCAGGTATGGAATTAAAGTTGACCCGAGTAAGATATTGACTATAGTTGATTGGAAACCGCCGAGGAATGTGTCAGAGATTAGAAGCTTTTCGGGCTTAGTTGGATACTACAGACGGATTGTTAAAGGATTCTCCATTATTGCTACACCGATGACGAGGTTGCTACAGAAAGATGTCAAGTTCGAATGGACAGAGCAGTGCCAACAGAGTTTTGAGAAACTAAAAGCATTGTTGACTGAAGCCCCAGTTTTAGTGCAACCGGAACCGGAAAAGGGATTTGTGGTGTATAGCTATAACACCCCTAACTTTAGTTCATCGCCGTATTGGGGTTAAAGGCATTACCAGTCAAATCGGAAACATTTACAGAAATTTCATGCAACCATTCATTAATCGCAATCATAGTGTCCCTTAAATAGGTCAACGAGACCTTAATCATGTTTTAGAGTAGGGCCAGGACTAAGCCGAATGCATACAGACATTATCAGAAAATTTAAAACTTTTCTAAGTTATGAAAGCGACACGCCCGTGTGAGCAGACTGTGTGCTTCCCACGGCTACTAGACACATCTGTATGTCCTGGTCGTGCCAAATCAGGGCATGCATACTGACTTTTCCACACGGCCACTAGACACGCCCGTGTACCATGGCCGTGTGCTCTTAGGCTATATACTGACTTATTAACACAGCTTCTAGGCACGCCCGTGTGCCTTGGCCGTGCACACTTAGCTCGATACTGACTTAATCCCACGGTTACTAGGCACGCCCATGTGTCGCGACCGTGTAGGAAAAATAGGCTACTTGTAAAGCCAAATTGCCACCCACAATAGGGTCATACCTACAAGCATAAGCAATCCTATTTCCACAATCAAATGGCAACCAAAAACATACCAAATGGTCATCATATTATTCCATTCAACCTCATTTCTAACTATGCTAATTTGTTCAATCAATTTCCATGTAAACCCACATATAATTCAACCATAACCTCATTAGATTACTAAGGCATCAATTCATCCATAAGATTACCATTCATAAGGCTATTTCATTGCCATACCAAATCATGCATCTTATATCATATTCACAAATGCATATTGCCAACACTTAATAAGCCACATCTCATGGCTATTTATACACATTTCAAAGATATCCAAGGTGACTAGCCTATACATTCCATATCTAACTATATACATTTCCAAAAGATACCAAAATGAGCTTAGGTAGTGTGATGACGATCCTCGACAATCCCGAGCCTTCAGTAGCTTTGACGATCTATAAAACAGAGAGAACACACACAAAGTAAGCTTTCAAAAGCTTAGTAAGCCATATACCAATAAACATAACATATAATACACACATTCAATTTGATAAAATGTCATTTACAGTGCTCATAACAAATTCATCACATGTTCATTGGCTCATATGCCTAGCCATATCATACCAAATTCTTTAACTAAATTGTCACTAATACATATAGCTCATTTGAGCATATATTCACATATCATTCCATCCATTCATAGTACAAAATCATCTTAGTAATTTCATATAGATACTTACCTTCCATACACACTTAGTGTACAAACCAAACGTACCTGAAATGGATATACAATTCTCGTAATCATTCGTATCTCAAATTTACCCGTTGGACCCTTCAAAATGTAATAGGAATTTTAAAGTGCTCAGAATATTCATACAATGCCAACGTCCCAGACGTGGTCTTACATGTAATCAGATATCGATGCCACTATCCCAGACAGGGTCTTACATGAATCAATATGATGCCGATGTCCCAGACATGGTCTTACACGTATATCTCATATCGATGCCAACGTCCCAGACGTAGTCTTATACGAAGTCTCAAATCAATGCCAACGTCCCAGATGTGGTCTTACATGATATCGCATAACAGACACCTATGTCATGACATACATATTTCCTATCTATTTCTAAGTTCTAACGGGACTTCTCGGACATTATCACTATGTTGATTCTATCTCAGAATTCATGATTATAATATCTCGTAAGCATTCATCATTATCATTAGTCATATGAACATACATAATTCAATACAAATTTGTTTATTTGTATATTGACTTACCTCAAATTCAGATATTCGTTCGGACTCGTTTATTCGACTATCTTCGCTTTCCCGCGATCTAAGTCCATTTTCTCCGATTTTTTATCTATACATATTCAAATTTAACCCTTTTATTTAACAACACATTCAATTCAATACAAATTCACATATTTAGGGCTATTTGTAATTTAGCCCTCACATTTTCACATTTGGACAATTTAATCCATTTTTCTCAAAACATCAAATATACACAATTCATCATTTAACCATCCTTAGCCGAATGTCCATATATCTCATACAAGTCCAAACATTTCATCAAATTCATAATTTAGTCCTTAAAAATACTATTTTCACAATTTAGCCCTAATTAGCTAAATTCATCAAAACTTCAAGAACAAAACATATTCATCAAATACATATCTTTCATATTTCATTATTAAACATCACAAATCACATGAGTTTATCAAAGTCTCATTTCACAAACATCATAAATTCTCAAAATTGAAACATGGGTTTTGTAGTAGACAAGGCAGTGATTGCAAAAAGGTAGAAATTATCGAAAGCCGACTAAAAATATACCTTGAATTTGGCTTGTAAGTAGCCGAATATACAAAGCTCAAACCCTTGTTTTCTTTTTCTTATTTTCAGTCATAAGAACAAAAGATGAACATGGCTTTCAATTGATTTTGTTTAACATGAAATACATTATTAATTTACAAAAATAACCTTTTCATAATAATAAGAAACACATATATTTATCAAGGGCATATTTGACCTTTGTCCATCCATTATCTACATATTAGCATATTTGCCTCATAAGGCCACAAACATTCAAAAGCCACAACACTTAGGTATTTTAATAAATAGCATGCTAGTTTTGCATTTAATGCAATTTAATCCTTTTATCAAATTGAGCATACAGACGAACAAATTAGCTTACGAAAATTTAGCACATGCTTAATCACACATCAAAGACACAGAAAATAATATGAAAATATTTCACTGACTCAGACTTGTGGTCCCGAAACCACTTTTCCGACTAGGGTACAAATCAGACTGTTACAATAGCAATGCATCCTTAAATGCATTGGGGTGTGTGCTTATGCAAGAAGGCAAGGTAATAGCATATGCCTCGAGACAACTGAAGCTGCATGAGAAAAACTATCTGACTCACGACTTAGAGTTAGCCGTTATCATGTTTGCATTGAAGATTTGGAGACACCATTTGTATGGCGAGAGATGATAAGTATTCACTGACCATAAAAGTCTAAAGTATTTGATAACTTAAAAAGAATTGAACCTTCGCCAACGGAGATGGCTAGAGCTCATAAAAGATTACAAACTGGTGTTCGACTATCACCCGGGGAAGGCGAATGTGGTCGCCGATGCTTTGAGTAGAAAGTCATTGTTTGCCTTGAGGGCTATGAACACTCAGTTGTTAGTAACCGAAGATGGTTAGATTTTAGCCGAGTTGAGAGAGAAACCATGCAAGAGATCTACGAAGCTCAGAAAGGTGATAAAGAATTGCAAGCTAAGATAACTCAGTGCGAGATGGGTATAGAATCAGACTTTCAAATTGGTTCAGATGGTTGTTTAATGTTTCGAGACAGAATTTGTCTACTCAAAGACAACGATCTTATTCGGAAAATTTTGCATGAGGCACATAGCAATTGTATGTCTATCCATCCGGGTAGTGTGAAAATGTATAATGACTTGAAGAAAATGTATTGGTGGTCGGGAATGAAAAGAGACATCTCAGAGTTTGTCTCTAAGTGTTTAATTTGTCAGCAAGTGAAAGCCGAACACCAAGTACCTTCGGGTTTACTTTAGCCTGTGATGGTTCCTGAGTGGAAATGGGATCGTATTACCATGGATTTTGTGTATGGATTATCATTAACGCCAAGGAAGAAAGATGGTTTTTGGGTGGTGGTCGATAAGCTAACTAAGTCGGCTCATTTTATACCAGTGCGTATCGATTATCCACTTGAGAAATTGGCCGATTTGTATGTTTCTGAAATTGTGAGACTTCACGGGGTACCTTTATCGATCATTTCGGATAGAGATCCGAGGTTCACATCACGATTTTGGAAAGAGTTGCAAGAAGCGTTGGGGACAAAATTAAATTGTAGTACTGCTTTCCACCCGCAAACCGACGATCAGTCAGAAAGAGTAATTTAGATTCTTGAAGATATGTTGCGCTGTTGTGTTCTTGAGTTTCAAGGTAGTTGGGAAAGGTACTTACCGTTGGTAGAGCTTGCCTACAATAATAGTTATCAGTCGAGTTTGAAAATGGCCCCTTATGAGGCTTTGTCTGGGCATAAGTGTCGAACACCCTTGTATTGGACCCAACTCAGAGAAGACCAGATTCACGGGGTTGACTTAGTTAGAGAAACCGAAGAGAAAGTAAAAGTGATTCGTGGTTGTTTGCAGGCCACTTCGGATAGACAGAAATCCTACACTGACTTGAAACGGAAAGAGATTGAGTTTCAAGTCGGTGATAAGGTATTTTTGAAAGTATCCCTATGGAAGAAAGTCCTCAAATTCGGTAGGAAAGGCAAATTAAGTCCACATTTTATTGGGCCATATGAGGTGACCGAGAGAATTGGACCGGTAGCATACCAATTAGCTTTACCGTTCGAGTTAGGGAAGATCCATTATGTTTTCCATGTATCTATGTTGCGCCATTATCGTTTTGACCCTTCACACGTTATTTCACCAGCAGAGGTTGAAATTCAATTGGATATGACCTATGGTGAAGAGCCAGTTAATATTTTAGATCGAGAGGTTAAGCAATTGAGAAATAAGAGTACAGCATTAGTGAAGGTATTATGGCATAGACATGGGGTTGAAGAGGCCACATGGGAGCCCGAGGAGACTATGGAGATAGAATACCCAAACCTTTTCACTGGTAAGATTTTCGGGGACGAAAATCCCTAAGGGGGGAGCATTGTAACAGCCCGATTTTGTGGTTATCAGAATAGTGGTTTCGGAACCACTAATTTGAGGCCAGAGAAATTATTTTAATATTAGTTTATGTGCTATAGCATGATTATATGAGTGCATGAAAATTTTGTTGAACTAATTTTAGTGACTGCATGCTTAATTTTGAAAAAGGACTAAATCGCATAAAGTGCAAAAGTTTTGTTCTACAAGCCAAAGGTGTTAAATATCTATGGAACACTAAAGTAGAGGTCCTTATTGAGTAAATAAACTAATAAAATTATGGTGGCTAGACATGAAAATTTTAATTGGAGACAAAGTCATAAAATTAGGTGGCATTAGGTGACTTATCTAATAATAAAATAAAACAAAAAGAAAAGGTTATCATCTTTTCTTCTCTCTACCGATTTTTCTCCAAAAAAAACAGCCATGGAAGTTTGAAAATTTTCAGCAACTTACAACCCTTGCAAGTAAGTCATTTTGATGGTCATTTTTGTTGATTTTTGTGTTTTTGGAACCCGCGTAGCTTAATCTAGCTAATGAGGGGACTATTTTGCACTATGGTTGAAAGTCTAGGGGTTTTCCATGAGAGCATTAGTGTTGTTTGCTGAAATTTTATGGAAGAAAATGAATGTTGGTTGTTTAATAAACAACTTTTGTGAAAGGATTTTTCCTCAAAACACCTAAAAGGACCATTTTGTAAAAGTTATAAAATGGGTAGTAAATGTATGAAATATTTAGAATTGTGTAACACCCCTAACCCGTATCCGTTGCCGGATTAGGGTTACGACATTATTAAAACAATCCCAAGTTAATGCACCATATAAAGCTGCTTCAAAACTTATACGAACTACTCTATATTTTTCACGATTTAACAAGTACATTTATTCAAATTATCAAAGCATCATTGAACCTTTCACAAGTGACCACATTAATATCGATTTAACTAGTTACTATCAATTAGCATAATACTATTCATTTGGTAAATTTGTATCTTATAGCCGAACACTTACAATTTCACATATCTCAACTTATTCAATAACATAGTACCTTCATTCGTCACATATACAAAATATGACCTAATCCCTTCATGTTATGAATCGTATTGTGCGTATAAATTTAAGTAAAATAATATTCATTATCCAAAGGTACCATATACCCTATTCGAACCAAACTTATGACCTCACTTAACCTATACATACCATGATTTGAATTAAACTCCAAGTTACGAATATAATGTATCCGAATATATCCAGTAATAACCAAAATCAAGCAAGACTAGTCAAGTTCACTTTAATAAGCATGCTGATATAATTCATTTTTTTTCTAAGATAGACATGTACCATATTCCACCATCCACAAAAAAACATAAAAGAAATACCAAACACAATTGAGAAACAAAGCCACTTTCGCATGGCATAAGTTTATATACATATTTACAAGACTTTCAAACGTGGTCCAAAAAGGATTTGATCTATACATGCCATAAGTCTTAAAAGAGAGCTATCAAATAAGATACCAAAATAGGTGATAGTATGACGAGCTTCCAAAATGATCCCTGAGCGCGGGCTGAGTTCCAAAAGAAGACTACAATGCAAAACAACAGAAACAATGTAAGCTTTCCAAAGCTTAGTAAGTTTAAGCAAAATAATATCACATTCCTAGGTAAAGTATTTATATCGAGAATTCGAACCTACTTATTTATATCACCCTTACCGAATACCCTAACTCATTTAAGAGTTGAACTTACATCAACTTCATGTGCTTATAAATACATTCTATATGCCATTCTCGCATAGAAAATAACTAATATAAATGTCATATACATTCACTAATTCATCTACTCATTATACAAGCTATCTAAGTCTCAACTCAATGATATAACACTTATGTAACACCCTGGTTTTAGGGGTTAGATTTTTGGTGCTTAGTTCGGGTGTTGGCACACTTCAGTGTGTGGTTGGGTGAGTTTTAGGGGTCCTGAGAACCCTAGAAGGTGGGGCAATGCCTTAGAAAATTTTTGGTTTTTAGTGTTGAAAGGGGGGAGCTTGGCGAAGAGGGGACTTAAGAGAATTATTTGGGAGTTTATGTCGCAAGAAAGGAGTTGGTGGAGTGGCAGGATGGGCGCCACTAAGGCCTTGTGTGTATGACGCCATTTGCAAGGGGAAGGGTCTCATGTTCGATTCGCGGGAGCAGCAGATGGGCATTGTTTTTTTGGTAAGGAGGTTGGACGGTTTTGGAGGCTTAAAAATAGATGAAGACTTGGTCTTCTTTTTTTTAAATTTTGGCTAGAAGGTTTGACCCATTCAAACTATTTTGAATGGATGGTGGGGAGGTATTTTAGGAGATTTTTAGGGATTATTTTTGGGGGGTTGGAGCTTGGCTTTTTAGTATAAATAGGGGGGGGAGGTGCTCATTATTCATTCATCATTTGTTTTCTCTCCCTTGCCAAATTGTGCTTCACATTTTCTTTGGTTGCCGAAACCCTTTTCTCCAAAGCTTAGTTGCCAAATCCTTTGCTCTCCCTATTTCCTTTCCTTTTCACTTCAAAACCGAAAGTACACCCCACATCTTTCTTTCTCTTCTCTTTGGCCGAAACCACTATTCCCTACTTCTTGATTTTATAGATAGCCGAATCTACACCACCACCCTTTGCCGAATTTTCCTTCCCTCAGTTTGGTAGTGTTATTGGCCGAATGTTGGCATAGACTTCTTCGGGTTCCATAGCAATCGATTTGGTAAGGCTTTGTTTTAATAAGCTATGTATTTAGTATTCGTTTAACCTAAGGTTATGATGATAAGGCCGTTTGTAGGGGGGAGAGGAGACTAGCGCAGGAGACCTTTTCGGGATTGGTATAGGCAGCATTTGCTGAGGCATAGAGTAGCGTTTCGGGTTTGGATTGTTGAGCTATTAAGGTGCGTAATCATCGCACTATTTCTGTGGTTTTGGTTGCTAACTTGTTACATGTGTATTATGTGTGGAAGCCGTTTATAATGGCATAAGTGATGAGAACTGGTGATGGTAAGTTTATTTGTGATGTATTTATGTATGTATAAATATTTATATACTTATGTGATATGATGGCTTAACATGTTGCATATATATGTAGTTGCATGGGGTTTGGGCTTGATTCGATGAAGAAGGAAGTGTACACAAGGTGTACGTGGTCTAATGATAGCTTCGGCTACATTAGCGCTTGGGGATTTGCTGTGTGCTACCTCAAGGGAGGTGTTGGCTCGGTGCCCATCTCGGCGGTTGATTGCTATGTGCATCACCGTAGACAGATTACGATATTGGATCACTTGGGTTGATCGGTGGCTCAGCCACGGCCTTGAGCAGCGAGCTTGCCAAGGTAAGATGTTATGGATCACAATGTGATCGGTGGATTAGCCACGGCCTTAGGCGGGGAGTCTGCTAAGGTTGGTGTTCGGTTGGACAATGGGTTGGGCTGAGATGCATTCTTGCATGATTTGTTTCGATGGCTGTGTGGGTATGGGCCAAGCCCATACGGATGGAAATATGTGTTGTGATTATGCACTGAGTCAGTGGACTCACTCTTTTAATTAACCATTTCAGGTGACGCGTAGAGTGGACCGGGATCGGAGAGGACACGTGGTGGCCCATGCAGAAAGAATAGTTTAAATATTTTAAGTTTATTTATATTAAGTACTAGATCTTTTAAACATTGATGTAATAAGACCCTTTGATTTTTATTTACTTTGGGAATTATTTAATTATTTTATGTTTGGATTATATTAAATTACTAAGTGGAAACGAATTTGTTTTTGACAACTTATTTATTTAGACTTAGTCTTATATATTCATTAAAGTTTATTTTTGGGCATTTTATAATATTGATATGATAACAAAGTTTTACTCATAAGTTTGAATAAACATGGATTTTACAAAAGGTAGCAAGTTTTACTAAATTTTTCTAAGTTAAATAGATTTTTCCACCGTCTTTTCCGCACTAATATAACCAGATTCGGTCGTAGTGAATGGGCCGGGTTTGGGGATGTTACAGTTTGGTATCAGAGCCAAGTTCAAAACTCGGCTTTGAGGGTTTTGGGCCCGAAATAGTTTTCAAAATGGGTTTTTGGAATGGGGGCTTTTATAAAAAGGTTTTCAGGTTATTCTGGCATGGCACCTGTGTCTCCGGCCCAAGTCCGCCAGGTAAGTACTTCGGACTTTTGAAGTGTTTTGTTTATGTGTATTATTATGGGTTTATTTGGGCTCGTAGATTAGTTTTTAGGGCTATTGGACCCTAGGATTAGTCTACTCAAACACATGCATAAGACTTAAAGCTCTTAAACAAACCTGTGAAGTAAGTCGCCGAGTTAAGGTGTGGCAACCTGGGTGCGCATGTCTAGGAATGGATCCGGAAGAGCTAGGTATTTAAGCAGTCCTCGTGACTCACCTCCTCTTCGCAGGAATCCTACCTGGTGCGTTGCTACGGTTCACCTTAACCAAGAGGACTTGTTCATAGGCTAAACCGATTATTAAAACCCGAAAGGGAATTAGCCTTGCTGTTTTCTAAAATTCCCTGTTTTAAAATTTTTCAAATTTTCCCCTCTGGTTTGTGAAACCTTAAATCTGATTTTGAAGGACGTTTTTCTTTCGATTTACAAAATTACCAAAATGCCCTTAGTGGCAAAATTACCAAAACGCCCCTGTATTGCAAAATTACGGTACTACCCTCAAATTTTGATAAAATGCTCTTTACTTTGCAAAATACTAAAACCCGAGTTTTCAAAATATTAGGATACTCTGATTTTTGGAAATTTACGAAAATACCCCTGGTTGACAAAATTACCGAAATGCCCTTGGTTTCTAAATTTTCAGATTTCTCTCAATTTTTACTGAAATATTCCTATTTTAGCAAATATCAGAAATTACATTTTGTGAAATATTGTGGAATTATGATTTGGAGAATTTACAAAAATGCCCATGATTTCCAAAATTACAAAAATAACCCTGCTTTCTGAAATTTTTGCAACACACTTTGTTTGAAAAACAAAATTTTTCAAGATAACCCCTGTGACTTTGTAAATTTTAAGTTAGAAAACTATTTTCAAAATTGACCCAGAGTTATTACCTATATACCCCTATAGGAAAATGACGGAAATACCCCTGGGTAGGAAGTGGAACTTGATTGCTCGAAAGAACTACTCTCGGAAACTTCATTGCATAAAATTGCTCGTGGATAAAACAGTGAAACAAGAATTTCTAATGCATAAAACTTGTTAATTAGAGTTGCGCAGCATAAGCGAAGGTGGTAAGATAGGTTGTGCAGATGTTCGATAGCTAAGTAATTTCGAGGACGAAATTATTTTAAGGAGGGTAGAATTGTAACACCCTGGTTTTAGGGGTTAGATTTTTGGTGCTTAGTTCGGGTGTTGGCACACTTCAGTGTGTGGTTGGGTGAGTTTTAGGGGTCCTGAGAACCCTAGAAGGTGGGGCAATGCCTTAGAAAATTTTTGGTTTTTAGTGTTGAAAGGGGGGAGCTTGGCGAAGAGGGGACTTAAGAGAATTATTTGGGAGTTTATGTCGCAAGAAAGGAGTTGGTGGAGTGGCAGGATGGGCGCCACTAAGGCCTTGTGTGTATGACGCCATTTGCAAGGGGAAGGGTCTCATGTTCGATTCGCGGGAGCAGCAGATGGGCATTGTTTTTTTGGTAAGGAGGTTGGACGGTTTTGGAGGCTTAAAAATAGATGAAGACTTGGTCTTCTTTTTTTTAAATTTTGGCTAGAAGGTTTGACCCATTCAAACTATTTTGAATGGATGGTGGGGAGGTATTTTAGGAGATTTTTAGGGATTATTTTTGGGGGGTTGGAGCTTGGCTTTTTAGTATAAATAGGGGGGGGAGGTGCTCATTATTCATTCATCATTTGTTTTCTCTCCCTTGCCAAATTGTGCTTCACATTTTCTTTGGTTGCCGAAACCCTTTTCTCCAAAGCTTAGTTGCCAAATCCTTTGCTCTCCCTATTTCCTTTCCTTTTCACTTCAAAACCGAAAGTACACCCCACATCTTTCTTTCTCTTCTCTTTGGCCGAAACCACTATTCCCTACTTCTTGATTTTATAGATAGCCGAATCTACACCACCACCCTTTGCCGAATTTTCCTTCCCTCAGTTTGGTAGTGTTATTGGCCGAATGTTGGCATAGACTTCTTCGGGTTCCATAGCAATCGATTTGGTAAGGCTTTGTTTTAATAAGCTATGTATTTAGTATTCGTTTAACCTAAGGTTATGATGATAAGGCCGTTTGTAGGGGGGAGAGGAGACTAGCGCAGGAGACCTTTTCGGGATTGGTATAGGCAGCATTTGCTGAGGCATAGAGTAGCGTTTCGGGTTTGGATTGTTGAGCTATTAAGGTGCGTAATCATCGCACTATTTCTGTGGTTTTGGTTGCTAACTTGTTACATGTGTATTATGTGTGGAAGCCGTTTATAATGGCATAAGTGATGAGAACTGGTGATGGTAAGTTTATTTGTGATGTATTTATGTATGTATAAATATTTATATACTTATGTGATATGATGGCTTAACATGTTGCATATATATGTAGTTGCATGGGGTTTGGGCTTGATTCGATGAAGAAGGAAGTGTACACAAGGTGTACGTGGTCTAATGATAGCTTCGGCTACATTAGCGCTTGGGGATTTGCTGTGTGCTACCTCAAGGGAGGTGTTGGCTCGGTGCCCATCTCGGCGGTTGATTGCTATGTGCATCACCGTAGACAGATTACGATATTGGATCACTTGGGTTGATCGGTGGCTCAGCCACGGCCTTGAGCAGCGAGCTTGCCAAGGTAAGATGTTATGGATCACAATGTGATCGGTGGATTAGCCACGGCCTTAGGCGGGGAGTCTGCTAAGGTTGGTGTTCGGTTGGACAATGGGTTGGGCTGAGATGCATTCTTGCATGATTTGTTTCGATGGCTGTGTGGGTATGGGCCAAGCCCATACGGATGGAAATATGTGTTGTGATTATGCACTGAGTCAGTGGACTCACTCTTTTAATTAACCATTTCAGGTGACGCGTAGAGTGGACCGGGATCGGAGAGGACACGTGGTGGCCCATGCAGAAAGAATAGTTTAAATATTTTAAGTTTATTTATATTAAGTACTAGATCTTTTAAACATTGATGTAATAAGACCCTTTGATTTTTATTTACTTTGGGAATTATTTAATTATTTTATGTTTGGATTATATTAAATTACTAAGTGGAAACGAATTTGTTTTTGACAACTTATTTATTTAGACTTAGTCTTATATATTCATTAAAGTTTATTTTTGGGCATTTTATAATATTGATATGATAACAAAGTTTTACTCATAAGTTTGAATAAACATGGATTTTACAAAAGGTAGCAAGTTTTACTAAATTTTTCTAAGTTAAATAGATTTTTCCACCGTCTTTTCCGCACTAATATAACCAGATTCGGTCGTAGTGAATGGGCCGGGTTTGGGGATGTTACAACTTACCTCTAGTATACTTACCTTTCTAAACTTAACCGTTCGGTATAATGCATAATAATTTGCTCGTACACTTCCCCATGCATAATATCATTAGAAATAAAATCCTTTAATGAACCTCATACTTACTTGATCTTTAATAGAATTTAGTAACGTATCCCTCACATAAAGTCGTTACTTAATACTTCTTGTAACGTACCGCTCACATAGAGCCGTTACTTCGTAATTCTCGTAACGTATCGCTCACATAGAGCCGTTACTTAGTAATTCTCGTAACGTATCGCTCACATAGAGTCGTTACTTAGAAGTTTCCGTAACGTATCGCTCACATAGAGCCGTTACTTAAAAGTTTCCGAGCGTAGTGCTCATTGAACCATTTCGCACAACTTATACTTTTCATAACTTGTTGTTCATTCGATATGTATACTTTGACATACAAAAATTTACGATCACACTTCACACAAGAACATACATATATATATATATATATCAAAGTGTTCAACATCCCAAGCCCCATATTACATTTGGCCTAATACCTCATCAAGCCATCATCAATTTCATTTAGTATGCCCGAATCTCATTATAGTGTTACTATCAAAATTGCCTATTTCATGTACCTAAGTACAACATCCAAGTAACATCACCATCAACTATCTTTTATCAATTTCATATATATATATATATATACACATTCGGCAATGTATTATAATAGACTACCACCATTCAACTTAAACTTGTAAATCAGTATAAATTCAACTAAATTTTATCGCTTAAAACTTACCTCGATAGTTGACCAAATAAGCTCCCCGGCTACTCCTTTAGTTTTGTTTTTCCCCGATCAAACTCCTTTTCCTTTTGTACTTGATCTAATGAATGCCAAGTAAAGTTTATTCAAATTCATTTTCCGTTCAATTTAATCCAATACTAAAAATTATAAAACTCTACTATTTTACTCTTATAATTTACACCTTTTCAAATCAGTCCTCAAAACATTAAAACTCCAAATATCAAGATTTGATTAATACTTATTGAGGACCGAATACCCCTAGCCCTTATATCAATTCAATTCTTCCTTTATTTGCCTCTTAACCATTTCAAAATTTCATTCCTAATATAATCTAACACAATTTGTTTCTCCATCTCCTATGGCCGAATATGCTATTTTAATACACACATATTTCAATATATATATATATATATATAACCAAACAATTAAGCTAAATAAACCTCATACATGCTCACTCCAACATTTGGCCGAATGTAAAGAGCATATCTATGCTCAAATTAAAATAACTTCCATAGCATTCATACAATTTAAATCACTATTCTCCATTTCATCTACATCTCTTTCTCAAATCATCTTGTATTCATCAACACAACAAACCACAATTACTCCTCCATGGCCGAATCTAAACATGCTTAACTTTAAAATTTTTAACATGGTTTTGATAGTATTCAAGGTAACCAACTCAATTATGTAAAGATTTACTAAAACAAAGCTTAATTACTTACCTTACTACCACATGCAATGGTCGAATGATGGAGGATCAACTTTCTTCTTTTCTTTGAAGAAAATCGGTGCAGAAGATGAGGGAAAGAGAGAGAAAATGAATTTCACACATGTTCTTTTATTTTATCAATTTAATACATATTATAATATTCTTAAAATATAATAATTAAAATTATAAAATACTTAAAAGTCTTCCCCCATCATCATTGCCGTCCACTACCATGAAATGTGGGAAATTTGACATGCAAGTCCTCACATGAAATAAAACAATTCAATTGACCCTTCTAACTTCATACACACTACTTTTACTACTTTAACTATTTAATCCTTTTATTAAATTAAACATGTAAACATTCAAATTTTTATACGAAATTTTCACGCATGCTAATTCACATAAAATTAACACAGAAAATAATATTTAAAAATTTTACGGACTCGGATTCGTGGTCCCAAAACCACCATTCTGATTAGGGTCAAATTCAGACTGTTACAACTCTCCCCTCCTTAGGGATTTTCTTCCCCGAAAATCTTACCAGTAAATAAGTTCGGAGAACGCTCTTTCATAGCATCCTCAGACTCCCATGTTGCTTCTTCGATTCCGTGTTTTTGCCACAGTACCTTGACTAACGGAATCCTCTTATTTCTCAATTCTTTGATTTCCCGGGTCAGAATACAAATCGGTTCCTCTTCATATGTCATATCAAGCTGAACCTCGACCTCTGACGGGCAAATTACATGTGAAGGATCGGATCGATATTTACGAAGCATCGAAACATGAAAGACATTATGAATCTTTTCTAGTTCGGGTGGCAATTGCAATCTATAGGCAACCGACCCGATACGTTCGGTAATTTCATAAGGCCCGATGAACCTCGGACTCAGTTTCCTTTACGACCAAATCTCAATAATTTCTTCCACGGTGAGACTTTCAAAAATACTCTGTCACCCACTTGGAATTCGATGTCTTTCCGCTTCAAGTCCGTGTATGATTTCTGTCGATCTGAGGCAGTTTCAAACTTTCTCGAATTTCTTTAACCTTCTGCTCAGTTTCTCTGATCAAGTCGACCCCGTGTATCTTGCCTTCACTGAGCTCGGTCCAATATAAGGGTGTACAGCATTTTTGACCGTACAATGCTTCATAAGGTGCCATTTTAATACTTGACTGAAAGCTGTTGTTATAAGCAAATTCAATTAAGGGAAAATATCGCTCCCATGAACCCTCAAACTCAAGGATGCAGCATCTCAACATATCCTCGAGTATCTGAATAACACGCTCGAATTGACCATCCGACTGAGGGTGAAAAGCCTTACTGAAGTGCAATTTAGTTCCTGAAGCATTCTACAATTTCTTCCAAAATCGCGACGTAAACCTCGGGTCTCTATCCGAAACAATGGAAACAGGCACTCCGTGTAATCGTACAATCTGCGATAGGTACAACTCGGCTAATTTATCAAGTGAGAAATTCGTACGTATCGGAATGAAATGAGCCGACTTCGTCAATCTATCAACGATAACCCAGATTGAATCCTTTTTACTTGGCGTCAAAGGTAAACTCGATACGAAATCCATAGTGACCCGATCCCACTTCCACTTGGGTATCATAATCGGCTGAAGTAGCCCTGAAGGAACTTGATGCTCCGCTTTCACTTGCTGACATACTAAGCACTTCGACACATAATCTGAAATGTCTCGCTTCATACCATGCCACCAGTAATGTTGTTTCAGATTGTTATACATTTTTGTGCTACCTGGATGAATCGAATATTTACTATTATGAGCTTCATTATAAATCATTCGAATCTATTCAGGTTTCTTTGGCACACATAATCGATCCTTGAACCGTAAACATCCTTCAGCATCTATTCAAAAATCTGAATCCGTACCCAAATCACAGCGGCTTTTCTTTATTTTTAAATCATCATCAACTTCTTGGGCTTCTCGAATCTGTTGCCCAAACAATGGTCTCACGTTCAACTCAGCAACAATCGTGCCATCCTCATTCATAGCAATATTTGTATTCATTGTGCGAAAAGCAAATAGCGACTTTCGGCTAAGTGCATCGGCAACTATATTAGCCTTTCCCGGGTGATAATCAATCACGAGCTCGTAATCTTTCAGCAGCTCCAACCATCGTCGCTATCTCAAATTCAGATCCTTTTGAGTCATTAAGTACTTTAGACTTTTGTGATCCGAATAGACGTGGCATTTCTCACCAAAAAGATAGTGACACCAAATTTTTAAAGCAAAGACTATAGCGGCCAACTCGAGGTCGTGCGTCGGGTAATTCCTCTCGTGCGGTTTCAACTGTCTCGAAGCATAGGCCACAACCTTACCCTCTTGCATCAATACACAACCCAGCCCATTTAAGGAAGCATCATTGAAAATAACAAATTCCTTACCCTATTCTGGCTGAACGAGTACCGGAGCTTCCGTTAACAAAGCTTTCAGCTGATCAAAACTCTTTTGACACCTTTCTAACCACTCGAATTTAACATCTTTCTGTAATAGTTTTGTCATCGGTGATGCTATCAAAGAAAACCCTTTCATGAAAAGTCTATAATATCCGGCAAGACCCAGAAAACTATGAACTTCAGAAACATTCCGCGGAGGTTTCCAATCAAGTATAGCTGAAATTTTATTAGGGTCAACCGGAATACCTGATGCTGAAATGACATGACCTAGAAAGCTAACTTCTTTCAACCAAAACTCACACTTACTAAATTTTGCGTACAATTGCTTGTCACGCAGAATCTGTAACACAATCCTCAAATGTTCAACGTGCTCAGTTTCGTCGCGAGAATAGATCAGTATGTCATCAATAAATACAACCACGAACCGATCTAGATATGGTCTGAATACACGATTCATCAAATCCATGAAAACTGCAAGGGCGTTAGTGAGCCCAAACGGCATCACCAAGAACTCATAATGACCGTATCTCATCCGAAAAGCAGTTTTCGGTACATCTGAATCCCTAACTCGTAACTGGTAATATCCTGTCCTCAGATCAATTTTCGAGAACACTGAAGCTCCCTTAAGCTGGTCAAATAAATCGTCGATACACGGCAACGGGTATTTTTTTTTAACTGTCACCTTATTGAGCTGCCGATAATCAATGCACATCCTCAAAGTTTCGTCTTTCTTTTTCACAAATAAAACGGGCACACCCTAGGGAGAGAAGCTCGGTCTGGCAAACCCTCTATCTGTTAATTCTTGCAACTGAGCCTTCAATTCTTTCAACTCTGTCGGTGCCATTCTATACGAAGCTATTGAAATCAGGGTGGTCCCTGGCATTAACTCGATACCAAACTCTACTTCGCGAATGGGTGGCAATCCCGGTATTTCCTCCGGAAACACATCTGGATACTCACTGACAACCGGCACAGATTCAATATTCTCTTCGGTTACCTTGCTATCAGTCACATATGCAAGATAAGCTTCACAACCCTTTCTCAAATACCGCCGAGCCAATTTCGAAGATATCGCATTAGATAATCCCTTCAAATCTGCAGACTCAATTCGGATTATCTCGTTATTCGGGCATCTTAAATCAATAGTCTTTCGTCTGCAATTCACTACTGCATCATGAACGGTCAACCAATCCATACCCAGATAATATCGAACTCATCAAATGGCAATAACACCAGATCAGCCGGGAAAACATGTCCCGAATAATCAATGGACAGTTTTTACACACTTTATCAACTAATACACATCGACCCAGGGGGTTTGAAACCCGAATCACAAACTCAATAGACTCAACAGGTAGAGTCTTACTGGATACTAATGTTTCACACACATACGAATGAGTTGAGCCGGGATCAATCAATGCAGTTACACTAGTATCAAAGAGGGTGAAAATACCGGTAATGACGTCAGGAGATGAAACCTCCTCTCTGGCACGGATGGCATAGGCTTTATCCGGTACACGAGTATCTGATCGAACAACCGCATCTGTAGTCCCTCTCTGTGCACCATTCCTACCTCCCCTAAAACGAGACGACCTGCTTCTAGTGCCGCTCGATCTCGTACTCTGAGCAGTACTCTTTCCAGCAGTCTCCGGGCAATCGCGAATGAAATGGTCCTGCGAGCCACACTTGTAACAAGTGCGAGAAATGGATTTACCCCAACACTCTCCGAAATGCCGTCTACCACACTGCTGACACTCGGGTTTACTTGATCTCTCATTATCAACACTAGCAACGGAGGTAGCCCGAGAACTCACTGGGGGTCGTTCTCGTATAGAAATTCCAGTGTTCGGTTTG
The DNA here is from genome assembly GCA_005393395.2 of Gossypium australe. Lineage (NCBI taxonomy): Eukaryota > Viridiplantae > Streptophyta > Magnoliopsida > Malvales > Malvaceae > Gossypium > Gossypium australe. The sequence continues at coordinate 46,533,074 of CM016625.1, read as the reverse complement.
GATCAACTACCATCATTTTTAAACTTCTTTGTTATCGTTTGTGAATGTTTACCTGCCAATCTCTTCCGAAAATCTCTAGATTCAAGCTCAACCTTTCGTTTTTCTTTCCCCAATTCTTCTGCTTTACAAGCTCTTTCAACTAGTACGACAATCTCGTTAATATTAAGAATACCAACTAGAAGCTTTATGTCTTCGTTTAAACCATCTTCAAATCTTTGGCACATAACCGCCTCCAACGAAACACACTCGCGAGCGTAACGACTGAGTCGCACAAACTTGCGCTCATACTCGGATACGGTCATACAACCCTGCTTGAGCTTGAGAAATTCTTTACGCTTAAAGTCGACGAAACGCTGGCTTATATACTTCTTACGGAATTCTGTCTGTAAGAAGTCCCAAGTAACCATTTCTTCCGCGACAATCGACACGAGCGTATTCCACCAATAATAAGCAAAATCCCGTAATAACGATATAGCACACTTCAAACACTCATCGGGTGTGCATGACAGTTCGTCAAAAACACGAACAGTGTTATCAAGCCGAAATTCGGCTCTCTCTGCATCATCGTTATCCTCAGCTCTAAATTCCTGAGCTCCGTGCTTCCTAATGCGATCAACAGGGGGTTTAATTACTCTTTCAGGGTTGGCAACTGGAGGTACCATTGGTACTACAGGGGGTACATTCAGATTTTGGGGTGGTTGAACAGTCGGATTGGTTCGTATATAATGACTGAACCAATCGTTCATCATACTATAAAAGGCATGTCTAGCCCCCTCCTCAGGATTGCTCGTAGCCAGTCGAGGTTCCTCCAACGCAGTCCCTTGCGTGGGAACGGGCACCACACTCTCGACGTCCTCAGCTATGGCTCGCTCAGAATCAGGATCCATTACTATACGAGAGAAATAAACACATTTCACTGTCAGAAGTCATTACACTATCACATTATAATTTATGGCATGTATAGCTAGACTCACATGCACTACGTTAGTCTGAGAATCGACTAAACCGTAGCTCTGATACCAATCAAATGTAACACCCCTAACCCGTATCCGTCGCCGGATTAGGGTTACGACATTATTAAAACAATCCCAAGTCAATGCACCATATAAAGCTGCTTCAAAATTTATACGAACTACTTTATATTTTTCATGATTTAATAAGTACATTCATTCAAATTATCAAACCATCATTGAACCTTTCACAAGTGACCACATTAATATCGATTTAACTAGTTACTATCAATTAGCATAATACTATTCATTTGGTAAATTTGTATCTTATAGCCGAACACTTACAATTTCACATATCTCAACTTATTCAATAACATAGTACCTTCATTCGTCACATATACAAAATATGACCTAATCCCTTCATGTTATGAATCGTATTGTGCGTATAAATTTAAGTAAAATAATATTCATTATCCAAAGGTACCATATACCCTATTCGAACCAAACTTATGACCTCACTTAACCCATACATACCATGATTTGAATTAAACTCCAAGTTACGGATATAATGTATCCGAATATATCCAGTAATAACCAAAATCAAGCAAGACTAGTCAAGTTCACTTTAATAAGCATGCTGATATAATTCATTTTTTTCTAAGATAGACATGTACCATATTCCACCATCCACAAAAAAACATAAAAGAAATACCAAACACAATTGAGAAACAAAGCCACTTTCGCATGGCATAAGTTTATATACATATTTACAAGACTTTCAAACGTGGTCCAAAAAGGATTTGATCTATACATGCCATAAGTCTTAAAAGAGAGCTATCAAATAAGATACCAAAATAGGTGATAGTATGACGAGCTTCCAAAATGATCCCTGAGCGCGGGCTGAGTTCCAAAAGAAGACTACAATGCAAAACAACAGAAACAATGTAAGCTTTCCAAAGCTTAGTAAGTTTAAGCAAAATAATATCACATTCCTAGGTAAAGTATTTATATCGAGAATTCGAACCTACTTATTTATATCACCCTTACCGAATACCCCAACTCATTTAAGAGTTGAACTTACATCAACTTCATGTGCTTATAAATACATTCTATATGCCATTCCCGCATAGAAAATAACTAATATACATGTCATATACATTCACTAATTCATCTACTCATTATACAAGCTATCTAAGTCTCAACTCAATGATATAACACTTACCTCTAGTATACTTACCTTTCTAAACTTAACTGTTCGGTATAATGCATAATAATTTACTCGTACACTTTCCCATGCATAATATCATTAGAAATAAAATCCTTTAATGAACCTCATACTTACTTGATCTTTAATAGAATTTAGTAACGTATCGCTCACATAGAGTTACTTAATACTTCTTGTAACGTACCGCTCACATAGAGCCGTTACTTAGTAATTCTCGTAACGTATCGCTCACATAGAGCCGTTACTTAGTAATTCTCATAACGTATCACTCACATAGAGCCGTTACTTAGAAGTTTCCGTAACGTATCGCTCAAATAGAGCCGTTACTTAAAATTTTCAGAGCGTAGTGCTCATTGAACCATTTCGCACAACTTATACTTTTCATAACTTGTTGTTCATTCGATATGTATACTTTGACATACAAAAATTTACGATCACACTTCACACAAGAACATACATATATATATCAAAGTGTTCAACATCCCAAGCCCTATGTTACATTCGGCCTAATACCACATCAAGCCATCATCAATTTCATTTAGTATGCCCGAATCTCATTATAGTGTTACTATCAAAATTGCCTATTTTATGTACCTAAGTACAACATCCTAGTAACATCACCATCAACTATCTTTTATCAATTTCATATATATATATATATATATTCGACAATGTATTATAATAGACTACCACCATTCAACTTAAACTTGTAAATAAGTATAAATTCAACTAAATTTTATCGCTTAAAACTTACCTAGATAGTTGACCAAATAAGCTCCCCGGCTACTAGTTTAGTTTTGTTTTTCCCCGATCAAACTCCTTTTCCTTTTGTACTTGATCTAATGGATGCCAAGTAAAGTTTATTCAAATTCATTTTCCATTCAATTTAATCCAATACTAAAAATTATAAAACTCTACTATTTTACTCTTATAATTTACACCTTTTCAATTCATTCCTCAAAGCATTAAAACTCCAAATATCAAGATTTGATTAATACTTATTGAGGACCGAATACCCCTAGCCCTTATATCAATTCAATCCTTCCTTTATTTGCCTCTTAACCCGTTCGAAATTTCATTCCTAATATAATCTAACACAATTTGTTTCTCCATCTCCTATGGCCGAATATGCTATTTCAATACACACATATTTCAATATATATATATATATATATATATATAACCAAACAATTAAGCTAAATAAACCTCATACATGCTCACTCCAACATTTGGCTGAATGTAAAGAGCATATCTATGCTCAAATTAAAATAACTTTCATAGCATTCATACAATTTAAATCACTATTCTCCATTTCATCTACATCTCTTTCTCAAATCATCTTGTATTCATCAACACAACAAACCACAATTACTCCCCCATGGTCGAATCTAAACATGCTTAACTTTAAAAATTTTAACATGGTTTTGATAGTATTCAAGGTAACAAACTCAATTATGTAAATATTTACTAAAACAAAGCTTAATTACTTACCTTGCTACCACATGCAATGGCCAAATGATGGAGGATCAACTTTCTTCTTTTCTTTGAAGAAAATCGGTGAAGAAGATGAGGGAAAGTGAGAGAAAATGAATTTCACACATGTTCTTTTATTTTATCAATTTAATACATATTATCTTAAAATATAATAATTAAAATTATAAAATACTTAAAAGTCTTCCCCCATCGTCATTGTCGTCCACTATCATGAAATGTGGGAAGTTTGGCATGCAAGTCCCCACATGAAATAAAACAATTCAATTGACCCTTCTAACTTCATACACACTACTTTTACTACTTTAACTATTTAATCCTTTTATTAAATTAAACATGTAAACATTCAAATTTTCATACGAAATTTTCACACATACTAATTCACATATAATTAACACAGAAAATAATATTTAAAAATTTTACAGACTCAGATTCGTGGTCCCGAAACCACCGTTTCGATTAGGGTCAAATTTGGACTGTTGCAAATTGTCAATTGTTATAAGAGTAATAAAGGTTCGACTAGGCTTGTTAAAGCAGGAGATTTGATTAAAATCATTTTACAAGCCTAGGGGTAAAACCGTAATTATGTGAAAGTCTAAGGAAAACGGTAATTTTGCCAAAATAGGAATTTTGGAATGTCTTGATTAATGTGGTGATTAAATTAGTAAATTTTGTCATTATAGATCAAGAAAAATGGAGTCCGGACTTAGACCGGGGGAAAACCAAGCTATTGGACTAAATTGAATTAGTCACCCATATTGTATCCCGAGGTAAGTTGTACGTAAATAATACAACTCTATTGTTATTTTGCATTAAAAAATTGATATTGCATAAAATGTTTGATTATTGTTATGAATATGCTTAACGAAATTTGGTGTGGTATACTTCCGGTTGAACCTTAGGAATAGATTGGATATCCACGCCATGACATTTGGGTGATATGTGTGCTAGTGTAAGACCATGTCTGGGGCATGGCATCAGCCACATTATGAGAGCCAGTGTAAGACCATGTCTAGGACATGGCATCGGTGTTGATATGTGTGCCAGTGTAAGACCATGTCTAGGACATGGTGTCGGCAATGAGATGAGAGCTAGTGTAAGACCATGTTTGGGACATGGCATCGGCCTCGATATTTAAGCTAGTGTAAGACCATGTCTGAGACATGGCATCGGCATCGTACCCTCTCGTGTGAGGGTTGTCGGGTATCCTTTGGTATTTCAACTGGTTCAACGGGTAATTTGAAGCTTGTGGTAAAAGTGAGAAAAGTTGCGACTATGTTGTAAGTGATACAGGTACCTACACGAAATTCATAAGAAATGATCTCGATTTATGTTGTATGATTAGTAAGGATGAAAATGAGTAAGATATGCCTTAAATCATTTGAGAATTATGTGCGAGTTTATAATGCGTTATGAGTATGATAATGCGTGGTAATTGTTGTTGATTATTTACGTGCGACTTACTAGGCTTTGTGCTTACTCCCTCTCTTTTCTATTTTCTTATAGTGCTGCCAAGCTAACTCGAGGATCAACAGACGTCAGAGGCATCGATCACACTATCAATCTGAACATTTGGTATAGTTAGATTTATCATTTTGAGTATGGCATGTATAGGGGCTGGGTCTTTTGTCAAGTGTCATTGTTTTGGCCAAATGTGTTGGCTTGCCTTGAAGGTTGATTCATTTTGTATAAGGCCATGGATGATGGCTAATACTTGTTATTGATATATGAAAATGATGATGTTTTTCATGACTGTGCAATTTCCACAGTGAAATATACGATGTGTTAATGCATGAATGAGTAGGTTGCATGATTGGATTGATAAAGTATGTGATAAGTTTTGCATGTGAATGGAGTGTAGTGGCCTTGGTCTGTGTATGTCTTGGATGTGGCTTATGTTGGTGCAAGTAAGGGTGGAAAAAGGGCTTGGTAAATAGCCTTGCTTTTGTCTACACGAGTAGACACACGGGCGTGTGACTGGGCCGTGTGTGACACACGGTCTGCCCCATGAGCGTGTAGTCCAGTAGTGTGTCCCCTGCACCTTAATTTGGTAAAATAGAATGTCAAGGTTTTTGTAGACGTGCTCAAACCCGAGTGTGCCATGGCCATGTGGGGGACACGGGCCATAGACACTGGCATGTGTCAGGCCATGTGACATCCTCACTTCTCACCAAGCACAAGTCAGGCTCGCGCACGTGCTAAGGACATGGCCATGCCAGCCATACGGTCGTGCCCCAAGTCCACACGGGCGTGTGCCCCTATTTTCAATGAAATTTTCTAAAGTTTTCTAAGGTTCTCGGTTTAGTTCTGATATGTTTTTAATGTTTGTTTTGAGCCTCGTGGGCTCATATTAGGGATTTTAAGACAAAGTTTGAAAAGTTTTAAATTTGAACGAACTTTTATGACCCGAAAATGTATGTTAGTATGTATTTAAGTTGGTAACACCGCGTACCCTGTTTCCAACGTCAAACATGGGTAAAGGGTGTTACACTTACCCATCCAAACTCTCGTGGTAGTATATTGATAACCATTGTTGGCAATCCGTTCTAAAATTTCATACGCTTCATTGTAAGATTTATCCAACAAGGTACCATTGGTAGAAGCATCAACTACCATTCTTATATGTGCATTCAACCCATTGTAAAACATCTCCATCTAAGTCCAGTGTTGAAATCCATGCATCAGACATTTCCAAATTAATTCTTTAAATTGTTCCCAAGCTTCATATAATATTTCATCCTCTGATTGCGGAAAAGATGTGATGCCATTTCTAAGCTTAGCATTCATATTTAGCGAATTATACCGTAACAACAATCTCTAGCAAAGATCATTTCAAGATGTCACTGTTCCCAATGGCAAAGCATTCAGCCATGCTCTCGCATGATCTCACAAAGAATATGGAAATAGTTTAAGTCGTAAAGCATCTGATGGAGCTCGAAACTAACTATTATTTCAACAAAGGCAAGCGCACCTATCGAACAGTAGTATAGCTGTGGTGAGTCCGGAATATCGTATCCTCAAGGACCAAGAGTACTAGTATTAACTATCTTTTTATTATCTAGCCTAATAATTAAGGGGGTTTATTTTTAATCTAAAATTAACTAACTAATTTAACTAACTATGAACGCGACAGAGAGTAAATTGGGAAAATACTTTTGGACAACTTATATGAGATAGGCAATACCTAAGGAAGAATCCACCTAGACTTCACTTATTACTTTTGATTCATGCGATTTATTCACTTGACTTAATCCGTAGAAATCCCTAAATTATATTAATACCTCTTTCGAGGATACTAACAACTGACTCTAGGTTGATTAATTGAAATCTCTTTCTAATTAAAACACCTATTGTCGCATTAACTCGATCTATGGATTCCCTTATTAGGTTTGACCCTAATCCGATAGATTTTTCGTCGCCCTATTTCTAGGGTTGCAATCAACTCCGCTTAATTGTGTTGATCTAATCTTAAATAGGGACTTTTGCTCCACTGAATAAGTACATTCGACTTGAATCAATAACCTGAATTATCAAAACAAGAATAAGAACTCACAATTAAGAATAAGCACAAGTATTTATCTCATAAATCAAATAATAATAAGATCTGTCTTAGGTTTCATCCCCTCAGGTGTTTGAGGAATTTAGTTCATACTAATAGAGGGAAACATATTAAAATAGGGAAAACAACAAAACATAAGAAAACCCAAAAACTTCTAAAGAACTTGATGGGAGATCCTTCTCCTAAGTTGTTCCCGACGGTTGTCTTGGAGTAATTTCGCCTTCTACTCGGCGTCTATTCGACGTCCTGTCGAACTCTTCTTTTAGGTTGCCCCCTAGGGTGTTTATATAGGCTTTGAGATGCCTTTCTTAGCCCACAAGTAACCTTTTTCGAATAGAATTAAACCTAGGGACGGTAGGGACACGCCCGTGGTGGACTCCTTCGGTCGTGGTCGATTCTGCTCGCTACCCACGGCCGTGTGATCTGTCCGTGGTCGATGGTCCAGGCCATGTGATTTCCTAAGTAGGCCCATTTGCCCCTTTTTGGCCTGTTTCTCGTTCTTTTCGACTTTCTAAGCTCCTCTGAGTATAAAACATGAAATAAGAGATTAGGAGTATCGATTCAACAAATCCAATGGAAAATCATCCAAAATTAAGCCAAGCATTGGGTTAAAATATGTGTAAATTATGGTTTATCAGTGTCTTCAGGAACATCCTATTGTCTAAACGAGTTACAGACCTCTAGCAAAACTCTTAAATGCACTCTTGGATCTTCAGTGGGTAATCCACCAAACTGTCATATTATTTGCAACATTTGAAACATTATAGATTTCAACTCAAACTGCTGAGATTCTATTTGTGGTTTGACTGTCCCTGGATTCAGATCATTCAAAATTGGAATAACATGCTCTTGAATTGGTATGTGATGATCATCTATCACACGATCCATGGGAGGATTATTATTGCGACCAAGTGGGTTATCATTAAGACCAGGGTCATTTCCCTCCCTAGCCATATTTCGCAGCTCTTTTTGCCTTTGTAACATCCTTAAATCGGGGCCTCTGCATTTTGTATGTGTTTGCATTTATTGGTATGCCTGCTGTGTTTATTTGTTATGTTGTGGGATCTAGGCATGACCTCGGGATAGTCCTGGGTCATGGCCAAAAATTTTGGTTTTAGCACTTAAGAAGAGGGAGCTAGAAGAATTAGGGGTTAAAGGTAATTACTGGAGGATTTAGGCACAAGGAATCAAGTGGTAAAGTGGTCAAGGAGGCGCCACTAAGGTGTCAGGTAAGTGACGCTACATGCAGGGAAGGAGAGCTGGTGTTCGAGCTGCGAAGATCCCCTTGCTGCTATTTATTTTTGACGCCACAGACAGGGAGAGGTGTGCTCAGGTGGGACTCTCATGGATGGATGAGGATTAAGTCAACAGGTTTGAAATGGGTGGAGAGGAGAAAAATGTGGTGTTAACTAATTCAAACTGATTTGAATGAGTGGATGGGAGAGTTTGGGAGTGTTGGCCGAATTTTTAAACTGTAGGGAGGGGGTGTAATCGGTTTGGGAATTAGGGGGAGGCCGAATCTCCATAGCCTGGGGGGCTTTCTTTTCTTTTCTTTTCGTGAGATGCCAAAACTAAGTGCTTATGTTTTTCTTTCTTTTTCGGCAACTCTAGCTGCTGGCTGAATTACTCTGTTGCAAGTTTTGCCAAGTGCCGAAACTCAATACCCTCTCTTCTTTTCTTTGCCTTTTTGGTCATTCATTGTCAGCCGAACCTGCTTCTTGTCGAATCCATCTTTTGCTCACTTTTTCTTCTTCCTATTTTGATCATAGTCGAAACTTCAATAGCCATTTTCTTCTTTTCTTTTCGGTTCTCTTTGGTTAGCCTTTATTGCCGAAACCACCTTTGTCCATCTTCTCTTCTTCTTCGTTTTGCTCAAACCGAAACCAACATCTATTCTTGGGTCGACATCTTTTCTTCTTTCAAGTCTCTTGGTCGAATTCTTTTCTTTCCATTTCTTTGTCTTCTTCATTTCTATTAGCATCAAGCCGAAAGTTTGGTTGTCTCTTTCATGTTCATCAAGAGCCTTGGCCGATTACTTGGGTAATAGGTCTCTCTTTTCTTGCGTTTTTCTCCATCATCCTAAGTGCCAAAATCAAGTTCTTTCTTTTGAGGATAGCCGAATCTCCTATAGCCGAAACTTCTAACACAATAAGGGGGTGCCGATCTTTGGAGTTTAGAGGCCGAATCAGTCATTAAGGTAAGGTGGTGACAAACTCGTTTGGTTTCAGACTATGGCCGAATGGCTTTTGGATTCCTAATGATATGTTAAAACCGATTGTAGGGAGGAGTACAACCCGAACCAGTGGATCTTCGGGATTTGATTGCTGATCTAGGTAAAGGTTCTTGTGGTTCAAATCTATTTCTTATGCGTTCAAAAGCCGAAGGCTAACCAGTTGTGGGTGCTAGTGTTTGGCCGATTGCAAGGGGGACTCATTGTGCGGCTTCGGGTTTTGGTTGGAAACCAAATCGGCTCTAGGTAAGGAGTTGTTTTCATGTGTTATATTTTTGGGATTTTGTGGATAAGCCAAAGGGCTATTAGCTTAATAGTGTTGTGCTTGGCCGAAAGCAGGGGAGTGTCGTGGCATCATCTTGTGTGAACTTTCGGGGTTCATTGGTTGTGAGTTACGCTTAGAGCCTCGGGGTTTCGTCGACTTAGGCGTTATAGATCCTGTTGTCAGCCGAACGTTAGGGGGGATTGGATCTGAGACCCCAGCCCCTAAGTTCAAGAAGAGGGCAGTGTCGGCTGTTCGCGATTGGCCACCTGGGTGTGGGCCGGCATCGGAGCAAAGCAGTAGACAATTAGCGGTAGTGTCGATCAACGACAGTACCGACGTAGAGAGCATAGTCTTGCGTATAATCAGGTGTGTAAACACTTACACACTTTATTAGTATAATATTGCTTATTATGTTACTGTCATAGCCAATGAAATTGATGATTATGCCTTGTGGGCATGAGCTTGGATTCCGGGTAAGTCCCCTGTTATGTGTTCTTTGATATATCATCATGTCACTGTTAAATGCTATGTTATAAGATATCTGCATGATCATTCGATATTATGACACGTATGTTATGAACATGATGATGGGTTTGATGAGAGGAGAGGGATGATTCATTATGGACTGTCACCAGTGGTTTTGACCACACGATGGGTTGGCCCCATCATTTGATTTGTGACTACGGTCACCAGTGGTTTTGACCACACTATTATTATTATTTGTGACTAAGTCCCAGTGGTTTTGACCACCAGTGGTTTTGACCACACTATTGATATTTGTGACTACGGTCACCAGTGGTTTTGACCACATATGGATATTGTGACTCGTCCCAGTGGTTTGGTACCACAGTGGGTTGGCCCCACATAATTATTATGGGATTGTCATCAGTGGTTTTGACCACACGATGGGTTGGCCCCATCACTTGATTTGTGACTACGGTCACTAGTGGTTTTGACCACAACGATATATATTTGTGACTTCGGTCACCAGTGGTTTTGACCACCAGTGGTTTTGACCACACGGGGTAGTTAAAGGAGCTTGGATGGCTAGGTTATGGGTTGCAGAATCTGCATGTTTTACTGATGATCTGTGTAAGTGCTTGAATTATCAGGTTGGGGATTTATACACTGAGTCTTGGTGACTCACCCCTTCCCTTACATTTTGCAGATGAGGCATAGATCGCGGATATGGAGCCGAGTAGGACTCGAGGTGGCCATGCATCTTAGTTTGGTTTTGGACTTTAAACTGCTATTTCGTTTTTATTAGCTTTCTTTTAATTTGGTTTTGGGTTTGTAATAAGGCCGCTAGTATTATTTTGGGTTTTAATTACGTGCTTTTACTTTGATTATATTATTCGTATATTGGATTTATGGACTTGTTAAATTAACCGGTAAAAAGAAATGTTTTCAAAACTATAACTCTTCTGGGTTTTAAAAACGTTACCATCGGGTAACAAAGTTCACAAAATAATAAGCTAACTTGAATGCTTTTATAACTTAAATTTTCAAACAACTTCAAAAGCAAACGGGTTCTAACTTGATTATACTGGTCACACTCAGTTTTTAATAAATATTAAATGTTTTCTAAAATTTGTAGTATCAAGTGAATTTTTTCTAGCATAGGTTTAAAACAACCTTTACACGATTTCAACATCACTTTAACACCTTTTTAACGATCAAAGAATTTCTTGGAAAATTTCCCGACAGACTTGTGTTTTCAAACTGTTTTCACTCTGTAACATGCCAGATTTGGTCGTGGTGTGTTGACCGGGTTTGGGGTGTTACAGCCTTCTTTGCAAGGTTCTTTTGATCTCTGGGTTAAAAGGATATTCTTGATTAGCAGAAATGCCTCTTCTCATACACTGATGACAAACCTGTGAAAATTAAATACAACTAAGTTAGCTAAAACTAATGGAACTAAATAAATAACAAAACCAAATTTCACCAAATTATTGATCCCCAGCAATGACGCCAAAAACTTGTCGCGTGTGAATATGATATGCAAATTGTGCAAGTATACACATCATATCAAGTAATAAAGTGATAAGTAAGATCGTCTCCACAAGGATCAGATTAGGTATAAAAGTGGTCAAGTTATTATAACGAATTATGATTAATGTTATGGCAAAACAAAGACAAGTATGCAGTGGTAATTTAAAGGAATAATAATGTGTGCTAAATGTGTACTGACTAATGCTGGAAAATGCTAAGGCAAAGCAAGAATAAAAATGCAATGGCAATTACGAGAATAACTACGTGAATGATATGTAACGAATAAGTAAACAACTAAATATGTTATGGTAAGATGCTACAGTAAAGGGTAGGGGATATATGATGTTGATTTGGAAGGTCGGGGTTACTAAGAATCTACCCTTTCTATCAATAATGCCTCAGCAAAATCATACTCAATCTACTGCTCAGAAGAGTTCTAAAGTGGTCTGCTTCTTTCGAGAGTAAAAACCTCAAGTTACCTTGACTTAAAGAGATATATGTCTATAGGCCTTTAACATGGTATCTTGCACTATTTTGTTTTCTTTCCATATGAATGTTGCTCTATGTCGAGAGTCTACTACGAGTATCAGTTGAGTACTTGCTCATATCATTCAATTTTAGTCCAAATAATCCAACCTTTTCAGAATTAGATTAGTTTATGGGCATGATTCAAAGTCATCTATGTCTAGGGATTGCACGCATACAATTTAGAAATAAAAACAATTGAATAAAATAGTAAATTAATTCAGATCTATGCTTTAACCATTAAAGAAAATAAAGGTTTCATCATGTAATCCTAAACCTATGAGATTTAGCTCATGGGTTGGCAAGTAAAATTCAAAACCAAAATATCATCCAACATCGTTTTAATCAAATCAATTCAAGGGGGAACAAAGTAAGAATTACAAAAGAAATTCGAGAAGACAACTTTCGCTTGTCCAGTTCACACTATAGCGGTACAGTGTCTTGTAGTGGTTGAGAGGGATTGCCTTCGTCTTCCTCTTTTCGTCTCTACTCAGTCACTACCCTTTCTTTTATGTGTCTGGATATCCACACACTTTACGGTTTCCTCCTTTGGCTTTTTATAAGCTTTTTCCCTAGGGTAAATCCAACAGCCCATGATATCTTCTCCTCTTTTTTTTAGCCAGATTTTTCTGGTACAAGTAGAGTTGAGTTGAGATTGGTACACGTTGAGTGTTGAATCAGTCATCTTCCTAAAATTTCCACGACATACAAGTTGGCAAACTGTCCAACCTATTGCCCGAGCAAACCTTCACTCATTTATTTCTTTCTCCACATCCTGCACCTGCCAAACCACCAAACAGAACCCTTCCACATGCAATTAAAAGTACCTAACATTTAAACACAGTCCAAGCTCCTAATGCAATGATAAAAACACTAATGAAATGTCCTAAAATGCGACTAAATGTACCCAAGTATAAGGAATTAGCTAGGTCTAAAGGCATGAAATTTAACACTTTTCAAGAGTTAGCAACTGTACAAATAGAAGTATATCTAAATAGTGATGATATCTCTAGCAATTGATAAGTGTTAGAAGCATAATAAGAATGATATAAGTGTTATGATAATATGTATAAAGTTCTGTTGGAATAGAATGTGATGAGTAAGTAAGCAAGTTTAGTTTAATATAAAAAAGGTATGATTCAATCAGATGCGTAAACAGTTTAGGTAAGTGAATGTTGTGTAAATGTCCTTCTGTGATGCCTCTGACATGACAATTATATTGCTAACCAGACTAGAAGATCATGATATGAAAACAAGTGTAAGACCATGAAGTTGAGACCCATGGCATCATATACTATGAAACACTCATGGTGTAGCCTCTAGTAGAATGAAGATTGGACTGGCAGATCATGATACGTGAAAGTGTGTAAATCCATGTGGTGAAGATACATGACAAGATATGACTGTATGTATGTTCATGGTGTAGCCTTCGGTGATGTGTAGATCAAATTGGCAGATCATGATACATGAAATGTATGTGAAAGTCCACGAGGGAGAAACCCGTGACACTTTCTGTGAAAGTTCGTCGGGATAGTAAACACGTGACTTTTTATGTTGCCTTTGTGGCATATTTCGTATGTTACCCTTATGGAGTATTCTGTTTGGCCCTGTGGCGTACTCTATAAAGTCTGTCTGGTAAAAAATGATTATTCACCCTTATATAAGTTCTAAATAAATTTTGATTCTTTGGTGATAGATACTATTATGATAAGGTTATGATACGAAAGAAGTTAAGTTGGTTGAATAAGATTTGTGATGTAATTGAATAAGTTTTAAGGGAATTTCTTGAAAAGAAGTGTGTATCCGTATGTTTAGAAAGGATATCCACCGTGATAACCTGATAGTTTTAGATTTGGGCATGTTCGTAGTTATGAATGAGATAAGTATTCATTAGTCTAAGTTTGTCTGTACCATGTAGGGTTGAATCTGAGTTATCTGAAATCTGCCATATTTGAGTTGTATCAATCTTTTTTTGAAATCATATGGGATTTAGTTATTGTTATCCTAAAAATCTGGGGATACATAATAAAGTTGTGTGGAATTCATCTGAAAGATCTATATAGTTCATTATTAGTATGAGCTTGTAGGGTATTGAACAAGAATATGATTTGATTAGTAAACTGAGGGTATTCGAATATGCGTGTAACACCCCTAACCTGAATCCATCGCCGGAACAGGGTTACAGAGTATTACTGGAATATATAAATCAATTATCAGAAATTTCATATATTATCTCATTCACATCATAAATCAATCATATAGTCCCTTATAACAGCCATAGAAGCCCAAAATAAACATTAGAATCAAGTCGGGACAAAATTGGGAACTCAGAAAATTTTTTGCGAAATTTCAAAATTTTTTCTCTAGGTGCAGGGGACACACGCCCGTATGGCCAGGCTGTGTGGCTCGCACGGCCAAATGATACACCCGTGTCCCAGGCCGTGTGGGTATTCGATGTGAGGCACACAGTAGTCTCCCAGCCAGTGTCCTTACCTGTGTAACTCTCTGACTTTGGTCACACGACCAGCCACACGCCCGTGTTGTTAGACTGTGTGGACAACTTAACTTTCAAAAATTAGCTGCAGGGGTTACACAGCCAAGACACACACCTGTGTCTCTCACACTGCTGAGACACATGCCAGTGTCTCTACCCGTGTGCTCAATTTTGAGCATTCTATTTCTTTAATTTTAAGATGCAAGGGACACACGGCCAAAGCACACGCTTGTGCACATGGCTGTGTGTCACACACGGTTGAGACACACGCCTGTGTGGACAGAATAAGGCCATTTTCCAATCCTTATTTCTCACCCTTTTTACCTTGCACCTACATCAACACTTTAACATATTCACCAACCAATTCAAGGCATATAAATTAATCTAATGATCAAGTTTAATGCATGACACATTTACTTATGCTTTCAAGTATCATATTTACATTTCTATAATCTTACCATCAATTTACCATGTTAATACATATCAACCAACATAATGCAACATGTTTATACATACCAAATTAGCCATTCCAATGGCTAATCACAAACCAACATTTACATGCCAACATTGGTTAATAAACCTATACATGCCATTATAACCGGGATTAATTTACCTTTTATACCGACTAAACCAATGGATAGTGTGTAATATCTCAGCCAAGCTTCCAACCCAACGAGCTTCTGAATTCCTCTAAAATAGGAAAATTAAAACAGAGTAAGCTTTTAAGCTTAGTAAGTTCGTATAACCAGAAATTTAACTTACCACTATTTTATAAACATAAGGTAAACATACATTTCATTACCAAGTCGTGTTGGCCAAGTGCCTAAACACATGTCCTCATCAACCATGTTAGTCATTGTATTACATATAATAGTTCATAATTATGAATTTATACTCTCATCAAACAAGATTTATTCACATATATTTTCATCACATATTTCAATATATCATGGATAACAAAGTCATCAAGTATGTTCCACATTCAAGTATCAAGTACATCATGCCTCAATATCAAGTGATGTCATTTATATATTCAAATACTTCTCTCATCATGTATCCATGTAGCATGTACAAAACATGTTAGTCATATATATATTTCTTAAGAATATCAATAGCCTTGTATGAGCTCAGTAGTAATAGTCCTTTTTTCATATGCACATTCTTTCCACATTAAGTATTCAAATATCCTATATAATTCATGTCCATGTAATTCAAGTATGTTCTTGTAATAATTCATCTAAAATTCACATTGTCTCATATCAGGATTTTTACCCGTTGAATTTATTTGAATTATAGATGAATACACATGAAGTACACTCGAAGTGTACAAAACTATAATCTGTCAACTTATATTCAAGGGTACCCATAAGGGCACATAATCAGGAAGCACACTCTCGAGCCATATATCAGGATGCTCAGATGAGCCATGTAATAGGATGCTTAACTGGGCTAAATAGGAAACTCATAAGAGTTTAGAACAGGAAGCTCATTGAGGTTAGCAGGTAACTCCGAAGAGTTATTAACAGGGAGCTCCGGATAGCATATCAAGGAGTTCAAGCGAGCCATGTCAGGAAGCTCATAACAGCCTGTATCAGGACGCTTACGAAGAGCTGCGTTTGTGTCTGCAATAAATGCTGGATCACAACCGATCGAATCGTGTAACAGGACGTTCACAAAGAGCTGCGGTAGTACGCAACACATGCAAAATCACTACCGATCAGGATGCTCGCAGGAACTATATTATAGGATGCTCGAGAGGCTTATAACAGGATTGCTCGTCCGAACTATATTCTGTCCGCAACATATGCAGGGCCACATTCAATATGGGAAATCATGTATCCATCGAATTTCTTTTATTCAAACGGGACTTAACACTTGTCAGACATTTTCAAATATGTGATTTATGTTTAAACATAAAAATCATACATTTCACAATCATAACATTCAATTTAAACATATAAACATACATTTTAGTTACACGAACTTACCTCGACAATGTTCATGTTCACAAAGACTACTAATCCGATATTTTCCTTTTTTCCTTGCTCTAACTCCGAATTTGGTCTATTCAGATCTATATGAGTAAATTTAACATCAATTTAATACAATTTAGTCCAATTCACATCTTAGGTAAAATTACCATTTTTGCCCCTAAACTTTTAATTAATGATGATTTCATCCCTAGACTCGGAAAATGAAATTCATACAATTTAATCCTTATTCCAAGCCTAGCCGAATTTTACATGTAACATTTACAGCCCATGTATTTCATAAAAATTTAGAATTTTCCATGAATTTTACAACTTTACAATTTAGTCCTAAAATCATAAATTCACAAAAATTCACTTTACAAAAGTTGTTTATCTATCAACAACCTTTCATTTTCTACCATAAATTTCAAAATTTCAGCATTTACATCCATGGAAAATTTTCTATACTTTGATATCTTTACAAATTAATCTCCAAAATAGATAGATTAAACTATTCCGATCTAGTAAATATAAAAATTACTAATAACGGGACAAGATTACTTACCCATTTAAGCCAATAAAGCTTTCTTTCTCTTTCCTAGGGTTTCCATGTATTTTTAGGGAAGAAGATGATAAATTGATGATATTTTCACATTTTTTAGCATTTATCATCTTTATTTTTTCACTTTCCAATTTCATCCTTTTCTTTATTTTATTTTCCATGGATGAATCATCATCCTTAACAACTAAGCATTTTTAATGGTCTATTTACCATTTAAGGACCTCAAATTTTGAATTCCATAGCTATTTAATCCCTTTAGCTATTATAACTCAACTTTTCCACTTTGTGCAATTTGGTCCTTTATCAAATTAAACATATAATCGGTAAAATTTCTTTATAAAATTTTCATACTACATTATTATCATACTGTAGATCATAAAATAATATTACCATAAATTTCCTTTCTAGAATCAGATTTATGGTCCCGAAACTATTATTCTGATTTTACCAAAAATAGGCTGTTACAATGCGTGAGTATCCGCCAAATGTGTATGTATCCGCCAGTGAATAGTTTCTATGAATAACTATTCTGGATTAAGTGTAAGGGTGAAGAGATGGCTTGTATAAAGTAGTCTTTGAAGAGATATTCTTTGAAAAGTACCTTTAAGGTTCTAAGAAAAAGAAAAGATTAAGATAATAGCTGGAAGGATATTAAGTTAGTTAGTCAGGTACTTAAGAGAGAATTGGTACAATTAAGAGTATAGTAATTGGCATGTAAGTGTAAACCCAAATCTGTGATAGTATCTACCCAAATCGAAGTAAGTGGTTATGAAGGGTAGCTAGCATATAGATGTTCTTCAAATGTAATAAAAGAATCTACCAAGGTGTTATGTATTAACTCTCATTAAGTTCTCTTGAACTTACATTGTTTGTTATTATTTTAGGTGATGTAGTAAGAAAATGTGTCAGGAGGAACTACGCCAGGAGTACATCAAGGTAGCGATGAAATGGGTTATTATGCATACAGTGGAGAAGTGGCGTATTGTAGTATCATACTCTAAGAGTTAGTCTCTAGTAAATGTTTGTATTGTAATGAGCTGTAATTGGTTTGACTTTAGTAAATGCTTGTATTGTAATAAGTTGTAATTGGTTTGAGTAATATTTTATTTCTAAAATACTTTCTTTTGTTTTTCTATATCTAGTCTATAAATGAAATGATAGCGAAAAATGTTTTAAGTAATAAGTGTCTGTCAATTGTTAGAAAATTTTCTTAAGTGTGACATGTGGTAACACTCAAAATCTAAGCCCGGTGAGTCGAGTCGGGTTGAGGGTGTTATAGTTAGGACCTATAGATACAATTTTTAACTTTTTTTATTTTTTTATTTTCTTTTCAAGTTGTGTTTGACCCAAAGCTTCGACACTCTAATCGAACCACACCTAAATTCGGTGCAACTACTCAGGCACAATTGTCAAGCGATGAATACTAATCCACTTGAGGTTATATTTAACCCGATAAAATTTGTTGCTTGAAGAACCAAGAGACCAACAAAGAAATATACTGAATGAAGTCCTGGTGGAACAAAGGATGCTATGTGAGTAAGCCCTACCTACATTAGACGCGGTGCGAGGAAGCATAGAATGACTGGCTATTAACGCTAATAATTTTGAGGTAAAAATGACCACTATCCAAATGATCTAAAACGAACTGCAGTTTAAAGAGAACATGGTTGAAGACCCGAATCAGCGTTTAATATGGTTTTTACAATAATGTGACACCTTCAAGTACAACAAGGTATACGATGATGTTGTGCATATTCGGTTATTCCCATTTTCTTTATACGACAAAGCAACTGATTGGTTGGATTCATTAGAGCCGGTTTCCATTACAACATGAAATAACTTAGTGAAAAAATTTCTCCATAATTTTTTCCCGATTAACCGAACCATTCAGTTGAGGCGAGAAATCGCCAATTTTAAATAGTTCAAAGGTCAATCCCTGTATGAGGCATGTGAGCATTTCAAGACAGTGTTAAGAAAATGCCCATACCATGGACTACAAGCGTGACTCTAAATACAAATTTTCTACAACGGTGTTAACGACCACATAAAATCTAGCTTAAATGGAGCATCCGGCGGATCTCTTATGTTCCACACGTACAAACAAGCCTACAAAATCATTGAAGACATGACCATGAATTTGTACATGTGGCCTAATGAAATATTCATGTACAAATTTAAGCCTTCAACAGCGAAAGCGGTAAACTAAGAAAATGAAGATGATCAGTTCCAACAAATTTTAAAAAAGTTTAACCATTTGGAGACACTCGTCAAACCGACGAGAGTGGAGCGACATTATGAGAATTGACCGGAGGAAGCGAGCTATGTAAATAATAGGGCTAAAAATCCCTATTCAGATGGTTGGAGGGATCATTCGAACCACAAGTGGGGAGGTAAAAAAATGAGGTGAAAATCAAGCACAAAACCAATTGAACCCTACTTACCAACCTCCACCATTGCAACAAACAGTAGTGGGGAATGACCATGCTACATGTGGTCAAAGATTCGACCGACTAGAGGGAGAGATGCAAACTATGAAGATGGACATTCAACAAGTCCAAGCTACTTGTGGACAACTTGAGTCCCGAATGGATAGCCTTTGTGACCAAATGAGTCAATTGATGACAATGTTCCAAAAACAAAATGGTCAAAGTCTCCTTAGTAACATGGAGAATAACCCTCAGAGAGATGGAAATGAGCATGCAAAGGAAATTCTGTTGCGATTGGGCAAGGCAATAAAGCCGCCAATCATACACATCTATGAAGAGGAGGAAATTTTGGAAGATGTCGGCGAACCCACGGAGGAGGATGAAGAAGCTGAGCACCATGAGCCAATTGATGAGGTAGCCAAATCAGTGTCTGATCCAGTGGTGTCAAACCCAAGCACAAAAAATGTAACACCCTTTACCCGTGTTCAAAGCCGGAATCGGATTTGAGGAATTACCTAACTTAACTTGCTTAAACATATCACATTGGGCTATAAAATTTCTTTTTACCATAAAAAGTTTCCATATAAACCCATATTCTGCTCATTCTCAGCCTACGAGACCCTAAGCATACTTCCAAGAGATTTCAGAATTAAATTGGGAACTTTTACGAACTTAGAAAATTCTTCATCAAAATAGGGGCCACACGCCCATGTTGCCCTAGGGACACGCCCGTGTGCCCCTAAGACATGCCCGTGTCTTTCACCCTTGGTCGACACTGACTTAATTCACACGGCCGGACAAACGCCCGTGTCCCTAGCCCGTGTCCCTCACACGGCCTCGACATGCCCGTGTCTTAGCCCGTGTGCCAAAACCTTGGCATTCAGTTTATGACATCATCATCTCACTATGGTCACACGGCCAAGGCACACGCCCGTGTCCTTAGACCGTGTGTCAAATTAAATTTCAATTTAAAGTGCAGACTTCACACGGCCTGGGCACATGCCCATGTCCAAGGCTGTGCCTCCCACACGGCTAAGATACACGGCCGTATCTCTGCTCATGTGTTTACTACTGAGAATACTGACTTGCAAGCCTAGCATGCAAGGGGACACACGGCCGATCAACATGCCCATGGGGCTGACCGTGTGTCTCACATGGCCTAGACACACACCCGCACGTCTACCCGTGTGGACATTAAAAAGGCTATATACCAAGCCAAATGCCACCCTGCATAACAAACATACTTATTCCAACTCATCTCAACACAACTCATAACCCAAAGGCACATCCAAGAACTCAATTCAAAACATTCACACAAGCATAAACATCAAAATTTCATCCTCATAGAATATATATATACTTATCAAGTATTGGCCCAATTCTAATGACCATTTACAAAATGACTTTAATAACATACATAGCCAACACCTTGGCTAACAATTACGACCTAACAAAGTACTCAAGTCCTATACATGCCATACTAAAAATAAGTCTAAATTGTTATACCAAAGTGATGTCGATAGTGTGATTTCCAAAATCCGATGTTCCACGTTCCTCAAGTTATCTTGGCAATACTACAAGGAAAAAGGGCAATAAAAAGTTTGCATGGAAATAAATAGCAACAATAAGCTCATGATAAAATCCATCCATGACAATAATTAACCATACACAAGGTTATAGGCTACTTGCCATACTTACTCATACTTGCCCTTATTTAGCACATACCATGCCACATGTCGTAATTATTTCTTCGTGAATCATTCACGAGTACCTGTATTCACTCATTCGCATGTCTTTACTACTAATCCCATTTCTATTTCCAAACTCATCTATTTATCCCATTAATCACTGGGGATACTCAAAGACGCATTTTCATCGTCATTAATATAAGTACAAAGCCAATGCCATACCCCAGATGTGGTCTTACATGGGGTCACCTCTGAGTGCCGATGCCGTATCTCGGATATGGTCTTATACGAAAATCTCACATCAAGTATCGATGCCATATCCCGAATATGGTCTTATACGATTCTCATATTCAATACCGAAGCCATATCCCAGATATGGTCTTATACGGGATCTCAATTCGGTGCCGAGGCCATATCCTGGACATGGTCTTATATGGGACCTTATCCATTTCATGTCTCGATGATAGCATTTTTACAATTTTTACATTTATTATAGTCCACTAGGACTTCAACATCTCAACTTACTCATTCAACATCAAATACTCAACTTAGTAGAACATCATGTATTAATATAATACCAAATATTCTCAAACGTGCTAACATAACGTTGAATTTATCACATACAAACTTACCTCGACTTCAAAATAAGCTAGATCATCAATCTAGTCCGAGACTGTGTTCTTTCCCCAATCGAGGTAAACTCTTGGTTCTTCTTGCTCTATAATAGCAAATTAGCTCGTTTCAATCATCACATTAATAAAAGCATTTTAATAATCATGCTTTGGCAAAATTACTATTTTGCCCTTAGGCTTTTGGTAAAATGACCATTTTACCCCTAGGTGAACATTTAATTCTCTTATGGCTATCATCAAAAACCAACATTTCACACATTTACTACAAACTTTATAACCTTTACAACAAGGTTCAATTAGATGTTTTCATGGCAACACCTTTCACAAAAGTTGTGCATCTAACAACCAAGACTCATTTTCTTTCATAAAAATGCAACAATTAACAATGAAAGCTCTCATGGCAAATTTCTAAACTGTTCACCATATTACAAATTAGTCCCCTCATCAGAAAACTTAAGCTTTAGGGGTCCCAAAAGTACAACTATCATCAAGAAAAGCCATTAAAATCAATTACTAGTAAGGAGAAGAGTTTGCTGAAATTTTGCGATTTCAAAACCCCTATTTGGCTACCAATTTTTGGTAGAGAAGAAGAGAGAAAAAGATGATATTTTTCTCTTCTTTATTTTATTAATACAAGTCAATTTAGTCACCAACTTTTACCAACTTTGACTAATTTGTCCATCTTTGTCTTCTATGATCCCCTATGGCCGGCCAACTATTTACCATGGGGCTAATTGCCTTTTAAAAACCTCCCATTTGTAATCTATGGCTATTTGGCACCTTTAGCTTATAAAATAAAACTTTTTCACTTTATGCAATTTAGTCCTTTTTCGCGATTAAGCAAGAAATTGATAAAATTAAAGCACCAAAATTTTTATACACTTATACCATCACATTATAACTCATAAAATATCATGGAAATAATTTTCTCTAACCTCGGATTAGTGATCCCGATATCCCTGTTCTGTCTAGCCCCTAAATCGAGCTGTTACAATTCTCCCCTTAAGGATTTTCGTCCCTGAAAATCTTACCAGTGAAAAGGTTGGGATATTGGTTTCTCATTGTCTCTTTGGGCTCCCATGTAGCCTCTTCTATTCTGTGCCTTTGCCATAGTACTTTCACAAGGGCTATACTTTTTTTTCTTAACTATTTGACCTCACGCACCAAAATTTTAACCGGCTCTTCACCATAAGTCAAATCCAGTTGTATCTCTACCTCTGTTGGTACTATGACATGTGAAGGGTCTGAACGGTATCGACGCAACATGGATACATGAAAGACATCATGAATTTTTTCCAGCTCAGGTGACAAGGCCAACCAATAAGCTAACGGTCCTATCCTCTCGGTAACTTCATAAGGTCTGATATAATGCAGATTTAATTTGCCTTTCTGGCCAAATCTAAGGACCTTCCTCCATGGTGATACTTTCAGAAACACTTTATCACCGACTTGGAATTCAATCTCTTTCCTTTTTAAATCTGAGTAGGACTTTTGTCTATCTAAGGCCGCTTTCAAACACTCGCGTATCACCTTTACTTTTTCTTCAGATAAAAGGGCTTTCGGCACTTATGCCCATACAATGCCTCATAAGGTGTCATTTTCAAACTTGACTGGAAACTGTTGTTGTAGGCGAATTCCACCAACGGTAAGTATTTCTCCCAATTACTATGAAATTCCAAGACACAACATCAAAGCATGTCTTCGAGGATCTGAATTACTCTTTCTGACTACCTGTCGGTTTGTGGATGGAAGGCTGTACTAGAACTCAATTTTGTGCCCAAGGCCTCTTGTAGCTTTTTCCAAAACCATGACGTGAATCTCGGATCTCTGTCCGAAATGATCAACAACGGTACACCATGAAGTCTTACTATCTCTGACACATACACGTCCGCCAATTTATCAAGCGAATAATCGACTCATACTGGTATAAAATGGGCCGATTTCGTGAGCCTATCGACTATGACCCATACAACATTTTTCTTTTTGGGCGTCAACGGTAAACCCGTCACAAAGTCCATGGTAATACGGTCCCACTTCCACTCAGGAACCATAATGGGTTGAAGTAGACCCAAAGGTACTTGGTGTTCAGCTTTCACTTGTTGACAAATTAGACATCTCGATACAAACTCAGAAATGTCCTTCTTCATACTAGGCCACCATGTAACATCCTAGAATTAGGGGTTCTACATTTTGCGCTATTCTATGTGTTTGGCTTGCTTAGCTTGTTATTTAGGTGTGTTTGGGGGCCCTGGGGAGCTCGGGTTCGAGCTAGAGCCTTGGTAAAATTTTACTTTTTGGGCATAATGGGAGAGAGCTAGTGGAAGCAGGCCTTAAGGATAATTATTTGTGTTTGATGACACAAAAGTGAGCATAAGGTGGACTGGATGTGGCTTCACTGGTAGAGCAAAGGGGGAGGAGTTCGAATCCCATCTGCTGCATTATGGAGCTTTAATTTTTGTGCTCAAGGTAGGGAATAGGTGGCATTCGGCTGGGACTCTACCAAGGTCGTTGTTGAATGGGTCAAACAATTCGAAATGGATGGAGGAGAGAGCTTGGGGAGTTTGAATTGGTCAACCAATTTGAAATGGGGGATGGACAGTGAGTGGAGGAGAAAATCGAGGGATTTGGTGTGTGGAAGAAGTTTGGCCGAATGTGGGAAGATGTTAGGGGAGCATTTTCGGTTTTTAGCTAGTATGGGTGTGTGCCGAAATTCCCTTTAGTTCTTAGACATTTCTTTCTTAGCATATTCGGTCACAAGTATGTAGGGTGAGTGTGCCATTTTCTTTGTGGTGTAGCTAGTGTGCATTTTCGGTTTTAGCATTTTTAGGAAGACATTTCTTTCTTTTTATTTATCGAAACCTTTAGTGATTACCTCATTGTTCTCTTTTTCTGTCTTGTTCATTCAAGCCAAAACCCTTTTTTGTTCTGAGGTGTTTCTTCTATTCATCTCCTCCTTCAATTCTTCAAAGGCCGAATCACTCTTCTTCTACACTTCTTCTACTTCTACTTCTACTTCTTTTCTCTTTTCTCGTCTATTTCTTTCTTCACTAGCCGAACCTCAGTTTGCCTACTTTCTTCTCTTTTCTTTTCATTTCTTTCTTGTTCCATACTTGAGTCGAAACCCCTCTGGTGTCAAGCTAAATCCGTTTCTTTCATCTTTTGCTATTAGCCGAACACCAGGAAGCAAAGTGCTAGGATCCCTTTGGTTTGCCAAAAGTCCCTTTTCAATCGGTTTTGCTTGTTGCAAGGTATCGATTTCTCTCTTGATATGTTTTTTCTCTTCTCTCTTCTAAAGATCGAAGCAATCACCCTTCTACTCCTTCTTTTTTAGTCCGAACCTGAGTACCCTCTCCACCTTGAAGCGTGTTCATTCTTTCGTAGGAAGCCGGAGCTCTTGTCAGTAGTGGCCGAATCTAAGGCATCTTGGTGAGTAGGCTTTGGCCGAATGGGGGGGATTGGTTAGATACCCTCGTTCATGTTTCATTTAGACTGATAGGTCGCTTCTTCTTTATTTTGGAGCATCATTTCTAACTCGTGAGTTATTTAAGGACTCGTCCGGAATCACAAGCCGAATCCGTTGGTGTTCGGTTCTCCATTGATCAAGGTAATGAGTTCTCTCTGATTTCTGCTCGTTTATTCTCTTTTCACTCTCTCTGACATAACAAAAACCATTGTTTCTCTCTGAAAGTACTGTACTAATCAAGAATCTCTTCATGGATGTGAGTGCTAGCCGTTCTAAGGAAGTATCGACAAAGAAGCCTAAGGGGAGTGGACTCGTGGTCTCTACTCCTAAGTTCAAACGACGTAGGGTGTCTGCCGTTCGGGATTTTCCACTGGGTCGTGGGAGAGAGGCGACATCGGATCTGAATAGACAGATCGTAGTTGTTCGTGATAGTGAGGGTGTCGACGATTAGGAGTGTATAGTTCTTCGCATAATTAGGTATGTAATCTCACACCTTTATTCGTTATAATATGTAATACTCTGTGTGTCGGTTAAAATCCAAAAATGTCTAAAGGGGTAAGCTTCTGTGATACCCCTAGTGGGTGAGCATGGAAATAACCTAGGTACGTAAAATTTCGATTATACCCTTTCAGATGATTAGGCATGACTGTGTATTCTATTATTTGCTTATTTGGTACGTTCATGCATACACTAAAATATTATGCCATGATATGTTTCATGAGTTCGGGATATTATTGATTGGGGAAGTGTATTTCGATGACTCTGTCACATTATTTCGATGGCTCTGTCACATATTTTCGTGACTCTCTCACATTATTTCGGTGGCACTGCCACGATTTCAAGATGAGCAGCACGACTGCCATCATGGTATGTAGCGGATGAGGGTTGATTGTAGAAATCCCCATCGGTGTGTTATGGTTGGAACGGGTGGTGTGTAGCGGATGGAATCTAGGTTGGGCTGGGTTGCATTGCATGCTTTTATCTGTTTTACCATGTTAAAAGGGCTTAGGCACAATTCGTTTTCGTATGGAATTCGCCCAGTTTGATTTCGTAAGGGCTAAGGCCCAATTTGTATCTGCATGGGCTCGGGCCCAGCTAATGTTCGTTTCGGGGTTCACACACTGAGTTCTCGTAACTCACCCCTCTACTTAATTTTGCAGGTAATCCCTAGCTTTGAGGGTTCGGAGCCGAGGTGGACTCTATGGTGGCCATTCGTCCTTACTTCAGTAAATTAAGCTTCACTTTCTTTTAAGTTGTATTTTAATTTTGGAATTATGTTTTGTAATAAGGCCTCTGAGATTTTATTTGGTTCTTAACTTTTAATCCGACTGCTATCTTTTAATAAATGTTTAATACGGAGTTTTCTTAAACATTAATAACTATTTTCCAAATATTGCGTTTTTGGCAAATATTCAAATTTGGTTTCTACGAAGGCTGCTTTCAATTAATACTAACTTTTCTAAAATGGACACCGAATAAATCTGGATTTTATAACCAACGTTGAAACACCAAACGTTTTTTTTTAACGCAACATCTTCAACGAACTACTTCCCTAAACTATCACTCGGTTTTTTCAACTTCCTAATTCTCTTTTCAAAACAATATTGTTACTGGTTCTGATTGGTTATAAATTAAGTCCTTGAAGACAGCAGCCCTAATGCTTTTGCAAGGAAACTATTAAACAAGATGAAGTTTCATAAACAACAAAACATGAAGTTTAACAAACGAGTAGTTTCTTTAACAACCCTTCCATGTGACATGCCAGATCCGATCGTAACGTCTAGGTCGGGTTTGGGGTGTTACACACCAATACCACTTCCTTAAGTCATTGTACATTTTCGTGCTACCTGGGTGCACATTTAAACATTCGCTATGTGCTTCATGCAAAATCTTCCGAATAAGTTCATATTTTTTGGGTACACAGACCCTATCTCGAAAGGTTAAGCATCCATCTGGACTTTGCCTGAAAGTCTGATTCAGCATTGGACTCACATAAAACTCTTTTGGCTAGTAATTCACTTTCCTCTTTCTGCGCTTCATAAATCTCTTGAAGAAACAATGGTCTAGCCCTCAACTTGGCTAAAATGGAACCATCATCCAACAAAGCCATCTGAGTACTCATGGCTCTCAGCGCGAACAATGATTTTTTGCTCAAAGCATCGGCTACTACTTTCGCCTTTCCCGAATGGTAGTCAATCACTAACTCATAATCCTTAATCAGTTCCAACCATCTTCGTCGCCTTAAATTCCTTTTGAGTCATCAAATATTTTAGGATTTTATGGTCGGTAAAAATCCGACAATTTTCACCATATAAATGGTGTCTCCATATCTTCAATGCAAATACAATTGCAGCTAACTCCAAGTCGTGAGTCAAGTAATTCTTCTCATGCGGCTTTAATTGCCTAGAGGCATAAGCAATCACCTTGGCCACTTGCATAAGTACACAACCCAATCCATTCAGGGATGTGTAACATCCCGAATTAGGGCCTAGTCAGAACAGTGGTTTCGAGACCACAAATTCGACGTAAGAAAATTTATTTTTATTATATTTTTATAGTCTACAATTTCACGGAACAATTTCGTGAAAATTTAGTTCGAAAATTTTGACATTTGGCCACTCAATTTAGTCAAAAGGACTAAATTGTAAAAAGTACAAAACTTGAGTTCTAGAAGTTAGAGGTGTCAAATTGCTATGAAATTTTGAAGTAGAGGTTCTTAAATGGTAATTAGCCCATTGGTTAAATTTTTGGACAAAAATGGATATGGTATATGTTAGATAAGATATTTTTTTTATAAGGGCATTTTAATCCTTTTGTAAATTAAATGAATTAAAAACAAAATTAAAATGCCAAATTTTTCCATCTTCTTCATATGGACGAAATTTACCAAGGGAAGACATGGCTAGGGTTTTCTTAACTTTCCAAGCTCAAGGTAAGTCCGTTCTGGCTCCGTTTTTCAAGTTATTTACGGTTTTGGAGTCCCGGTAGCTCGATTTAGCTTATGCTACCAATAATTCATGCTAGGATTCATCTTTGGAAAATTACCCATAAGTGAAAAGTTCGTATTTTGATGTTTTATGGTAGAATAAGAATCTTGAAATTATGTTAAATAACTTTTACTAAGCGATTTTAAGTGAAAACGAGTAAAACGACATAATCGGTAAAAATACCTAATGTCCATAAGTGTATGTTAGAGTAAGAATTTGATGTTTCCATAGAAGGGAAAAATGATCAGCATGTTATAAAACATAATAATAAGGGCTGAAGTTTAATTTTCGAGTATTGGGGCAAAAGTGTAAATATGTAAAAGTTTAGGGGCAAAATTGTAATTTTACAAAAGTTTGAGTTAGGGACTGTTTTGAGTAGTACATTAATTAAATAAGTGAAATGTGATATTTTAGACCCCAAAAAAATGAGATTTGGACCTAGAACGAGAGGAAAATCGAAAATCAAGAAAGTTGGTAAATTGTCGTTTCTGGATCCGAGGTAAGTTGGTGTGTAAATAATAATGCAATAATGTTGTAATGTATGTTTGAAACCTAAATTGTGGTATTAAATTGATTTTGCTGAATTACATGTTTTGTATATTATGTTGGTGAATTGATTTAATAATAATGTTTATGATAAAAGGTGACATAGGTAACATGGAAAATGGGTCGAAATGTTGTGCTTAAAGGTGTTTTCTATGATTATGGTTATTATGTGAAATGGAAAGTTGATATGCAAATAATGCATTTATTTTACTTGTTCAATAATTATTTTGCTAGATATTATGGAAATCATTGGGTGATAAATATAATATGAAAATGTATGGAATATGAAATTCTCGATTGAACCTTCGGAAAACCGAGAGATACATAGCACAAGAAAGCTACGAGATGGCAAAATTTGATATGTAGCTAGGCCACATGGATGATAAGGGACTTTCACCATGTGTGCAAGAAAGCTACGGGATAATAATTTCATATGTAACTAGGTCACAGGTGTAATACTGTGTGTATACCATGTGTACAAGAAAGTTACGGGTTATGAGTAGCTAGGTCACATGAGTGGTTCCTAGTGTTGGACACCATGTAGACAAGAAAGCTACGAGATGGAATGGCTAGGTCACATGGGTGATAAGAGACCTTCACCATGTGTACAAGAAAGCCGAGTTATGTGTAGGTGGAGCTATGTGCTGAGACCACCGAGTATCGGGTGTTTCCCGAAGGGGTTCAATGAGATAAATTACTAATGGTGATTGGTACGATCATGTTATGAATAAGTGCAAGAGTGAATGTGATCAATTGAGAAATGTGGCAAATGTACGTGTGAGCAAGGGTGCATGTGACTATGTGTATATATGCATAATGTGTTTGATATGTGATACGTGATTGAAATTGTGGTAAGGCTGATATGGTGTGAGCGCCATTATGAGTAGTCGTAAATATTGGTGATGATTATTCATTTGTATGGCTAGTATTGAACATGCTTGGTGTTATGTGTGCATATATGGAAGTAATATAAAGAAAACATGGGAGAGTAAAATTTTCAGTAAAATAGATTGAAACAGCAACAATTACGTGATTTTGAAAAATCACCATAAATACTAGAAATTTAATTATATGTTGGATGAGATATTGATTTAAATCTTATTGAGTCTATTTTCATATAAAAGAAACATAGAAAGAAAGGATTTGTATATTTTGAGATATTTAGATATTTGTGAGACTGGTTCAGAGTGATTTCGAGATCCCCTGTTCTGACTTGGAAATATCATTTAAAATTGTAAAAAAATAATTTTGGGACATAATTTATATGGTTAGATTCATTATTGAGTCTATTTTTATAAGAAACAAACTAGAACATAATTTTAATTCTGTACAAAAAGGTAACTAAATTTTAGCGAAGAATGGTTGGAACTATTGGACAGCAGAACAGGGGAGACTTTGAAGAATAAATTGTACTAATTGGCTAAACCAAAAATTCTGAAACTTTTATGGTAATAAGATATTTGAGTCTAGTTTCAGGTAAAATTATTGGATCTTAATTCGGAGTTCCGTATCTCAAGATATAAATAATTTAGTGACTGTGACTCGAGTAGATAGCTTGAGATGAACATGAATAAAAAGTGGAACTATGTGCAATTATGATTGTATTATCTTGAGAACATATTGTGAAGATTTATAAAAGCCTGTTAATAAATCACTTATTATTTACATATTTACTTACTAAGCTTTGTAGCTTACTTCCCTTCATTTCCCATATCTTATAGGGTTGTATGCTAACTCAAGTTAGAGATCGCCGGAAATGTAACCACACTATCAAGCTATCATCGTGGGGTAAAAGTGAATACAAACCTCTTAAGTTTATGGCATGTATAGGGGACTTAGTCATTTGTATATGTTATAATTGGTTTGGCTTAAAATGTTGGCCTTTAATATTTAGCAGTTCATTTTGTATAATTTGGATGAAATTTTATGACTCAGTTTAATACGTTTACAAGTGTATGTGTTTTGGTAATGCCTCGTACCCTATTCCGGAGTTGAATACGGATAAGGGGTGTTACAGGATGCATCACTGTAAACTACAAATTCTCTTCCAGGTTCAGGTTGCACCAAAACAGGAGCCTCAGTCACAGAGTCTTCAGTTTCTCAAAACTCTGTTGACACTTTTCTGTCCAATCAAACTTCGCGTCTTTTTGCAATAATCTTGTCATTGGAGTAGCTATCATGGAAAACCCCTTGACAAAAGCCTATAATAGTTGGTTAGGCCTAGAAAACTCCTTACTTCGGTTATGCTCCTCGGTGGTTTCCAATCAACAATTGCTGAAATTTTACTTGGGTCGACTCTAATTCCATCTCCCGAGACAATGTGCCCCAAAAATCCTACTTCCTTAAGCCAAAATTCGCTCTTGCTAAACTTGGCATACAATTGTTTTTCTCTCAAAATTTACAGAACCATACTCAAATGCTCGACATGTTCATTCTCATCTCAAGAGTAGATCAGGATGTCATCGATGAAGACCACTACAAACTTATCCAAGTATGGACGAAAAATGCGGTTCATCAGGTCCATAAAAATGGCAGGGGCATTTGTTAGACCAAAAGGCATGACCAAAAATTCATAGTGGCCATACCTAGTCCTAAATGCGGTTTTCGTTACATCCGAGTCCTTGACTCTCAACTGATAGTACCCGGACCTCAAATCTATCTTGGAAAATACCGTGGCTCCCTTCAATTGATCAAATAAATCATCGATTCTTGGCAACGGGTACTTGTTCTTCACAGTTATCTTGTTGAGTTACAGATAATCTATGCATAATATCAGAGAACCATCTTTCTTCTTTACAAATAAAATGGGAGCACCCCACGGAGAAAAACTCGGTCTTGCAAAACCTTTATCCGTTAGCTCTTGCAACTGTGCTTTCAACTCTCTTAGCTCGGTTGGAGCCATTATATATGGAGCAATAGAAATGGGGGTAGTACCTAGGGATAGCTCAATCCCAAATTCAATCTCTCTAACTAGAGGTAACCCTGGCAATTCCTCCGAGAAAATATCAAGATACTCGCATACTATGGGAACCGACTCAATTTTCAATTCAGTCTCTTTAGTATTCATCACAAAGGCGAGGTAAGCTCTGTACCCTTTTCTTAAATACCTCTGAGTCGACAAGGATGATATCACTGCTGGTGATCTATCTTGCTTATCTGGTTGAACAAGAATAAAATCCCCATTTCCATTTCTCAACTCAGTAAGCTTCTTCCCACAATTCACAATTACACCATGAGTAACTAACTAATCCATCCCAAGGATGACATCAAACTCATCAAACGGCAATAACATAAGATCAACCAGGAAACAATAACCCATAATCATCAAAGGGCAACCTTTGCAAACTCTATCAACCAACATATATTTGCCTAGAGGACTAGACACTCTTATTACAAATTCAGTAGACTCTATAGGCATGCTTATGCAAGAGACTAATTTCATGCATATGTATGAGTGGGTAGATCCCGGATCAATTAAAGCTATAACACGAGTATCATAAAGAGAAAATGTACCCGTGATTACGTCGGGAGAAAATGCCTCTTCACGAGCACGAATGGCACCTGTTCTCGCCGGTGCTCTACCCTCAATTCTTGCAGCCTGCTCTCTAGGTGGATTCTTGTTACCCATTTCATTTCCTGGGTTTCTCTGTGGTTGTAACACCCCAAACCCGGCCCATTCTCTATGACCGAATTTGAAATGCCACTGCGGAAAACGTTTGAAAAACTTTTGACTTAGAGTTAAAAACATAAAATTTTGTTGTCTTTACTAAAACATTGTGTAATTAAAATTCCAAATAAAATTAAGTTGTTTAAAATAAAACATTTTCAAATAATAACGACAATCCAACTTAAAACATAATAAAAGTCCTTAAATACTTTAAATGGCCCTTATTACAATAAATAACCTTTCATAAGAAAAATGTGTAAAACAAATAAATTTATCTTCTGTATGGGCCACCTCGTATCCACTCCCAACCCGGTCCAAACTTTATGCATCACCTGAAAGGTTTGAGAAAAATTGGGTGAGTCACACAGACTCAGTGTGTAATTAATCCACTGAATTCCACCCACATGTTAACCACATATAAACCCATATATCAGATAACAAAATTTCATATTCACATATTATCACATTCTAGGCTTGGCCCACATTCATATCACATATCAGGTAACAGGGTAATTAACCCCATAATTCCACATATCGGGCTTAACCCATTTCCATACTGATCCACATTTATAAATTGGGCTTGGCCCATTTTCACATTAATTCACATATCCATTGAGATTATGCAAAATGCACCCAACCCAACCTAGGTCCATCCTCTACACACCCCCGTATCCAGCCACCACACACCAGGGGATTATCAAATCACCCTCTCCTTTTTACTCCAAAAGGCAATCAATGCCGTCCACGTGCAATTAAGCACAATAATCCACAACGCGACCTCGGTCAGCGCCAATCACGATGTAGCCGTAGCTAACACCAAAACCACGATGGGACACAAAGTCACTCATCAACCACGATATGGCACATAGCCGATATCAACCACGATGAGGCACACAGCCACTCATCAAGCCATGCGAACTTAATCGCAAATAATCCACAACGTGACCTTAGTCAACGTCAATCCATGATGTAGCTCAAGGCTAACATCAAACCACGTACTCGAAGTACACCCGTACCTTCTTTCATATCATATCCCAACCCATGCACATGCAACATTCCATAATGGCATAAAATAGTGATGCATGAGCATGTTCATCAAGCATATTATCACATATTCATATTAGAAATCACTTTTTATCATCAGATTTGGTACTTACTGGATTATCGACATACCCCTTGAGGGTATCCGTATCACAATTTCCTTTGCACAAGTTAGCACATATTTAATACATACAGATATAACACAAATACCCGGAAAACGGTAGGCTAACTACACACCTGCCTATTAGTGAAATCCCGAACTACTCGAATCTAACACGATCTCAAAACGTGGTTCTTCCTTCTCCCTTAAAGCCGATTTGGTCTCCTACCAAATCCCAAATCACACTCTGAGTTCCCTTCCTTTAGCTACACACAAAAGAACACCTTTTATGGCACTAAGAACATTCGGCCATGCCACAAAACTATAAACAAGGCCATACAGCCACACCAACAAATCCCAAAGGGTTATCAAACGTAATACCAAGTCTTACCTATTGACTTACCCCAAAAAGATTGTCAAAGATTTGAAGCTTAGAACGATTGCATCCAAAGTCCCGAGGAGTCTATCTTCCAAAACTGATTGAAGAAAACCAAATGAAATCCTTCCCTTATTGATATTCGGCCAAGTCAAATCAAGAAGGAAGTAGGAAGTTTCGGCTATGGTTTTGAAAGAAGAAAGCAATTGATTTGTGGCTAGAAAGAAATGAAGTATGTGAGTAGCAAAGAAAATAGAAATAAGAGAGGGAGGATTCGGCTTAAGCAACAATGGAAGAAAAGAAAAGAGAATTTGGGGAAGAAAGAGGTTCGGCCAAAAGAGAGTAAAAGAAGATTTGTAAGTGTTAACAAATATGAGAAGTAAAGAAAAGAAAGATGAGAACCAATAGAGGTTCTTTTCGGCTACAAAGAATTGAAAGAAGAGAGGGAAGTTCCAAATGGTTTCGGCCAAATGCCTATGAAGAAAAACAACAAACACTAAAGGACATTCGGTTTTGATTCATTTTGGTGCACTTAAGAGAAAAATTGGTAAAGTTCAAAAGGGATTTGATATGGCTCAAAACAAGAAATGCAAAGTATTTCCTAACTAACCGAATATGACCAATAACCAAAAGAAATTTTTGGCACCAACTAGAAATCAACAATACAAAATTCGGTCACTCCCCCCTAAGCTCCAAAACCGTCCAAATACATGGACTAAAGGCCATCAAAGAGTTTCCAAAACATTCTCCAACATTCAAGCCTCTTCTCAACAATTTTGAATTAAACATACTCCTAATTTTCTCCTTATTTCCTCCTATTCACTCACAAAACTTAAGCCAACCCCCATAGTCCAAGAAACCGTCCACATTCATGGACAAAATGACCATAAAAATATTTCCAAAACAACTTTCCATCATCCAAGCCCTTTGTCCCCTTATCCTACCTTAACCCCTTGATTCTTATCCCAAAATACAAGCTTTCCTATTTTGCTATTCAACTTGCCATAAAATCTAAAGTCTAACTTACCATAATAAAGTTTGACCGTCCATCAATGCTAGAATGTACAAAAATAAAATCCTCAATATGCTTTCCATGCTACTCGAACCACTTCCCTCAAGCAACCTTTCAAGCTCCTTATCCACTATGCCACTAACTCCTCATGTGCTTTAATTAACACTTAAATTAACTTAAGTGTCAAGCTCACTTACTCCACTTCATTAAATTCTTCAAACTAAAAATTATTCTAGCCTCATTAATAAAATCAAGCCCTCACAAGACTATACTAAACATACACAATTCATACCTGAGCTAACACAAATAATAAAATAATACTCAAAATTTTCCTAAAGCCCCAAGGCCCAACCTACTAGGCCCAATTTCGGGATATTACAGTGGTCTTCCTCTAGCAGCACTTCCCGGTCTTGCATTCTGAGACTTCTCTTTCTCGCCTAACTCGGGGCTATCTCTGATTATGTGGTCTAAGGACCCGCATCTAAAACAATCCTTCTTATTTGCTCGGCACTAACCAGAATAGCGCCTGCCACACTGCGAGCACTCCCGTCTACTCGGTCGGGCATTACCGCACTAGCAACTGATGTGGTCTGCGTTTTAGACCCCGAAAATTGTTTTCCCTTACTTCGTTTTGAAAACCCGAATGAAGTGGCTAATCGAGTAGCGAAAACCCTTGATTTCTTAGATGAGGATTGGAGTGAATTGTTCAGTTGTCTTTTCCTCGAGTCACGAGACTCAATCTCAGCTCTTCTTTTCTCTTTAGCCTACTCTTCAGCCTTACAGGCTCTATCTACCAACATTACAAATTCTTTTAGTTCAAGGACTCTAATGTATAAACGGATATCTTTATTTAACCCGTCCTCAAATCTCTTGCACATGATGGCCTCGGTAGACACGCACTCCCAGGCATACTTGCTAAGCCTACGAACTCTCGTTTGTAATCGGTCACTGACATACGGCCTTGCTTTAATTCCAAGAACTCTTTTCTTTTATGGTCGATGAACCTCTAGCTGATATACTTATTCCGAAATTCCTCTTGGAAGAATTCCCAACTAACTCTCTCCCTTGGTACCACCGACACAAGGGTATTCCACCACCGATAGGCCGAATCTCTCAAGAGAGATACCGCACACTTCAAGCACTCCTCAGGCGTGCATGATAACTCATCTCGAGCCAGAATTCTGCTCTCTCCGGATCGTCATCCTTACTAGCCCAGAAGTCCTCGGCTCCTTGCTTTCGGATCTTATCGACCAGAGGTCTTTCTCTTCTTACTACCTCAACCACTTGAGGAGCTATCGGAGCTGGTTGAGGAATAAGTGGGGTGGAGGGGGTTGAGCATTAGGATTTGCTCGGGTGTACTCAGTATACTAGTTGCTCATCATACGGAGAAAGGCTTCTCGAGCCTCTTCTCCCTGACCCAAGGTTTCGGGTCTACTATTCGCTGGCTCGGTCCCTTGAGCGAGAGCCGACACATTACTCGCAGCATCATCGACCGCAGTTCGGTCTAGATCAGAATCCATTTACTACATAAAAATGCAAATTTAAAACGTCAGGAGCCATCACACTATCATTACTCAATTACTCTTGCATATGGCATGTATAGCTAAACTCATACTTACGCTAAGTTAGTCCTAGAATCAACTAAACCTTAGCTCTGATACCAATAAATTTAACACCCCTTACCCGTGTTCGAAGCCAGGATCGGATTTGAGGCATTACCAAACTTAAGTTGCTTAAACATATCACATTGGGCTATAAAATTTCTTTTTACCATAAACAGTTTCTATATAAACCCATATTCTGCTTATTCTCGGCCTACAAGGCCCTAAGCATACTTCCGAGAGGTTTCAGAATAAAACTAGGAACTTTTACGAACTTAGAAAATTCTTCATCAAAATAGGGGCCACACGCCCGTGTTGTCCTAGGGATACGCCCTTGTGCCCCTAAGACATGCCTGTGTCTTTCACCCATGGTCAACACTGACTTATTTCACACGGCCAGACACACGCCCGTGTCCCTCACACGGCCTCGACACACCCGTGTCTTAACCTGTGTGCCAAAACCTTGGCATTCTGTTTATGACATCATCATCTCACTATGGTCACACGGCCAAGGCACACGCCTATGTCCTTAGACCAAGTGTCGAATTAAATTCCAATTTAAAGTGTAGACTTCACACGGCCTGGGTACACGCATATGTCCAAGGCCGTGCCTCCCACACGGCTGAGACACATGGCCGTATCTCTGCCCGTGTGTTTACTACTGAGCATAATCACTTGCAAGCCTAGCATGCAAGGGGACACACAGCTGGTCAACACGCCAATAGGACTGACCGTGTGTCTCACACGGCCTAGACACACACCCGTACGCCTACCCATGTGGACATTAAAAAGGCTATATCCCAAGCCAAATGTCACCCTACATAACAAACATACTTATTCCAACTCATCTCAACACAACTCATAACCCAAAGGCACATCCAAGAACTCAATTCAAAACATTCACACAAGCATAAACTTCAAAATTTCATCCTCATAGAATATATATATACTTATCAAGTATTGGCCCAATTCCAATGACCATTTATAAAATGACTTTAATAACATACATAGCCAACACCTTGGCTAACAATTACGACCTAACAAAATACCTAAGTCCTATACATGCCATACTCAAAATAAGTCTAAATTGTTATACCAAAGTGATGTCGATAGTGTGATTTCCAAACTCCGACGTTCCACGTTCCTCGAGATATCTTGGCAATACTACAAGGAAAAAGGGCAATAAAAAGGGGTAAGCGTAAAGCTTAGTAAGTTTGCATGGAAATAAATAGCAACAATAAGCTCATGATAAAATCCATCCATGACAATAATTAACCACACACAAGGTTATAGGCTACTTGCCATACTTACTCATACTTGCCCTTATTTAGCGCATACCATGCCACATGTCGTAATTATTTCTTCGTGAATCATTCACGAGTACTTGTATTCACTCATTCACATGTCTTTAGTACTAATCTCATTTCTATTTTCAAACTCATCTATTTATCCCATTAATCACTAAGGATACTCAAAGACGCATTTTCATCATCATTAATATAAGTACAAAGCCAATGCCACACCCTAGATGTGGTCTTACATGGGGTCACCTCTGATTGCCGATGCCATATCCCGGATATGATCTTATACGGAAATCTCACATCAAGTATCGATGCCATATCCCAGATATGGTCTTATACAATTCTCATATTCAATACCGAAGCCATATCCCGGATATGGTCTTATACGGGATCTCAATTTGGTGCCGAGGCCATGTCCCGGACATGGTCTTATACAGGACCTTATCTATTTCATGTCTCGATGATAGCATTTTTACATTTATTATAGTCCACTAGGACTTCAACATCTCAACTTACTCATTCAACATCAAATACTTAATTTAGTAGAACATCATGTATCAATATAGTACCAAATATTCTCAAACATGCTAACATAACGTTGAATTTATCACATACAAACTTACCTCGGTTTCAAAATAAGCTAGATCGTCGATCTAGTCCGAGACTTTGTTCTTTCCCCGATCGAGGTAAACTCTTGGTTCTTCTTACTCTATAATAGCAAATTAGCTCGTTTCAATCATCACATTAATAAAAGCGTTTTAATAATCATGCTTTGGCGAAATTACTATTTTGCCCTTAGGCTTTGGTAAAATGACCATTTTACCCCTATGCTCAGAAATTGATTCTAATCATGTTTCTACCTTCAACAAGCCTAGGTGAACATTTAATTCTCTTATGGCTATCATCAAAAACCAACATTTCACACATTTACTACAAACATTATAACCTTTACAATAAGGTTCAATTAGGTGTTTTCATGGCAACACCTTTCACAAAAGTTGTTAATCTAACAACCAAGACTCATTTTCTTTCATAAAAATGCAGCAATTAACAATGAAATCTCTCACGGAAAATTTCTAAACTCTTCACCATATTAAGAATTAGTCCTCTCATTGGAAAGCTTTAGCTTTAGGGGTCCCACAAGTACAACTACCATCAAGAAAAGCTATTAAAATCACTTACTAGTAAGGAGAAGAGTTTACTAAAATTTTGAGCTTTCAAAACCCTTATTTGGCTGCCAATTTTCACTGGATAAGAAGAAAGAAAGAGATGATATTTTTCTCTTCTTTATTTTATTAATACAAGTCAATTTAGTCACCAACTTTTACCAACTTTGACTAATTTGTCCATCTTTGTCTCCTATGATCCCCTATGGCCGGCCAACTATTTACCATGGGGCTAATTGCCTTTTAAAGACCTCCCATTTGCAATCTATAGCTATTTGGCACCTTTAGCTTATAAAATAGAACTTTCGCACTTTATGCGATTTAGTCCTTTTTCGCGATTAAGCAAGAAATCGATAAAATTAAAGCACCAAAATTTTCATACACTTATATCATCAGACTATAACTCATAAAATATCATGGAAATAATTTTCTCTAACCTCTGATTAGTGATCCCAAGATCACTGTTTCGACTAGCCCCTAAATTGGGCTGTTACAAAAAATGTACCATCCCGATGAGATTAAAGGACAACAAAAGAGGGACAATGTAGATTTTATAAATTTTCTTAATTTATTTAAATCCCTTAATTTCGCTATTAGAGCTTATAGAAAAAATTCTAAAATATGTCAAATATTTAAAAAAAATCATAAAATGGCGTAGGGAAATGAAAAAAAAAAGGTGAGCAAATTGACATCGATGCATCTAATTGCAAAGATACCTCTGAAGTTAAAAGATCCGAGTAGCTTTACAATCCCAATAGAGATTCAAATTTTTGGTTTATTTTCATTGAAGACATGGCCATGATTTTTTAGATTTGTATCCTCGATTATCTACCGATTGATTCAAATCTTGATCTACACAATAATTCATTTCACTTTATCAGTTTCAATTACCTTATAACATCTTATTCAATTTATATGACAATTTAATTTCATTTTTCACAATTTCCCTAAAGTTTCACATTTTATTCAATTTAGTCCTTAAAACTGAAGCTATCATTTCTTCCACATTTAAGCCCTTTTTTTCCAATCCAATTTTGATCACATCCTTCTACAGACCTCTAATAACTATAATTATAGAAATTTCATGCTAATTTTGAATTATTTCATTTTAGTCCCTATACTCTAAACTAGTATTTAAACTTTACAATTTAGTCTTATTTTTTCATTTCTAAGCTTAGAAGCTAACATTGAAACACCAAAAGCTTCAAAAATATCTATGGCAACATTATAAAACTTTAACAGTATCACAATTTAATCCCAAGGCTAGCTAAATTAAGCTACAAAGATCTCAAAAACATAAAATTTACGAAAAACAGGCTCACTTTGGACATATATGCAATGGTTGAATGTTTTGAAGCTTTTTTAATGGCTTCCAAGCTTTCTCACTTTGTTTTTAGACGGTGAAAGGTTGAAGAAACAAGAAAATAATAACTTTGGTTTTATTTTACTATTTAAAATATATGAATTATTTAATTAATAAATTAACATATAACTTACTAAATTATAAACACATGATCGTCCACCATCATTTAAAGTGGTTTAATTTCCATATAAACCCCTGAACAATTACTATTTAAACCTTTTAATTAATAAAAATCAATAACGATCAACTTTTACGATTTTTATGATTTAGTTTTTGTACCTTAATTACTAATCATTCAATAAAATTACTGAAAAAAATTAATATAATGCTATAATATACTCGTAAATATTAAATCATCAAAAAAG
Source organism: Gossypium australe (assembly GCA_005393395.2). Lineage (NCBI taxonomy): Eukaryota > Viridiplantae > Streptophyta > Magnoliopsida > Malvales > Malvaceae > Gossypium > Gossypium australe. Next base: position 46,492,077 of record CM016625.1, on the reverse strand, counting down.
GAGGTTTTGAGACCATTATTTTCGGCAGCACTAAAAAATGAGTTGTTACATAATATGTTTTGACATAGGTTCATTTGGCATTTGATTAAATATATTGAAATGAATAGAATTGTAATAGGTTGAACTCATGTTGAATTGTTTTTTTTATTAGAAATGGTTAAATGATTTGTTTGGTATGAAATGTTATGAGTTTGGGATGTTTTTATGTGTACTGAGTTGTGTAAATGATATAGATTGTTTGGCACATATTGAATTGGGATTCAAAATGACATTTTTAACAAAAGTAAGGTTCACATCACGACCATAATTGTCCAACGTCGCAATGTGGCCGACAGTGAGTGATGTCGCAAAGTCAATATACATAAAGTCACGCCGTGACTTATTGGTGACATCACGACGTGGAGGATTTGAGGTTGCAACATCAGACTTGAATTTTTAAAACTTTATAGTTTGGTCCTAATTCAAGCTCAGGTTAACAAGAGAGCTTTTATAAGCTCATGTATGACCAAAAATGATTGTGATTATGCACTTAAATGTTTATTATTTATATATTTAAATGATGATATGTTCCATGATGTTTTGAATTTATTAAATTGATGATCATAGCATCTCGTAGCTCGAACTCGACGATCGGGTCTGGTATAGGATGTTACGATGTAGTGGAGGTTTCGTTCTTATTGTGCTTTACATCACCTTCAGGCCATGCACTTAATTGTATCTTGGTGTGATGTAGTTATATTTTTATGAACCCTTTGGTGTGGTAGGAGGGATTTTATATGATGCCTTCGGGTCAGCACTCATGTGCTTTCTAGTGTGGTGGAGGATTCCTATGAATCTGAGTCTCCTACTAGTGTTTACTAAGGACTACGTATCATTGGAAAACTAAAAGCACAATATATGAGAAGATTGAATCAAACATGAATCATGAAATGAATTTTAGAGGCTAAACATGACTTGGCTAAATGCTACAAAAAGAATGAAAATATAAAACGTGAGAAAGGTGGACTAAATATGAATTATGAAGCAAATTCTAGAGAATTAAACATCTTTCTTTAATGCCCTCATAATCTATGAGTTGATATTTAATCATAGGACTATAAGAAATTAAAAAAAAAATTATTAATGAATCATGCGTCTAAACTAGCTCAAGGAAATTGACTTATGAGGAGTATGAAATGAGATTTAAACTACATTTACATTAATTATAATTATATTGTAAATTGGTAAGGAATGAGCAAAGCCTTAAATGAATTAAACCTCATAGTTTGGGGATTTAGTGCGCTTAATGTAGTATTTTTGTCTATATGTACTTGTATTTTTTGAACAAATGGTTTAATAAATATCCATAAATTTCATTAATATCTTTGTATATTGTCCTGAAAAAATTTTGCATGCAAAGCAAAATGAAAACAAATATCGACTTACTAATTATCTAACGTTTAAGTAATACTAAGTAGCATCACGTGGTTGTATCGTAATACGGAAAGACGACTTATATTAGTAGATAATCTAAACACATCCTCTGTCTAATCGACATTGAGCAAATCGATTGAAAGATTAATATGTCATCTATCAAGCTCAATTGGGGAGATACATTGTCTTGGGTATCGGAGTGGATGACTCCTAGAAGATAGAGACATAGTTGTGTCTAACTAGATTGATAATACATCGGATAGGACCTAAGTAGAATAGATCGTAGATTCGTTTGTGGATTTATTCACTTGTGAGGTTCATAGTGCAGCATACTTTAATCCTGAGTGGATGATGGGCTATGTATGTGTTACTCATATCCTTTGATGTAACTAAAAACATGAGTTCAAATAGATAAGGAGCCAAAGCTAGTACGTTGGGTATACGATTTCTGTAGTATATAGTATCATTCAACAATAGTGGAACTCATAGCCCAATAAAGGGTAAATGATATCCTCTCATCGACGTTACATGATAGATGAAAAATAAACATGGTTATGAGTCATTTACCTTTGTGACAAACAATTTAATTACTATTTGATAGTAATTGACTTTTTATGAATAAAGATGTCATGGTTACCATGAGAAAAAATAGGATCATACTGGGAGAACGAATTTATCCCAAAGAGATTAAGGATATTCTATGAGGGCAACACACTTATGACAAGTTCACTGGATGAGCACTTATTAAGTAGTTTTTGTAATGATATATAATAAGGGAGAGCTCGGTCACGATACTTTAGTGGAATGACTAAATAATGTTGTAATTAGTAGGCGTAAAACTAAAACTTAATTACAAATTATTTGAGCCCTGATTATATATGCCCAATCGGTCCCTCTACTAGCTCGAGATAACCAGAAACGAATTGCATGTAAGAACCAATAATATGAAATGAATGAAAACAATGAAGACAAATAGATCTTATGTATCACTAACCTCTCGCTACGTACAAAAGATGACTTGAGAATAAATTTAAGTTCTTTGAAATATTATTTAATTAATTTTAATTAAATAATTAAAGTTCAAAAATAAAATTAAATTAATTAGTCATTATGAATTTTTTAAATAAAAAATTAAATATATTTCCTCATATATTATATTCAAGTTACATGGAGTTAATGGACTGTTTGATGGACATGGCCAAGAACTGGTTGGATTAAGCTTAATGTTGACGCTGTTGTCTTAGATGGCATGGAGAGAGCTATAGTCGGGGGTTTGTTTGGGGATCATGATGGACAGTGGATTCAAGGACTTAGTGGGAGGTCAAGCTTCTGTTCCATTCTTGGAGCTGAGATCTGGGCAATAATTGAAGGATTGGAGTTGGCATTGTCATTGGGCTTTAGAAAAGTGGAAATGGAAACAGGCTGATTGTCTTTTATGAATTTGATATAGAGGCTGTAGAGTAATGGTGCTGAAGATGCCTTAGTACTTCATCTCAGTCGAATTTGCTTCAAGCCTTGGATGGTCACATTCCAACACATTAGTAGAGTTGCTAATAGATCAACTGGTGTAATGGACAAATTGCTACTCTTAGATACACTGGAAACCAAGTTCTTTGTGGATCCACCTAATGGAATCATTCAACTTGTAGAGAATGACTGGAGTGAAAGCGTCGCTGCTGATTTTAGTACTCATACTATTTACTTATTAATCTTGTTCATATGGTCAAAATCTGGTTCTTAGTTCCACCTGTTGGCTTTTAGGAAATGTTATTTCTAGGCCCTTCTTTCTGCTTGCAATCCTTGTTTAAATTTGGTTTGTTAGATAAATTTCTAAATATAGTACTTATTGAATTGTGTGAAATTGGTCTCTTTAATTTTATTTGTTTAAAATTATTTTTTTACCTTTCGAATTGCATTTATTTAGTCCCCAGTCTAACATTTTTTGTCAATTCCATTAGATGTAGTTACGTGGCTTCTTCTAAATGTACACAAATTTTTTTATCACTGCATAATTACACGTTGGATTTGAAATAGTTAAAAGTTCAATGTAAAACTCAAAAGTTGGTCATACACTTAAAAAGGAGCAAAAGTTGCGAAAAAAAAAGAACGTGAAAACTAAGTGAAACCTTAGAGCCATTACTCAAAAAATTAAAATAAAAAGATTGTGTAAAGTTACCACTACTAAAAAGAAAAATATTTCAAAAAATTTTAAAGTTGTATGAGTGAGGATACGAGGGGCCTTCCTGGTTAGACGGTCAAAAAAGTAAGGAGGAGAGAAGAGGACCTTCCCGATGACGAAGGAAGGAAAGAGCAGGCAAAGCCAGTAGGTTCTAAACCTTTCTCGTTTAGAGATGCAGTGATGCATTCGAATCCGTTGAAAAATTCTCTGAATAATAAGTGGGCAGATGATGATATTGATTTAATGGATGGTGATATAAGAAATGAAGTTATTGATGGAGTTCCCTCAATTGGTTTTTCTGATAGAATCTATTCAATAATTGAGGAGAGCGTGTCAAAAAATGTGGTCATCAAACTTTTAGGGGGGAGATAGGATACAATGCCTTATGGAACAAAGTTTTGTTATGGAAACCATCTATGCGATTCCAACTTATGGATATTGAAAATGACTATTTTCTAGCTAAGTTTGAATCTTTTATGGACTATAGTAACATTCTTTCGAATGATCCATGGGGGATTTACGAACAGTATTTGATGGTTCAACATTGGACGAAGCAGTTTTCTCCATTACAATCGTTCCCCCATAGTGTTGTTGTATGGGTCCGTATACTAGGTTTATCAAGATCACTGTACAAGAGAAGTATTCCCCAGGCTATCAATAAAATGGTGGGGAATGTAATCAAAATTGATTTAATGATGGATAAAGGAGCAAGGGGTCAATTTTCCAGATTTGCAATTCAAATTTACTTAAGGAAGCCGCTCATTTCCAGAATAAGAATCGCTAGCAGGATCCACAAAGTGGAGTACGAATCTCTTCCAACGGTTTGTTTTGGCTGTGGCACCTTTGGGCACTTGAAAGGAGATTGTCCTCAATCAAAGATAGTGAAGAATATGGAGAAAGGATCAGGTGAAGCTAAGGATCCTGTTAGATTAGACCAACATGAAAACATTGGATCAACTCAAGAATGGGTTGAAAATGAAAGGTTCGGTGAGTAGATGATTGTGGATTGTCAGAGTTGTAGACAAATTCAGAGGAACGATAATAGACAAGAGTGTGGAAAAGGAAACAATCTTTCTGGATCTCGATGAGAATGGTACAGCTATTTTAAATTTTGAGAAATAGAAGGAACAAAGAGATAATTTACCTGTTGAATTACTGGGTAAGGGTCAAGAAAAGCTAACTGCATCTGTTACAAAGATTATGAATGAGAGAAAATTTGATGGGGGTAATAAGGGGAAGAATACTAAAGATAAAGGCCATAAAAAAGGTTGTAGATGTTAAAGGGCGGGCTAATAAGCAGGTTGTGGGTGGGCCTAGAATGAAAAATCAGGGGGTGGTATTGAGAAGACTGGGATGAGTTCTAGAACTCTCAAGATTGGGTTGAAAGTGGGGTCTGGGCTACCTAAATTTGGTACCAATGGTAACCAAGGAATATTGGATCAAAAATTTCACTCAGTTCATAATTTCAAAGAAAACTAGAACCCAAATGATCTAATTAGTTTTTCTCCTCTTTGGGAAATGAACTGGGCATCAAAAATATTATTCCTCATTCTACACTCCCTCATTTTTTGAAGGAAAATAGGAGTAATAATACTTTGAGCTCTAATTCTAGAGGAGGTGGGGATAATCTTGATGTCCTAGCTGGCATGGTTCCTGTTTGACAGTTATCCAATGAATGGTGGATCGTTTGGTGAAGGGTAGAGTTGCAGACACGCGAGAGGGGAACACAGAACTGGTGGTGTTGGACCAAGTTGACAGTGGACAAATTCAAGGTCGACCATTGGGAGTGGTCCATGGGGGTGAAAGCGACACGACGTTCATGGACGATTCATCAGATAAGTGATGGTGCCCTTAAAGGTTTGGTCGTTTTTTATTTTGATTTTTATAATGTCAAGAATTTTTGTATGGAATTGATAAGGTGTTAGGCACCCTAATTTTGGCAGAAATATGAAGGATTATTTACGCGAAGTAGATCCTTGTGTTGTGGTTTTGATGGAATCCCGAATTAGTGGATTAAAAACTGATATAGCAATTAAAAGTATTGGTCTGCTTTATTCGCATCGGGTGGAAGTTCTGGGATATTCAGGTGGAATTTGGGTTCTATGTAAAGATAATATCCATGTCAAAAGTTATGGTTAATCATATGCAGTTTATTCACATGGAAATTAAATTTGATGATGTTATAGATTTGGTGTTCTTTATGGGTGTTTATGAGAGTCCCCTTAGAAATTTGAGGAAGGATTTATGGTATGGCCTAAGCTACATTGCTAAAAATATTAATCTCCCTTGGTTAATTACTAGGGATTTTAATGCTTTACTTGATGATGATGAGAAAAAATGTGGCTCAAATAGGGTAGTTGTTATCTGGCTTTCCAACAGGTATATTTAGTCTGTGAGTTGAAGGAGCCTGAATCTAAAGGTCCCAAATTCACTTAGAATAGAGGGAATATATTTGAACGCCTTAAAAAAACCTTATGAAATTCTAGTTGGGAGCTAATGTTCCCAAATATTGTTGTTTTCCATATGCTGAGAATCAAATCTAGTCATCGCTCGCTCTCGATTTCATTTGGAAGCAAGATAAGAACAAATACCCCTCATCTTTTTCGGTTCAGAAGTGGTTGGTTGTCTCATAGTAATTTTAGTTATATGGTTAATGAGAATTGGAATAGTGAGAGTTAGTTAGAAGATTTGGTTGAGAAGTTCATGGTAATAGGGATAATGTAGAATAGGGATGTTTTCGGGCACATTTTGAAGAGGAAGAGGAATATGATGAATCGACTTGATGGCATCCAAAGAGTAGTGAAGATGTTTCGATCTAAGAACCTTCTTAATCTTAAAAAATCATTGCGAGTAGAACTTGAAGGAATTATGGACTTGGAAGAGAGAATTAGTCGACAAAAGGCGCGGAGTGATTGGTTAACTCTTGGAGACCGAAACAACAAATACTTCTATTGTAAGGCTAACTCAAGGAGGCATTTTAATGAGATCAAAGCTCTAAGATTGTCTGATGGCTAGTGGTGCTATGAAGTGGAAGTGTTGAAAGTCGAAACTATTATTTTCTTTAAAAAGTTATATATGAAAGATGCGTTTAGTATGGGTCGGTTTCCTATTCAGAACATGTTCTCCATTCTTGAACCAGATTTATTGGATTCCATTGGGCAATTTCCTTCTCATGAAGAAGTTCATAATGCTCTCTTTGATGTGAAGCACCGGGGTGGATGGACTTCATGCCCAATTTTATTAAATCCAATAGAATATTGTAGGTGATTCACTGGTGTGCATGGTTAAAAGGGTGTTTGAAAGAGGTAAATTGAATCTTTTATTAACAAAACATTGATCTACTAATACCCAAAGTAAGTTCTCCAGAGTCAATCTCTGAGTTCTGACCTATAAGCTCATATACAGTGCCTTACAAGGTCCTAACGAAGGTAATTGTGAACCGTCTCAAACCTATCATGTCATCTCTTATTACAGCTAATCAGACTAGCTTTGTTAGGGGAAGGAATATTATGGATAACGTGATTATTGCTCAAGAGGTTGTTCATTTGAAGCAGCACCAAAAAAGGAAGAAAGGATGGATGGCAATCAAAATCGACATGGAGAATGCTTATCATAGACTAAGATGAAAGTTTATTGAGGATACACTTTTAGATCCCTAAATTCCTGATACATTAGTTCATGTCATTATGCGATGTGTTACGTCTGCTTCTATGCAAATTTTGTGGAGTGGGTGCTTCACAGAAGAATTTCTCCATTTAAGAGGAGTAAGGCAAGAGGATCCTATTTCTCTTTATTTATTTTTGTTAACTATGGAGAAGCTTGGTGAGGCTATTAAGTTGGCCGTCACTGAATCTATCTGGAAACCTGTTCGGCTTGAAAAGGGAGGGCCTCCTCTATCACATCTTTTTTTTCGCTGATGACTTAGTATTGTTTGAAGAAGCAAGTAAGGAAATTGATGTAGCCGTGAAATTGGTCCTTCACCAATTCTACTTGTATTCGGGTCACAAAATGAATGCAGAAAAATCAAAAATTCATTTTTCAGCCAACATTGATAAATTGATTACGGAGATGCTTAGTAAGGAGTTGGGTTTTCAGGAAGTGGATGACTTGGGGATCTATTTGGGAATGCCTTTGTTCCATAAGAGAGTCACTAAGCATACGTTCCAAGTTATTATAGATAAGGTGCAGAAGAGGCTTAATGGGTTTGACGCTAAACTCCTTTCTATGGCTGGTAGAATTTCTTTGGCTAAGTCAGTATTGTTGGCCATCCCAAGTTACTTTATGCAATCGACCATGACTCCTGTAGGTGTCTGTGACAAGATTGAACAAATTATTAGGAGCTTTGTTTGGGGCACCATAAGAGATGCCAGGAAAGTACATTTAGTTAATTGGGACACATGTTCCCAACCTATGAAGTGTGGGGGTCTTGGATTCAGGAAAATGACCCCCCAAATCGATTTTTTCTTATGAAGGTAACTTTTCAATTTACGACCAATCTGGATGTAATTTGGGTATGCTTGTTGCGGCAGAAATATAAGATAATGGATCGATGCCCCAAATATATTTATCAGCCTTGTTGTTCTTATGTTTGGCACTCTTTATCAGATATTTGGGAACAGTTTAGGTAGAACATTTCTTAGAGCATAGGCGATGGGAAAGATGTGGATTTTTTTTACGACATTTGGGTTCCTGAATTGGGAACGATTCGAAATCACATGTTAGCCAACTTGAATAGAGAGAAACAAATCAAGGTAGCCGATATGGTTAAAGCGGATGGTCAGTGGAACTGGTCATCACTTCAGTGGTATTGGTAAAGATGTCCTGGACTATATGTATGCCCTCCCCCTTGTGAAATGGTTGGGAGAGACATTTGTCTGTGGCAAACTCATAGAATTGGGAAGTTCTCCATTAAAGCGACATACAACAGTTTAGTGCAGACTGATGACCGGGTAGGGGATAATATTTGGAGTGGAATTTGGAAGACTAATCTACCACCAAGAATCAAGCATTTTCTTTGGGTAGTTATACACCAGAAACTCTTAACAAATTTCGAAAGGAATAGAAGGAATATGTCTCCCTCAAAGGATTGCACCATGTTTGGGGATATTCAAGAAACAGTCATTCATAACCTGCGTGATTGCTCTATTATGGCTAAGGTATGGGAAAAGGTAATACCCCCAAATTACTTCTCTCACTTCTTTAATATAGATATTTTGGATTGGTTAATTACCAACTTGAATGGCGATTTTGGGGGAAATGATGCCCATGCGGGATTCTTTGCTATCTTGTGCTAACTACTTTGGACGAATAGGAATAAATAGAGAGCTAAATCCGCACAATTTAATAAGTAAATTCAATATTCTCATAATTTTACCTTTTTATGAAAAACTTTGGTTTTTTTTTTTTTTTTACTTGAAACTTCTACAACTCCAAGCAATGTAGAAACCTAAAACAAACACTCCATGGTGTTCATCAGCTCCTTTGTCATTAAAGCACAAAAATAAACAAAGGGGAGAAGAAGAGAATTCGGGTAAGAACTTGATGACAAATTTGAAGTCCTGAAACTTCCGATTCAAGGAACTTAAATTTCTTTTCATTGTAAAAAAAAAAGGGTTATTTCTTACACACACACCCCCTCAACAAAAAAGGGTCGATCGATCTAACACAAAATTCCAATGAAATCATGATAAATAATCCATATTCTCCTTTTTCTTTTTCTTCAATACCATATCTTGACTGACCCCTTTGGACTGTATGTTTTTTATGAAGTTGGATAAGTAGTTTTAACTAGGAAGATGAGGAAGCTTTTGTGGATGTAATATTATTGTTATTGTTGCGACAGTACTGAAAGCTGTTTTCCTCCATTCTTTCAACCACGAAATGTGCAAGCGTGTCATTGTATTCCACCAGGTTTTCCTTGCACAAAAACTCATCCCCAGACATCTTCTCCACATCTCTGTAATAATCATGAACGAATATGTGAGTCTTTGGATTGCCCCCTTTTTTGCTTCTCGCTAGCACCCCCGAAGTGAAGATGGGTTGCATTCTTCCAGGTCCGTCGGGTCCATCACCTCTTGGTCCATCAATCAATATTAAATCCCAATCCACTTCGTAAACATGGTTCGGCAAATCATTGATCCCAAGCTTGCACTCTGAGAACAACAGGTTTTGGACCGGCCTGCACTCGTTCCGAATCTGTTCTTTAGCCGACGTTATTAGCTCCCTGGTTTCACTAATCTTGGTCGTGTATTGTACATCGTAGGCATCGATTTCGGGATGTAACTCTTCGTAATAAGCGGCGTAATACCGGTTTTCGTCGATGAAAACTGTGCGTCCGTTGTGGTTCAAGGACTTCCAGAGAAGGGTTTCTTGTGTTAGACCGAAAACAAGGAAGTTGCAAGGGGAAGAACATTTCCTCAGCACATCGGAGATTGGCTTGAGCTCTGAGTATGCCATGTGATAACTATCGTTGGATTTTGAAGCATAGTGGAGAAGGGTGTTGACCACGGTGGTTGGCAACGGCGGACCACCAATGGCGGAGCCTGCAGGGCCGGTAACAGTTGTGCTTGGGGCAGTAGTTTTAGTAGTAATCGACTCTCTGGTGTATATAAGAGTTAGAAGGAAAGCTATGGTGAAGAAGGAAACAAAAGCAAGGAGCCATAATCTGTTTGAGCTTCCTTGTTTTTGGATATAAGGATGGAGGAGAATTAGCTTAGTATTGCTGTTACTGTTCTTCATTTTTTTCTGGATTCTCTGTCAAAAACAAAAAAGGAACAAGTGCTCTACTTCTTAACACTTTATCCCCCTCTTCTATTGAAATGAATCAGAAGATTTTGGTCTTCTGAGGAGAAGATTGAGAGAAAAATGGGGTTTGATTTAAAGATGGATATACATAAGGTTGAAGCAATGTAAGAGATTAGCCAACATGAACTGATATTACACACAACCTAATAATCGTTCTAGAATCCAAATTAAACCACATGGAAAACAAATTAAGTATTTTTTTTCTCATTTTTTAAAAAGTTGGTTGGTTTTCTTTCTATGCAAATATTGTGCGGTTGTTGAAACTTAATAATAATAATAATAATACATTCAACAAGAGTCTGTTATTATAATTTTTCTTGGGCTTGCATGTTTTTAAATTACCATCAGTTGATTCCTGATTACTGAAATTGAAAATCCAATATTTTATCAATAAATCACATTATCATTAACCTCGGATATATATATATATATAAGTTCATTAGTCGGGTTTTATATAAAAATATATTGTAACATAAATGTTAAAATTGTTAGTTGACGTGAGTGATTATTATGGTGAAAAGGGGGTGATCCAAGACATGATGTGGTACGAAAAGCAGGGGAAAAAACAGGGTGGTTGGAGGCAAGGGAGTTGGTGGATTTGGGAACTATTATTGTAAGTGACTCCATAACTAATTACAATCCAAAAGTCGTTTTGCCTTTGATCAATTTCAGGTTTAGTTCTCACGTAACCTTTTTAAATATAATGCCATTTCTTAATTAATTAGTTACCATTGAAGCTGACAGTTCACCTACTCAAAGATTCCCATTTACAGTGCATCGGGATTATTTCATATTTGCATAATAACTGTAAAAAATATTAAGTGGGTTTTTTTGGATTGGTTCCGCCGCTAACAAACAAATCATGCTGCATTTTCTTTATTCCTTGCTCTATATTATTAATTTTTTTAATTTTTTTTTTTGTATTTTCATCTAGTTTTATGATTTATATTTAAGATTTGTAACTCACATTTCAAAAATATTATTTTTAAGGTTTAAACTTTATTTTTTCTTATAAGGTGTTTTACTATTGCATCTAATATTTTTAATATTTTTTTTATTTTAAAAATATATAATTGTTATTATTTAAAAAGTCACTATTAAAACAATGTGTTTTGATTATTTTAGTTTTTGACGAGATGAAAAGTTTATAATATAATAATGTTAATTATTTTTAAAAAATCATAAAAAGATATCTAATTAATCTAAACAATTAGTTTTGAACTAACTTTTTTATTTGACTAAAAACATAAAACTCTTAAAATATTTAAAAAAATATTTCCAAAATTCGGAACAAATAAATAATAAAATAATAATACCTAATAAATACAATATTGCACTCATATAAAATAAAAACATAAACCTAAAAATCGAACCCAATAACATTAAGATTTAAACTCGAATTAAAAACCCGAAACTCGTAATTTCCATAATAATTTCATCAAGAGATTCTACTCGCGCAATCTTCACTAAAATGGTCATAACTTGAGCTCATAAACTCGAAATCAAGTGATTCAAAGTGCATTTCAAAACTAAGAAATAAATCTTCGAACCCTATAAGACATTTCAACCCAAATATATCTGGATCCTACCCAAAAAGTCATCGCAAGTTGATTGAACTTGAAATTTCACACCTTTAATGAATGAAATTTAATAAATTTCACCACATTCATGCATGTATCAAATCGGGTTAGGCTTGAAAAAAATAATCCTATTTTTTAGGCCAAGTTGGACTTGAACTTAAAAAATTAATTTATATACCTTATATGAGTCTGACCCAAACTTCACTTAGCCCATGAGCACCTCTAAGCTATTATTCATTATTGTAAAAAAAATAATTATTTAGAAAGAGAATGAGGGAGGGAGTAGAGGTGAACATGAGTCGGATCAGGCTATAAAAAAATTTCAGGCTCATTTGATAAGCCCAACCCGAATAAGAAAGATAAAAGTCGAGCTCGACCGGCCTGCCCGTATTAATTTTTTATATTATTTGTTATATAAAAATAAATTTAAAATATATAATACATCAAATACACTAAAAACATTAAAATAAATGTTTCTTAACAAACTGAAAATAAATTTTAAAAATCCTTAACTTAACAAGTTATATAATATCCAAAAAATAACAATAAAATAATAATAATAATATAATAGTAAAATAGTAGTAAAATAATAAAAAACAAGAATACTTTTTTTTACAAATTCAGGTCAAGTCGAATTTAGAAAAAAAAACTTACCCAAAATCCCACCTACTTTTTGTTTGCTAAAATTTCTATTTTTATCAAAACTCTCCTATTTCCTGGCCGGGTTTTTGGGCCGGGTTGAGTGTACCAACCAATGATCAATGATCAGGTGTAGGAGGAAGCAAGAGAAGATATGTCGGGAGGAATAGCGCCTGGTTGACTTGCCGAGGAATGAAAAGCATAGAGGAAAAACCATCCTCATGTCCGTTCTCTTCTTTCTTTTTCCTTTTTGGTTTAAAATTTTTTATTATTCTTATTTTCTTTGATGTTCTTTTATTTCCTTTTTGTTTTGAAAATTCAGGAATTTGTTGCGAAACCTGAGTCATTATTCCTGGTAAGTTAAATTTTCTATTTAGTTCCTCTAATTTTTTTCTATTATTGGTTCAATGGATCGGGCGGGTTTGTCTATTATTTTCACTTCTTGGCAATTGGACACTGTGTTGTTCTTTTAAATTTATGATTTTGTTTTAGATTGTTTCATTTTGTTTAAATTGGGCAGTCATTTTGAGATAATATTAGAGATGGAGCTGAATTGATCTAATTGAAACCTAAGTCTTATGCGATTTAAGCTTGTAAAACATAGACTACAAAGATATAGATGGTTCTAAAAATTTTAGTGATGGGTTTATTTTCACCGTGATTATTTGGAGGTTGTGCTATAGATGCATTATTTGTCGTACTTTTTTTAGAAAGTTTTAGGAAAATGATGATTGATGGGAAGAATGGTAGATATCGAACTGCATGTATAAAAACTGGAAGTTGATATATTCTTTTTTTGTACATAAAAAGAGGAAATAAAAATAGATTTGAGGCTTTTATAAGTGATTTTTTATTTTTTATTTTTTTGTATCTGAACAATCTTTTATGTCAGGTTGATAGGTTAAATAGTTGTAGATATTTTATGATGGTGACCTTTACATAATTTGATCAATAGTCTTGAAAACAGAGACCTATGAACTGTGGAGTCGAGACTACCTATTAATTGCTATTACATGTATTATCACAACTTGATGTTGTTAACATTATTTTAATGGTCTATAGATTAGTTGTTTGGTATTGTATAGCTGCTACCCAAAAGACCTGTTTCTGTGAGTTGAGTACTAATTGCATTCATTTTCACTTCCTTTGCTTCTTCCCCTATGTCTAAAGCAGTTTGAGCACTATTGCTATCTTAAAATGTTGTTTCCTGATTTGTTTTGGGAGTTTAGTGTTTGTTGAAGCTTTAGATCTTCTATCTTAGTTGCAGAGCTTATGAACACACAAATTTCTCATTAATAACCTGTCATAACTCATGGAAGTCTATTTTGTCTAACATTTTTGGTTGTTCTTATTAGCGGTTCACCAATATTGTTTAAAGTTCTTGTCATTTGTTAATTATATAGTAATCAACTTCGGTGTGGTGTTTGAACTTAGGCCTCATTCATCTTCTTGTTCCATGTTAATGGAGACTTAACTACATTATTGGCGAGGACTATTTTCTGGAAAATTTTCACCACTGTTGATAACTAAAAATTGTTCATGTACCTCTAGATATGACTAGGAGAAAGCTTTTGGAATTGAGTTGCTCACTGCCTGGTTCTTAAGGCATTTGCAATTTCAATAAGTAGCATTGCTACTTATAGGATTATAAATCTTGAGGTTATCTGGCTATTTATATGTTGCAGATTGAAAGCTTACAAGTTTGGGCTGCAAATTTTAGGTCTGCTTTGTAACTTTGTGTTGCTATTGATTTTGATCTTGACATAATATTGCATCCCTGAATTTGCTTCAGTTGTTTGAAGTGAAAGAACGAGTCATGAAAGCTTGTGTCAATATTTTGATTTTAAACAAATTTTACATCTTTGAAATTTGATTTTAAACAAATTTTTTGAAGAAGTTAAATATTTGATTAAAAGTTCTCATGAGAATTTGTGTTAGTATAGAATAAAGAGAAAGGAATAGTGAAAGAATGTGTGCATGTTAGATACAATAGCTGTGTTTCTTTTAAAAGTTCAATTGGCTTAACTCGATGTCTGATCTATGTTACAAACTAATTGGAAGGGTGGTTACTTCCCACTTACACTCTACTTAAGTGAAGATTATCCTAGCAAGCCTCCAAAGTGTAAATTTCTACAAGGTTTTTTCCACCCAAACGTTTACCCATCTGGTACTATTTGCCTTTCGATCCTTAATGAGGATAGTGTAAGTATTTTCTCCTCTTGATTGTTGTTTTACATACTTGGATCAGTGTTGTTCCATCGCTCCATCTTGGAGGTTTAAGGCCATTTTTGTTTCCATAGGGCTGGAGACCTCCATAACCGTGAAACAGATTCTTGTGGGAATCCAGGACTTGCTGGATGCACCAAATACAGCCGATCCTGCTCAAGCTGAAGGGTACAACATCTTGATACATGTATGTTTCTTGAGTTGATTTTGCATTGACTGGATAATCTTGATTATGAACTGAATGATTATAACGTTCCTGATATCATTTTTAAATCGATCTAACTCATTAAACCTTATTCTATTTAAATGGTTATTGGTTGCTAAATGCAATAAAGTTTCTAGGCATGGTACTCTGTATTCCTCCCTTTTCGAGGAGCTTCAATTAAAGTAAAATCATTATCAGTTAATCATATATACTTTCACTTTCTTTTGCACTGATGCTGATGAATATAAGAGAAGGGTTCGCTTGCAAGCAAAGCAGTACCCGCCTCTGGTCTAAGGTGTTATTAGATAATTAGATTTTGCTCAACGTTGCCAGTAAACATGACGGCTTGCTGCATCATGTATATGTTAGGCATTGTCTTTGCTAGAGAAAATTGCCTTTGATATTTGGTAATATTCGCAGTTACCCTTTCGTCTAAATTATATGATTATGAACCAACATTTGCGCTCATCAGAGTTTGTTTGTTATTTACAAGTAAACTTGTAACTTGTCAAGTGAAAGTTTTTTTTTTCAGGTCTTGCTTTATGGACTAAAGACAAAATGTCCAATGATGTATTTGTGCAAAAGACAATTAAAAGTTTCAAGTGGTTTATTGATGTAGCCAAAAAGAACAAAATTATGGTAAAAAAAAAAAAAATTCTTGTTTAATAAGTAGTTGATAAAAATAAGATTTAATTGGTGTAGAATACATTACGATCTTTAGTGGCGCGATCTTCCACGTGACATAAAACTTCAGCCATGGGATATTAAAAGTAAATTTAAAATATCCATTTATAAACTTTAAACTTAAAATAAACTATTACCATAATTTTAATAACATTTAACATTGTCGACTGAGACTTAGTTCAATTGGTATGAGTATTGTTATCAGTACAAGAGGACGTGGGTTTGAATATGTCGAAACGTACTATACTCCTATTTAAGAGTTGGCGAGAGGTTAAGAATAGTTTTAGGCTAAAAAAATGATCAAAACTTATAATGAAATTATTTAAAAAAATATATTAAAATGCTTTGAGCTTTGAGCTTTGAACCATACTTCGACGTATAGGGATCACTCAGTTTTGGCCAAATGGAATGTATTTTTGACTTTATTGTTTGTATTTTGTAATCGATTCACATTCAATTGGCTTTTGGCCTGTTTTAGACTAGTGTATTGGTTGATTGTCAATCCAACCAGTCCGGCCCGATTTTGAAAGCAATGAATTTGAGATGTAAACATTTTAAATTATGTTTATGTTATGAATATCTTATTAAGTGGATGTCCATCATGATCAATATAAAGTTTTAATGTACTTTAAATTCTAATAGTTATTAGAATTAGATCTCTACTTTTTTTATACTTCTTATGCCTATAAATAGAGATTCTGATGAAGCATTGTAATCACCCCTTTTGATCAATAAAATACATCTTCTATTACTTTCATATTTTCTTTGTTCTTTTTTCTCTTCATATCTCTTTATTTTATAATACGTTATCAACACGATCTTGCTCAAAGTGATAGTTTCTTTTATCGATGATCAAATTTATCCTTCATGATTTTCAATATCTTTGATGGCAAGATTCAAAGGTTTTACAGGAAGTTTCTTTTATTTAATATTTCATATCTGATTATTATTTTTCATTCTTTTCTCATTATATGTTATTATTGTTTTGATTAACTTATTTTACTTTTTGTTCTTAAGGATAGTAAAAGATTTGATATTGTTATCTATATAAAATCGATAAGTAAGATTCACTCTCAAAGTTTGCTTTTTGATATTTGCTTGGGGATGATCTATTTTTCTTCATTACAAAGGATGTTCATAATCACTACTTCTCATCCATGGTAACGTAAGTCAATCTAATCAATTTCTTTTGAAATTTGATTTGATTTCTATTAAAAAGTTCAATTTATATAATTCACTATCAGTATCTCTATGGATTTATAAAACCCTTCACATATTTAGTTATTGGGATTTTTATGTGGAGATTTTTTTTCATTTTTAATAGAATTGATTTGTTTAATTTTGATTTTGATTAAGATATATGATTATTGCGGAATATGAGTAAAAATACTTATTTGTCATGAACTTTGGGATATTCACCCTGTCTATGATGATTTCATATCATTGTAAAATTTGAGATGAAATTATGTCATAAGAGGTGGAGGTTAGAAAATATTTATTTTTAAAATTTTATAGTTGTAAAGTTATTTTAATCTAACATTATAATATTTTGTATTTTGTTGTGGTATGATATATAAAATATATATTATTTAACCACAATGATTTACTAGTGACATAAATTTATTATTTGTTACGTTTAATATATGTTTTATTTATACCTATTCATTTTATTTTTATATGAATAAATAAAATTTTATTTAAAATAAATTAAGCATTCATTAAAGTTATACAATAAAATGATTATATGCTCCTGAAGAGCAAATATTGCATCAAACTGTAAAAAGCTCTTTAAGAGCTTATATTTTAGCTCATTTTGATGCAAAATTTTGTAAAATATAATATTGTTTTTCAGATCAAGAAGATATATGTTGAATATAACCTTCATGTGTTTTACATTAAAACCATATATATAAATAACATGAGATACTCATGTATTTGTAACATATATTTTCCCCGAAGGAATACATTACACTATATGATTGAAATATCTAATGTGCTCCTGCAATAACAATATAGATATCATGATTGTTGTTGTAATTGAGGATGTAATTGGAGACTAATCATGACAATATGAGTAGATAGATTTAGATTTGAAATCCATGCATGTTTTGCGATGGTGATTATGAAATAAAAAATCTATTGAGATGTTTATAAGTTCGTCCGAGTAAATCTATTGCATTCCCTGAAGTGAACGCAAAAGAAAATATAAACCAATATTATTCCAATATTTGGTAGTACAAAATTAGTTTAAAGCTCCAAAAGAGTTAATGTATTGTTATCTTGTGATGGTTAATCCATTGGTTTTAAAAGATATTTATAATTGATCTCATATTGAGATTGTGAATAAAGAAAAAAAATATTATTTTTGGATATTTGAAGATTTTGGCATATTCCCTGAAGCGAATATTGTATATAATTATTCGAAAATTATATTGACTTAGTGACATTATAGACTTTACATTGATTTAGACATTTCCAGTAGTAAATGTCACAATAGTACTTATATGTTGATACAAAGTAAAAGGAATGATAGTAAAATTATCAACTTGTTACAATTTAGTACTGTAATACCCCTAACTCGTATCCGTTGCCGGAATAGGGTTACAGAGTATTATCAAAATTTACAGAATAATTACATATAATTCTTGTCATTTATTATTTATAATCGAGACTAATCATGTTGTCCCTTAAATGGATTCTCGAGGTCCAATTTAAGTATTATAAACAAGTCGGGACTAAATCGAGAACCTATAAAATTTTTCGCAAAATTTCAAAATTTTTCCTATGTACAGGTCACGCGCCCGTGTGGCCAAGGGGCACGCCCATGTGGTCCCATGACATGCCCGTGCTTCAGGTCGTGTCTTACGCCGTGTAACTCTCTAATTTGGGTTACACGGCCAATTCACACGCCCGTGTGCTAGGCCGTGTGGCCAATTTATTTTCCTAAAATTAGGTGCAGTTTTCACACGGCAAAGCCACACACTTGTGTGCTAGGCCGTGTGCCTCACACGGTTGAGACACACACCCGTGTCTCTGACCATGTGCTCAATTCTGAGAATTCTGTTTCTAAATTTTAAGATGCAGGGAACACACGGCCAGACTACACGCCCATGTGCGTGGCCATCTGTCACACAAGGCCACGCCCGTGTGGACAAAAATAGGTCATTTAAAGGCTACTTTTCTCACCCTTTTCATAATCAACCTGCATACAACACTCTCATATACCAATATAACCCAATCAAGCAACCAATTCAAGCCAAAAATCAAGTTTTAGACCTAATATGTCATCATACAACTGATTTACATAAACTTACCACATTAACTCCATTCATTGATTACTATGAACTATTACTAAATACATGCATACAAACTTACATATATGTATATGTGCCACTCTCAACCATATTACAAATTTACTTATTTTAAAGTTAACCCTATACATGCCATATAAACCTTAAGATGCATAAAAAAATCTACTGAAGTTATCTGGATAGTGTGAACCGATGTGTTGATCCGATCCTCAGAACTTCTTGAAAATCTTCAAAGAACATTGAACAACTAAAGTAAGCTTAATGAAGCTTAGTAAGTTTGTTGGCTTTAAACATAAATCTTACTGAACATACTAAAACAATTCATTTTAGTAAATTATTCAATATACTATTCTTGCCAAACACAACTTCAATTGATGAATTCACATATTTCAAATCGATATCAAAATAGCTTTAATTCTTCAAACATTAATTCCATATATCACTTACCAACATTGTCATCTTAGAGAACGTCTTACGGATATGAGTACATCGTATACAAAAGCTTGAAGACTACACAGAAGCACATAAGTGTTAAACGGAAACCTGTAAGGGTTGAACAGAAGCTCGTAAGAGCTGAACGGAAACCCATAAGGGTTAAACTGAAGCTCATACGAGTTAACTGAAGCTCATGAGAGCTAAACGGAAAGCAAACACAGAAGTTCGCAACAAATGCTAAACCTCGATTAACTTGGGTAATTTGCTGTCAATTCTTTTCTTGCACTAAACGAATGTACTCAATCCCGTATTTCGATTACTTTGTACTTTCACTTCATTTCTCATAACTTTAACAATAATTTTATTTTTATCAATAAACATAAATACTAATCATCAATTAAATATGTAAACATTAAAATTTAACCATACGAACTTACTTGGATTAATTTGTAAAATTTGTTGTAGCTCAGAAACTGTAAAGATAATTTCTCTTTTCCTCAATTTTCTTTGGACTCTTGGTCTATAATATAAAATTATTCATTCATTAGCTGTAACAGCCCAATTTTGGGTCTAGCCGGAACAGTGGTTTCGGGACCACAAATTTGACACAGTAAAATTTGTTGTATTATATTTTTATGGTCTAAAATTTGATGAAATGAATTCGTGAAAATTTCCTTCAAAAATTTTGACGTTTGGGCACTCAATTTAGTTAAAAGGACTAAATTACAAAAAGTGCAGAATTTGAGTTCTATGTGTTTAAGGTGTCCAATTGCTATGAGATTTTAAATTGAAGGTCCTTAGATGGTAATTAGACCATTGGTTAAGTTAGTGGACAAAAATGGACATGAAGTTAGAGAATTTTTATGTTTGAAGTTAAGGGCATTTTGGTCATTTGGCTAATTAAAAGAATTAAAAATCAAATTAAAAGCCAATTTTTGCTCATCTTCTACCCCTTGGCCAAAATTTACAAGAGGAAGACATAGCCAGGGTTTTTCAAGCTTCCAAACTCGATTGTAAGTGCGTTCTAGCCCCGTTTTTAATGATTTTTATGTTTTTGAAATCCTTGTAACTCGATCTACCTATTTCTAGTACTAATTTGAAGTATGATTAAGGTCTAGGGTTTGACCCATGTTAGATATTTGTGTATTTTGATGTTTAATGGTAGATTATGCAAATTTGATGTTGGATAAACAACTTTTACTAAATGATTTTCGATAAAAATGTCAAAAAGGACCTATTTGTAAAAGTTATAAAATGTGTAGTAAAAGTGCGATTTAATGAAAAATGTGGGCTGGTATGAGCATAAAAATAGTTCAGCTAGGCTTGTGTATTAAAGAAATTGAACATATTTCATTTTACGAGCCTAGGGATTAAAATGTAAAATGTCAAAAGTTTAGGGGCAAAATGTAATTTTTGCCATAATATGATTTTGGGCTGAATTGAATAGTGTGATGATTGAATGAGTTAAATTTGTTATTATAGATCAAGAAAAACAAGGTATGGACTTAGATCGGGGGAAAAACAAAGTATTTGACGATTAGGTCAAATTCTACTATCTTTGTACCGAGGTAAGTTCGTATGTAAATAATGAAATGTTATATTTGTATTTTAATATTTTGATATTGCATGAAATGTATGATTGATTCTATGAGAATATTCGAAGAAGTTCCGGCAAGAGAGAAATCCCTGTTGAACCTTAGGAATAGATTAGGATACAAGTGACATGTCAAAAGGAACCCATGTAATTATGTGATTTATGTGTCCCGGGTGTTGGTCCTGTACGTCCTACCGATGGCTGGGTATACCAGCATATGTTGCGAATACCTGACAGCTTGTGTGAGCAGCATCGCGTAACTACGTCTCGACTGACAGCTTGTGTGAGCAGGTCCGAGGATAGCTCGAGAGTGAGCTTATATGTGTTATGAGATTTGTGGTAGCATTGGCCACATATGTGGCACTTATGTGCAAAGATTTCCGTGTATCCGATAGTATTCCAAGTGGTTCAACGAGTATGTTAAAGATGAGAAAGTACGTGATTATGTTACGAGTTGGTACAAGTATATACATAAAACTCATAATTAATGAGCTCGATATGTGATGAACCCTTGGTAAGGTTGTGATTGAGTAAATTATGACTAGGAGATTTTAGTAACATCTATGTTAACTTACATTATGTTAATTATATGTTAAATGTGTGGTTATGATGCTTATTATTTGCATAGGAACTTACTAAGCTATATAGCTTACTCCCCTTTTCTTTCCATGCCTTATAGTGTCACCAAGCTAGCTCGGGGTTGGAGATTGTCGGAGATCCACTCACACTATCAACAATTATTTTGGGTATTAATGAATTTAACATTTTCAGTTATGACATGTATAGGGGACTTGGTCATTTTGTTATGTGTCATAATTGATTTGGCCAAATATGTTGGCTTCTATTAGTTGAAAGTTCATTTTATAAATGGCCATTGAAATTGGCTAATGTTGGTATAAGCAAATTACATGATAATGCCTTTCATGGATTTAAGAATTTACATGATATGAGTTGATAAGTATGTAATGTTTGTGTATGATAGATGGTAGTATGTGAATGATGTGTTGATGTCTTGGATGTGGCTGATTTGGCTGTATGTAAATGCTTGGATTGGTGCCATATGATGTTGTGTATGTATGTACAAGTAAGGGTGGCAAAATGGTTTGGTAAATAGCCTTAATTGTGTCCACACGGGTAGACAGGCGGGTGTGTGTCTAGGCCGTGTGTGACACACGGTCTACCCCACGGGCATGTGTTTCAGCCGTGTGTCCCCTGCACCTTAATTGTTGCAAAACAGAATGCCTAGAATATGGCACATGGGCAGAGACACGGGCGTGTGTCTCAGTTGTGAGTGCTACACGGCCTTGGACACGGGCGTATGTCTCGGCCGTGTAAAGTCTGCACCTATTTTATGAAAAATTATAGAAATTAAATCGACCACATGGCCTAGCACACGGCGTGTGGCACTGGAACACCCCAAACCCGGCCTAGAAGTTAGGCCTGAATCCGGCGTGTCACATTGAAGTGTTTTAGCGAAAATCTTGTTTTCATTGAAAACCCTTCTAGAGAAAAGTTAAGTAAAATCCAGTTTGCTTTCAAAACGAGGTCTAGCCAAAAACCATTTCCTTGTTACTATGTAAAAATTTCCTTTGACAGCGGAAGCTCGTTCTTTAAAACACAATTATTTTCAAAAACTTGAAATATGCTTAAAAGAAATAAATTAAGCTTCCGTTTCAAAATTACAATGCATAGTGGAAGTAATGGAATAATAATTAGAGGGAAAGCCTTATTACAATCCGAAATAAAATAACTTAAAATAAATAACTTAAAATCTAGAATTTAGATATTAAGGAAACATGTCTAATCATCTTGCTAGTTCGCCACCTCTGAGTTCCTCCATTCGCCGAACCGCCTACTGAGGATTACCTGAGAAAAATAAAAGAGGGAGTGAGTTTTCGAAAACTCAGTGTGTACGACCCTCGTCAAACTAATACCATGCATATCATATTATTAACATAACAATATCATACATGCAACGCTGTGCAAACCCTCCCCAAATAATCCATCCAGTACACATCATCTCCGTCTTGCCGAAACACATCTTTGGGGATTTCTAAATCGGCCCGCCCATCCGATAAACATCAAGGGTAGCCCGGTTGCGGTACTACCAAACGTTGCAGCAAAGCTGCTCATCATATAATGGGCTTAAAAAGCCATTTGTGGATCCACAGTTTTCAAGCAACCATGCGATCCTTATATACTTCCTCCATTCCATAATTCCCACCCATATGCAACCTAAACAGAATATCATATGAATGCAGCAAATGTACATGTAACATCCATAAATCTTACCTTCAACACATAGGGGTATTTTAGTCATTTCACACATCAAGGGTATTTCGGTAATTCTACCCTACAGGGGTATTTCAGTAACTCTTAATAGTATGGTTCTTAATTACGAACCTTGGCCCGTCAACAAGTCCTCGCGGCTAAAGTGAACAGACACTACGCACCAGGTAGGATTCCAGAGAAGAGGAGGTGGGTCATTAAGACCGCTTAAGTACCAAGCTCTCCCTAGATCCAATCCTAGGCATGCATATGCCCGTTGCCACACCTAAACCTTGTGACTTTTTCACAGTCGCACTTAATAAATTATTAAATTTTTATGTAAGGTTAAGCAATTTACCAAATACTAAGCCCAAGACCCCTTACAAAGCCCAAACAAATTCACATACGTTCATATGGCCCACCAGACCCAATCTCATTCGTATGGCCCACTAGGCCCAAATCACAATCATATGGCCCATCTGGCCCAAATCAATTCCAAGCCACATAACCAGCATGATTAGTTAATCACTTTTTACCAAACCATCAAATTCATCTATTTTGAGCCTACGGCCCATCAGGCCCATTTTGCCCATTTTGGCCCGATTGGCCAAAACACGGCCCAAGTCCATGAGATCGCTCATGGGACCTCTGATAATGTATCGATTTCCCCTTACGAGTGTTCGCGCACTCCCAAGACTACCGTAGCCAAAATTTTCGGCTTTTCGGCTTTTCGGCATTTCGGGATTTGCCGATCCAATGTGCGTGTAGTGTATGTACACACCTGGTAACAAAACGCGCTGCGATCTCCTTAGCCACGATCCTACAAACGATATCACTCAAAAAGTAATCACAAATACTTATCGAATACTTTACCAAAAGCCGAAGTCTCACCTTAACCTTACCTGAAACACCAAGCCTTATTAGCCATTCTTTGATCACTAGTCACGCGTATCTCCTAAATCTACATCATTCTTAATCATTAAAAACATAATAATAGGTGACTTGTATCCAACACAAGTCCCCATTTCCTTATCTATGACCATTCGGCCAACACCTAAACCATAATTGAGAATATTTACCCAAGAAGCAATCGACCCAAGAGGTATTCGACTTTTGAGATTACTACAGTGAAAGAGGTTATTCAGCACAAATAGGAAGAAGGAGAGAAGAAGGAATCGGCTAAAACCAAAGGTGAATCAAAAGAGAATTTGAGAAGAAAAAGTATGGAAGGTCGGCAAGCAAGGAAGGAATTCGACTTTTGAGTACTTAGAGAGAAAAAAGTGTTTCGGCAACTCAAAAATGAGGAATTCGGCTAAAGGGGAAAAAACAATTTTGGCATTACCCTAGAACCCCAAAATCGACACCTATTTATAGCCTATAACTGAATTTCCTATCCCCAAATCCCCAATTCAGCTCAACCTCTTCCACATATCTCATCTCATAATTTTTCTCCACGATAAGCTCCTCAATCCCTTCCTAACTTTTCTCTTCTGATCACTCTCCTTAGAGTCCATCATCACACCACTTTCAACCTTCTAGAAGGCCAAAATTAAACTCCTAAAAAAATACTAAGCTAGGATTCGAACCTAGGATCTCCTTGCTAGCCCATAACGCCACCTTCTTATACCCTAAGTGGCGTAACTTAGCCACTCCACCACAAGGCTCTTTGATGTCATTTTTCCCTATTTTTATTTAAAAGCCCAACTACTCATCGCCCTGGTTCCTTTAATAATTAAAATAAAAAAATTCCTTCTCCTCAAAGTTCGAACCCAAAACTTCTCCAACACCCCTAGATACTCCAAGTTCATTAACCCTCAAGGCCCACATGCCAATTGTCACTTTCTCGCTCACTTAAAAATTTTATGAGACCCAAAGCCCAAAGCCTAATTCTTCTAGGCCCAAAAATTTGGGGCGTTACAACTCTACCCCCTTAAAAAAATTTCGTCCTCGAAATTTCCAACTAACTATTAACCGCACCGCTCAAGTCTCACATCTATGCTTTCGCTGCGCACCCTGATCTTAATAACACTAACACACTTTAACTCTAATTGAACCCTCTTACACTTGCCAAAAACCTACCCACTGGAGCAGATAAACACTGCATGCATACAGTTTCTTTACCCGAAATATTGCATCCACACAAAACATACCCGTTATCACATTTGGGCATCCCCGTCTTCTCGGTGACGAGCAGCATAAACCAAAGCTGGCTGCCTCGCTTCAGTACGACCTGCATCTCCGCCCGGTGCTCCACGTCCACGTCCATTACCATTATCACCCCTGGCCTGCCCACGGCCCCTTGGCGGCAGCTGATCATCCCTTGGTGCCTAATCATTACCCCGACCCACGGCTGGCACCTGAGCTGGTACTCTAGGCCAATTCCTGATCCTATGCTCCATAGATCTGCAAGCTAGACAAGCTCTTATCCTCCTCCAACACCCGCCTATATGACCTTTCCCACAATCAGCACAAAATGGCACCCCTGGATTAGCAGTAGGGGGCCCTGCTCCTACTGGCCCATCAACTCTGGCCTTAGCTCTAGGCCTTTGCCCCGCACTAGAAGGCACAGCCTCCCTTTTATTCTTGCCTTTCTTTTCCTCCGATTCAGGCGCTTAGTGCGCTTCACCTCCTCTGCTATCTTTGTCCTTTTAACCAACTCTGAGAAAACTCTCTCTCTTTGAGGAGCTATCATGTAACACCCCAAACCCGGTCAATACGCCACGACCAAATCTGGTATGTTACAGGAGAAATCGAATTTGTTTTCGAAGATGGGTTTCCGTTTGAGGGTTTAATAAATCATTTTGATAAGTTTGGTACTTGCAGAAAACTTGAGCATGATTGTTTAAAACTGATGTTTTGTTTGAAAACTCAAAAATTTCAAAAAAAAAAAAAAAACTTAATCAACTAAGGAGTTATAACAAGTTTAGCTCATTTAGGAGCTCAAGTTGGTTCTTATTGGTACTAGGACATTTTAACTTAGTAGAAAATCGAGCCATGTTAGAAAAACGTTTGAGTTCCCTATGTCTCAAATCCCAGTGTGATACCCGATGGTATAGTTTAAAACATATCGCTTTGTAGTTTTGAAATCGTTGTCTTTCCAAGTTTTAGCAAATGTTACCCCAATTAATTTGTTAAGGCATGATAAAAATTGACTTTAAACATAAACATAGCAAAACATAATTTTAAAGGCCATTTACAACCCAAAGTAAGACCAAATAGCAATAAGTAAGCTAAAGTACCCAATTTTATAAAAGTCTGAGCTAATTCTTATTTAGGCATGGCATGAGCACCTCGAGTCCATCCCGGCTCCCTGTCCGCGTCTAAGTGTCACCTGAAATAAAAATCAAAGGAGAAGGTGAGTCGTATGACTCAGTGCATATTCCTCCTCCCGATAATGCAACATGCTAATACACAAGATAACGTAGCAACACAGTTAATGCACCCGTTCCTAACCATCCATATCATCTTCTCTACCCCGTGTGGTACCAAACCACTGGTGGTGCCAAACCACTGGTGACCCAAAATCACGATATCCATCAATGTGGTGCCAAACCACTGGTGACCCAAAGTCACGTATAATCCAATGATAGAGCCAACCCATCGCGTGATACCAAATCACTAGCGACAATCCCGTATCTCATAAGTGGGGGCAACCCACGGTGGTGTTAAACCACAGGGACGAGTCGCAATGAGGTGCCAAACCTCTAGTGTCCCAAAGACACGAGTGTGATACCAAATCACTGGTGACCGAAGTCACGAATCCGATGATGGGGCCAACCCATCGTGTGATACCAAATCACTGGCGTCAATCCCGTATAATCAACTGTGGGGCCAACCCACCGTGGTGCTAAACCACTGGGACGAGACGCTGAGGTGCCAAACCTCTGGTGACCCAAAGTCACAATATCAACTGTGGTACCAAACCACTGGAGGTGCCAAACCTCTGGTGTCCCAAAGACACAGTGTCCCAAAGACACGGATATCATACTCCCCCTCCTCTCATATTACCCATACATGTCATACTGACTCATGTACCATATGCAAATCCTGTGAATCATGCCAACATGCCCAACATTGCATCTCATAGTATACATAGCATAGATCATAATATTAAATGTATCAACAATAGAACTTGTAAAGCTACGGACTTACCCGAATCCATGAACATACCCTATCAGGTATCATAACAATCATCACTGTTTCACTTATTACAACACAGGTTATTAACATATTACTAAGAAATTAGTGTGTTAGTTTACACACCTGTTAAAACGCAGTCTTTAAAACCCAAAGAATCAATCCAAGTCCCCTTGATTATCCTGCTCCTATAATCGGCCAAATAGGGATTAGGCATCTATACCATTCGGCCAAAGATCTTAAACCAAAGGGATCGATATTTGAACCTATACCTTTATACTTGATTTGGTTTCCTACCAAATCCCGAACCAAGCAGTGGTTCTTCTGATAATCGGCCAACCCCTAAAAAGAGAACAGTTAATCCATTGGGGTCATGACTACATGAACCAAAATATTAGACTTAAAGAACCAACCTCTTACCACTACTACCAACAAACAACCAACGAAGACCGCTTCACTTGACCACCCCAAAATCCAAAGGCCCTGAAACGAAATCGGCTTCAATACCGAAGATTATCTCTTATCAGCAAAGGCCAAAATCGGCTCTTATCCAATCCAATAAATCAAACAAGAGTGAGAGAGAGAGGAAAAATGGCCATTCGGCCAATCACTTACCCCACCAACCAATATTCGGTCAAAGTGCACCCTAAGAGGAGAGGGGAGATTCGGTTTTAGGTGTTTAACCCACCTAGGTTCGGCTTTCAATGGAAAGAAAGGGAGAGAAGAAGATGGGAAATGAGAATAGAGTTTCGGCAATAGAAGAAATGGAGAAAACAAGGGAGAATTCGGTTTAGAAGGCAGAGTAAATTTCGGCTATTAAGGTTTCAAGAAAAAAATAAAGAGTAAGAGAAGAAGAAGAAATAGTTTCGGCACTTATGAAAGAAATAAAGCAAACATGCGTGAGGAAGAAGATGGCTATTTCGGTTTTAACACAATTGAACAAAAGAAAAAGAAATGGGGGAGAACATTCGGCCACACATAAAAATAAGGAAAGAATGCAAATTTCTGCAAGGCTATAGGGGTTTGGTCATTCGGTTTGAAGAAATGAGAAAATGCTCTTGAAGTTTCGGCTTGTTTTTGACAAAAGAAAGATGTTGGCTTAACAATGGCTTGACCGAAAATGTGCCAAACTTCAAAAATAACTTTCGGCACTACCCCTCCCCACTTCCCAAAACCGGCCACCCTCTCCCCCAACTCCCCAACATTCGGCCACTACCACCAATTCCTCCAAGCCACTCATTTCAAACTAGTTGAACTAGTCTCCCTCCTAAATTCACTCTCCACCCACCATTTGAACTTTTGACTTGGTCCACTCTCAACCACCTTGGCGTCAAAATGGAAGCAAAATTGTGGGATTTTGCAGCTTGAACTCAAGACCTCTCCCTCCTGCAAATGATGCCACACACTCAAGCTCTTAGTGGCGTCTCACCTGCCACTCCACTAGCTCATCTTTTTGTGCTAAAATTCACCAATTAAAGCCTTTAAACCCCAGCTCCTTCAACTCCTCTTACATAAGACTAAAACTAAATTTTTCCACCTACTCAAGCATACTCCTAGCCTACAACTAAGCCCCGAAACCACACAAACAACAACATAGCACACCAGACACAAGCAAACAAGGTCATAACCAATTAGCCCCTATCCCGGGATATTACAGTTCTATCCCCCTTAAAAATAATTTCGACCTCGAAATTACCTGATCAGAAGAGTTACGGGTATTGCTGTCTCATCACATCCTCGGGTTCCCACGTAGCTTCCTCCACGCCATGATTCCGCCAAAGAACCTTTACCAAAGGCACAGACTTCCTACGCAGAACCTTCACATCCCTATCTAGAATCTGCACAGGTTCTTCCTCCATAGTCAAATCTGGATTTACCTCGATCTCTTCGACTGCTACCACATGCGATGGATCCGAACGATAACGCCGAAGCATCGAGACGTGAAATACGTCGTGAATCTGACTTAGTTCTGCTGGCAGCTCAAGATGATACGCTACTGGTCCCACTCGTCTCAGTACCTTATACGGCCCAATAAATCTTGGACTTAGCTTGCCTTTCCTTCCGAACCTCAACACCTTCTTCCATGGCGAGACCTTCAGAAAAACTTGATCCCCCACAGCAAACTCTATATCTCTCCGCTTAAGATCGGCATAAGACTTCTGCCGGTCCGAAGCTTCCTTCAATCGAGCCTGAATCAACTTAACCTTGTCTTCGGTCTCAGCAACCAACTCGGGTCCCAACAACTGACGTTCACCTAACTCCGTCCAACACGTAGGTGAGCGACACTTCCTACCATACAACGCCTCATATGGTGCCATTTTGATACTCGTTTGGTAACTGTTGTTGTAAGCAAACTCAGCTAATGGCAGAAACTCCTCCCAACTACCTCTGAAGTCCAGAACACAACCTCTTAGCATATCTTCTAAGATCTGAATAACCCTTTCTGATTGCCCGTCAGACTGCGGGTGAAAAGCCGTGCTGAAATCCAAACGCGTACCCAAAGCCTGATGTAACGCTTTCCAGAACCTTGACGTAAATCTGGGATCCCTATCCGAGATGATCGATACTGGCACACCGTGCAACCTCACTATCTCTGATACATACAGCTTTGCTAACTTCTGAAGTGAGTAGTTAACCCTTACTGGAATGAAGTGAGCTAATTTAGTCAGTCGATCCACGATTACCCAAACTGAATCCTTCTTGCTCGGCGTAAGCGGTAATCCACTGACAAAATCCATGGTTATCCTTTCCCACTTCCACTGAGGAATCTTCACAGGCTGAAGCAACCCAGACGGCAACTGATGCTCAGCCTTGACCTGCTGACAAGTCAGACACTTACCTACAAACTCTATCACTTCCCTTTTCAGACCCGGCCACCAAAACTGCTCCCTAAGGTCCCTATACATCTTACTACCTCCAGGATGCATAGCATATGGACTGCTATGTGCGTTCTGAAGAATCTTCTGTCTCAGCTCAACATCTTTGGGCATACAAGCTTTACCTTGGAAACACAGAACCTCATCACCAGACAAACTGTAATCTTTCAAACCACCATTCTGCACTTGCAACCTCTGCGCACTCAGAACCTCATCCTCTAACTGTTTCTCTCTGATCTGCTCAACCCAAGTAGGCTTAATCTGCAACTCTGCCAGAATACTTCCGTCATCATACAAACTCAAATGGGCAAACATCGCTCTTAAGTCCGAAACAACCTTACGGCTCAACGCGTCTGCCACCACGTTAGCCTTGCCCGGATGATACTCAATCGAACAGTCGTAGTCCTTTAGTAACTCAACCCATCTGCGCTGCCTCAAATTCAAATCCTTCTGAGTCAAAAGGTACTTCAGACTCTTATGATCTGTGTAGACTATCGATCTCTCTCCGTACAAGTAGGCCTCCAAATCTTCAAAGCGAAGACTACAGCCGCTAGCTCCAAATCGTGCGTCGGATAGTTGACCTCATGTGGCCTCAGCTGCCGAGATGCGTAAGCCACAACCTTACCTTCCTGCATCAGCACACAACCCAAACCCGTATGTGATGCATCGCAGAACACTGTGAATTCCTTACCAGCCTCAGGTTGAATCAAAACCGGAGCTTCTGTCAAAATCTTCTTAAGCTTGTCGAAACTCTCCTGTTGCTTCTCAGTCCAAACAAACGGAACCTCTTTCCTTAACAGCTTGGTCATTGGCGCTGCAATCAATGAAAATCCCTCGACAAACCTCCAGTAGTATCCGGCCAAACCCAGAAAACTCCGAATTTCAGCCACTAACCTAGGCGGTTTCCAATCCAAAACTGCCTCAATCTTCCGAGGATCCACTCTAATCCCCTCAGCTGACACTACATGACCCAAGAAAGTCACTTCTCTAAGCCAAAACTCGCACTTACTAAACTTAGCATAGAGCTGCTTCTCCCTCAAAATCTGTAGCACCACTCGTAAATGCGCATCATGCTCTTCTTCTGTCCTTGAATACACCAAGATGTCGTCTATGAAAACTACCACGATCTGGTCCAAATACTGCTGGAACACCCTATTCATCATATCCATAAAGGCTGCCGGTGCGTTAGTCAACCCAAACGGCATTACCAGGAATTCGTAGTGCCCATACCGAGTCCGAAACGCTGTCTTCTGAATATCCGCTTCTTTCACCTTTAACAGGTGGTACCCAGACCTCAAGTCGATCTTAGAGAATACCGCTGCCCCCTTTAACTGATCAAACAAGTCATCTATCCGTGGCAACGGATACTTATTTTTGATCGTCAGCTTATTCAACTGGCGGTAGTCTATGCACATCCGCATCGTACCATCTTTCTTCTTGACAAAGAGTACCGGCGCACCCCACGATGAAACACTTGGCCTGATAAAATCGCGATCCAACAACTCCTGGATCTGAGCCTTAAGCTCCACTAACTCCTTTGGCGCCATTCTATACGGAGCAATAGACACTGGCGCAGTCCCGGGTAACAGATCTATCCCGAACTCTACCTCCCGATCTGGCGGCAAACCCGGAAGCTCCTCAGGAAACACATCAGTAAATTCCTTAACTGTTCGGACCTTCTCCGCAGCAAACTCTTTAGCTTCCAAGGCATAAACATGAACCACATACGCTTCACAGCCCTTTCTGACCATCTTCTCAGCCTTCAGAGCAGATACCACATTAGATAAATAATTTCTCCTATTACCTATCATAGCCACTTCATTACCCTCAACCGTCTTAAGAACCATACGCTTAGCCGCGCAATCCAATCTCGCCTGGTACTTAACCAACCAGTCCATCCCAAGAATCAGATCGAACTCCCCAAATGGCAGTTCCATCAGATCAGCAGCCAACACTACCCCTTGGAGTTCTAGGGGTACATCTCTAAACAGCTTATCTACTACTACAGAGTGACCTAGAGGGCTAATCACAGTCATCTGCCTAGAAGATATCTCAGAGTCTAAGTCCATGGTCTCTACTATACTACTAGCAATGTAAGAATGCGTCGAACCCACATCAATCAAAGCAGTAAATGGAGAACCAAAGATCAAGAACGTACCGGTTATGACGTCCGATGCGTCACCCTCCTCTCGGCGTCTCGCTGCATACACTAAACCAGGCTGTCTGGCTTCGGAACTACTGCACCTCTGCCCGGTGCTCCATGGCCCCAACCAGAACCGTTACCTCCTCTGCCATTATTACCACGACCTCTCTGCAGTGGCGGTCCATTATTCCTAAACTGAGTACGGCCCTGACTCTCAGGCTGAATCCTAGCCAACTTACGCGGACAGTCCCTCACTTGATGATCCAGAGAACCACACTCAAAACACCCTTTTCCACCAGTCCAGCAACCTCCCCAATGATACTTCCCACAGTGGTTACACCGCGGCGGTCCCTGACTAGCAGCAACAAACCTACCAGACTGATTCGGCCCACTCTGCCTAGCCCTTTTCTGAGGATTACCCCTTGACCCAGAAGATCCAAAGCTCCTCTTATGCCTGTTCCTGTCCATGCCCTACCTTACCGACTCTTTAACACCCTCGGCTACCTTAGCCTTCTCAACCAAGACAGCAAACTCACGCTCCTGCTGTGGAGTAATCAGCAATCTCAGTTCGTCTCTCAGACCATCCTCGAAACGAATACACCTCTCGTGCTCTGTAGCCACTATGCCCCTAGCATACCGACTCAGCTTCAAGAACTTAGCCTCGTACTCTGACACAGACTTACTCCCCTAAACTAGCCTCAGAAATGCTTTTCGCTGAGCGTCAATGTAGCTAGCTCCAATGTACTTTTTCTGATAAGCAGCCCTAAAATAATCCCAAGTCAGATCCTCTGCTGCCACACTGTCCCGAACCGTGAGCCACCACTGGTATGACTCATTCCGAAGAAGCGATACTATGCCCTTCAGCTTCTCCTCAGCAGTCAAGTCTAAATCGTCCATAATCTGCTCTGTCGCCTCCAGCCAATGCTCAGTCGTGTTGGGAGCAACACCAGAAACACCTCGAAAGAATTTGGCCCCGTTTGCCCGGAGTCGCTCAGAAATAGATTTCCTAACTCCTGCACCTCCACCTACTCCAGCTACCCTTTCCAACACTCGCAGCATCGCCTGTGACACTGCGTCATCCCCGGTCTGATCTTGAAACTCACCACCTCCAGCTGGTGGCGGTACCGGTATCTCATTTTCTGACCCCTGTCCAGATCCTACAGGTTCAGAAACTGTCATCCTACCGCGACCCCGTCCACGACCACGTCCACCTCGGGCACTCATGACTAAATCTCTACGTATCTGATTTAGGAGTTTTATGAATCAGTATTTATTCCACTATCTTTAAAAGCAATGTTTTATGAATATTACAGAAGCTTTGTTTTCGCGAGTTCACAGAATCCTATCAGTTTCAATCTCTAAAGTAATACACTACTGCTAATCACCCAATCATATCACAATAGTAAGGGGTACTCACCTGGGCGAACTGGTGCCGGAGACTCGGTGTCATGCCTTTTAAACCACATTTTCCCAAAATCAAAACACTTAAAACAGTCTTTTGAAAACATTTTGGGCCTCAAGCCCACAGCCGAGCCTTTGAACCTGGCTCTGATACTACAATTGTAACACCCCAAACCCGGTCAATACACCACGACCGAATCTGGTATGTTACAGGAGAAATCGAATTTGTTTTCGAAGATGGGTTTCCGTTTGAGGGTTTAATAAATCATTTTGATAAGTTTGGTACTTGCAGAAAACTTGAGCATGATTGTTTAAAACTGATGTTTTGTTTGAAAACTCAGAAATTTCAAAAAAAAAAAATTAATCAACTAAGGAGTTATAACAAGTTTAGCTCATTTAGGAGCTCAAGTTGGTTCTTATTGGTACTAAGACATTTTAACTTAGTAGAAAATTGAGCCATGTTAGAAAAACGTTTGAGTTCCCTATGTCTCAAATCCCAGTGTGATACCCGATGGTATAGTTTAAAACATATCGCTTTGTAGTTTTGAAATCGTTGTCTTTCCAAGTTTTAGCAAATTTTACCCCAATTAATTTGTTAAGGCATGATAAAAATCGACTTTAAACATAAACATAGCAAAACATAATTTTAAAGGCCATTTACAACCCAAAGTAAGACCAAATAGCAATAAGTAAGCTAAAGTACCCAATTTTATAAAAGTCTGAGCTAATTCTTATTTAGGCATGGCATGAGCACCTCGAGTCCATCCCGGCTCCCTGTCCGCGTCTAAGTGTCACCTGAAATAAAAATCAAAGGAGAAGGTGAGTCGTATGACTCAGTGCATATTCCTCCTCCCGATAATGCAACATGCTAACACACAAGATAACGTAGCAACACAGTTAATGCACCCGTTCCTAACCATCCATATCATCTTCTCTACCCCGTGTGGTACCAAACCACTGGTGGTGCCAAACCACTGGTGACCCAAAGTCACGATATCCATCAATGTGGTGCCAAACCACTGGTGACCCAAAGTCACGTATAATCCAATGATAGAGCCAACCCATCGCGTGATACCAAATCACTAGCGACAATCCCGTATCTCATAAGTGGGGGCAACCCACGGTGGTGTTAAACCACAGGGACGAGTCGCAATGAGGTGCCAAACCTCTAGTGTCCCAAAGACACGAGTGTGATACCAAATCACTAGTGACCGAAGTCACGAATCCGATGATGGGGCCAACCCATCGTGTGATACCAAATCACTGGCGTCAATCCCGTATAATCAACTGTGGGGCCAACCCACCGTGGTGCTAAACCACTGGGACGAGACGCTGAGGTGCCAAACCTCTGGTGACCCAAAGTCACAATATCAACTGTGGTACCAAACCACTGGAGGTGCCAAACCTCTGGTGTCCCAAAGACACAGTGTCCCAAAGACACGGATATCATACTCCCCCTCCTCTCATATTACCCATACATGTCATACTGACTCATGTACCATATGCAAATCATGTGAATCATGCCAACATGCCCAACATTGCATCTCATAGTATACATAGCATAGATCATAATATTAAATGTATCAACAATAGAACTTGTAAAGCTACGGACTTACCCGAATCCATGAACATACCCTATCGGGTATCATAACAATCATCACTGTTTCACTTATTACAACACAGGTTATTAACATATTACTAAGAAATTAGTGTGTTAGTTTACACACCTGTTAAAACGCAGTCTTTAAAACCCAAAGAATCAATCCAAGTCCCCTTGATTATCCTGCTCCTATAATCGGCCAAATAGGGATTAGGCATCTATACCATTCGGCCAAAGATCTTAAACCAAAGGGATCGATATTTGAACCTATACCTTTATACTTGATTTGGTTTCCTACCAAATCCCGAACCAAGCAGTGGTTCTTCTGATAATCGGCCAACCCCTAAAAAGAGAACAGTTAATCCATTGGGGTCATGACTACATGAACCAAATATTAGACTTAAAGAACCAACCTCTTACCACTACTACCAACAAACAACCAACGAAGACCGCTTCACTTGACCACCCCAAAATCCAAAGGCCCTGAAACGAAATCGGCTTCAATACCGAAGATTATCTCTTATCAGCAAAGGCCAAAATCGGCTCTTATCCAATCCAATAAATCAAACAAGAGTGAGAGAGAGAGGAAAAATGGCCATTCGGCCAATCACTTACCCCACCAACCAATATTCGGTCAAAGTGCACCCTAAGAGGAGAGGGGAGATTCGGTTTTAGGTGTTTAACCCACCTAGGTTCGGCTTTCAATGGAAAGAAAGGGAGAGAAGAAGATGGGAAATGAGAATAGAGTTTCGGCAATAGAAGAAATGGAGAAAACAAGGGAGAATTCGGTTTAGAAGGCAGAGTAAATTTCGGCTATTAAGGTTTCAAGAAAAAAAATAAAGAGTAAGAGAAGAAGAAGAAATAGTTTCGGCACTTATGAAAGAAATAAAGCAAACATGCGTGAGGAAGAAGATGGCTATTTCGGTTTTAACACAATTGAACAAAAGAAAAAGAAATGGGGGAGAACATTCGGCCACACATAAAAATAAGGAAAAGAATGCAAATTTCTGCAAGGCTATAGGGGTTTGGTCATTCGGTTTGAAGAAATGAGAAAATGCTCTTGAAGTTTCGGCTTGTTTTTGACAAAAGAAAGATGTTGGCTTAACAATGGCTTGACCGAAAATGTGCCAAACTTCAAAAATAACTTTCGGCACTACCCCTCCCCACTTCCCAAAACCGGCCACCCTCTCCCCCAACTCCCCAACATTCGGCCACTACCACCAATTCCTCCAAGCCACTCATTTCAAACTAGTTGAACTAGTCTCCCTCCTAAATTCACTCTCCACCCACCATTTGAACTTTTGACTTGGTCCACTCTCAACCACCTTGGCGTCAAAATGGAAGCAAAATTGTGGGATTTTTGCAGCTTGAACTCAGGACCTCTCCCTCCTGCAAATGACGCCACACACTCAAGCTCTTAGTGGCGTCTCACCTGCCACTCCACCAGCTCATCTTTTTGTGCTAAAATTCACCAATTAAAGCCTTTAAACCCCAGCTCCTTCAACTCCTCTCACATAAGACTAAAACTAAATTTTTCCACCTACTCAGGCATACTCCTAGCCTACAACTAAGCCCCGAAACCACACAAACAACAACATAGCACACCAGACACAAGCAAACAAGGTCATAACCAATTAGCCCCTATCCCGGGATATTACATATCAACACCCTGAGGCTATCCTTAAGCCCATCCTCAAACCTTACGCAACACTCATAGTCCGTTGCCACCATAGCTCTTGCATACCTACTAAGGCGTAGAAATTCCACCTCATACTCCGCCAAAAATTTGTTCCCCTAGATCAAGTTTAGAAACTCCTTCCTTCTAGCATCAACATAGCTTGCACCCACGTACTTCCCTTGAAACGCAGTTTTGAAAAAATCCCAAGTGATATGCTCAGGTTGGGTACCCTCTTTCACTGTCAACCACCACTGATAGGCTTCTTCCCTAAGCAGTGACACTGCCCCTTTCAATTTTTGCTCCGGTGTGCAGTCCAAGTCATCCATTATCCTTTTTGTGGCCTCCATCCAGTATTCGGCCATGTTATGAGCCACGCCAGCAATACCCTTAAAGACCTCAGCCCCATTAGATCGAAGTCGCTCCAGAATTTTCCCCTGATTTCCAGTACCAATATTGGGCCCAGCGACCCTTTCCAAAATCCTCAACATTGCTTGTGACAATGCTTCTTCTCCAGCAGCCCGATCATTCGACCCCGTTTTAGCCACAGGTGAGGCCAGAGCTTCTCCTACTTCAACATTGAACATATGGCCCGATGCAAATGACTCAGCCCTAACACTTCCGCGACCTCTACCGCGGCCCCTTGCACATCTTCTAACGCTCATTATCTGTATTAAAAATTTTATGAAGTTTTAGTTAGTTCCAATATTTACGCCGATGTCTTATGAGAGTGTTAAGTAAAGCATTATTTTCATAGTCGTAAATCCTCTACAGTTTTAGTTCCCTATAGGCTTTAGTTTTACTCTAGGCATATTCTAAAAGTAGCCCACTATCTACAGTATAACAATTCAAAATAACTAAGTATCAAGAGAACTTACTTGGTTTGACGTCGGAGACTCTGTGTGCCACCCAGCAAGAATTTCCAAAGTATTCTACTAAAAAATATTTAAAATCAATAATAAGGCCCATTTTCACAGCTCAAGCTTTTCAATCGGGCTCTGATACCACTAAATGTAACACCCCAAACCCGGCCTAGAAGTTAGGTCCAAATCCGGCGTGTCACATTGAAGTGTTTTAGCGAAAACCTTGTTTTCATTGAAAACCCTTTTAGAGAAAAGTTAAGTAAAATCCAGTTTACTTTCAAAATGAGGTGTAGCCAAAAACCATTTCCTTGTTACTATGTAAAAATTTCCTTTCACAGCGGAAGCTCGTTCTTTAAAACACAATTATTTTCAAAAACTTGAAATATGCTTAAAAGAAATAAATCCAGGTTCCGTTTCAAAATTACATTGCATAGTAGAAGTAATGGAATAATAACTAGAGGGAAAGCCTTATTACAATCTGAAATAAAATAACTTAAAATAAATAACTTAAAATTTAGAATTTAGATATTAAGAAAACAAGTCTAATCATCTTGCTACTTGGCCACCTCTGAGTCCCTCCATTCGTCGAACCACCTACTAATGATTACCTGAGAAAAATAAAAGAGGGAGTGAGTTTTCGAAAACTCAGTGTGTACGACCCTTGTCAAACTAATAGCATACATATCATATTATTAACATAACAATATCATACATGCAATGCTGTGCAAACCCTCCCCAAATAATCCATCTGGTACACATCATCTCCGTCCTGCCGAAACACATCTGTGGGGATTTCTATACCGACCCACCCATCCGATAAACAACAAGGGTAGCCCGGTTGTAGTGCTACCAAACGTTGCAGCAAAACTGCTAATCATATAATAGGCTTAAAAAGCCATCGGTGGATCTACAATTGTCAAGCAACCATGCGATCCTTATATACTTCCTCCGTTCCACAATTCCCACCCATATGCAACCTAAACAGAATATCATATGAATGCAGCAAATGTACATATAACATCCATAAATTTTACCTTCAACACATAGGGGTATTTTAGTCATTTCACACATCAAGGGTATTTCGGTAATTCTACCCTACAGGGGTATTTCAGTAACTCTTAACAGTATGGGTCTTAATTACGAATCTTGGCCCGTCAACAAGTCTTCACGGCTAAAGTGAACAGACACTACGCACCAGGTAGGATTCCAGAGAAGAGGAGGTGGGTCATGAAGACCGCTTAAGTACCAAGCTCTCCTTAGATCCAATCCTAGGCATGCATATGCCCGTTGCCACACCTAAACATTGTGACTTTTTCACAGTCGCACTTAATAAATTATTAAAGTTTTATGTAAGGTTAAGCAATTTACCAAATACTAAGCCCAAGACCCCTTACAAAGCCCAAACAAATTCACATACGTTCATATGGCCCACCAGGCCCAATCTCATTCGTATGGCCTACTAGGCCCAAATCACAATCATATGGCCCATCTGGCCCAATCACATTCATAGGGCCCATCTGGCCCAAACGTAACCAGCATGACTAGTTAATCACTTTTACCAAACCATCAAATTCACCTATTTTGAACCGACGGCCCATCAGGCCCATTTTGCCCATTCTGGCCCGATTGGCCAAAACACGACCCAAGTTCATGAGACCGCTCATGGGGCCTCTGATAACGTATCGATTTTCCCTTACGAGTGTTCGCGCACTCGCAAGACTACCATAGCCAAAATTTTTGACTTTTCGGCATTTCGGCTTTTCGACATTTCGGGATTTGCCGATCTAATGTGTGTGTAGTGTATGTACACACCTGATAACAAAAGGCGCTGCGATCTCCTTAGCCACGATCCTACAAACGATATCACTCAAAAAGTAATCACAAATACTTATTGAATACTTTACCAAAAGCAGAAGTCTCACCTTAACCTTACCTGAAACACTAAGCCTTATTAGCCCTTCTTTGATCACTAGTCACGCGTATCTCCTAAATCTGCATCATTCTTAATCATTAAAAACAGAATAATAGGTGACTTGTATCCAACACAAGTCCCCCTTTCCCTATCTATGACCATTCGGCCAACACCTAAACCATAATTGAGAATACTTACCGAAGAAGCAATCGGCCCAAGAGGTATTCGGCTTTTGAGATTAGTATAGTGAAAGAGGTTATTCGGCACAAATAGGAAGAAGGAGAGAAGAAGGAATCGGCTTAAACCAAAGGTGAATCAAAAGAGAATTTGAGAAGAAAAAGTATGGAAGGTCGACAAGCAAGGAAGGAATTCGGGTTATGAGTACTTAGAGAGAAAAAAGTGTTTCGGCAACTCAAAAATGAGGAATTCGGTTAAAGGGGAAAAGAACAATTTTGGCATTACCCTAGAACCCCAAAATTGACACCTATTTATAGCCTATAGCCGAATTTCCTATCCCCAAATCCCCAATTCGGCTCAACCTCTTCCACATATCTCATCTCATAATTTTTCTCCACGATAAGCTCCTCAAGCCCTTCTTAACATTTCTCTTCTGATCACTCTCCTTAGAGTCCATCATCACACCACTTTCAACCTTCTAGAAGGCCAAAATTAAACTCCTAAAAAAATACTAAGCTAGGATTCGAACCTAGGATCTCCTTGCTAGCCCATAACGCCACCCTCCTATACCCTAAGTGGCGTAACTTAGCCACTCCACCACAAGGCTCTTTGATGTCATTTTTCCCTATTTTTATTTAAAAGCCCAACTACTCACTGCCCTGGTTCCTTTAATAATTAAAATAAAAAAATTCCTTCTCCTCAAAGTTCGAACCCAAAACTTCTCCAACACCCCTAGACACTCCAAGTTCATTAACCCTCAAGGCCCATATGCCAATTGTCACTTTCTCGCTCACTTAAAAATTTTCTATGACCCAAAGCCCAATTCTTCTAGGCCCAAAACTTTGGGGTGTTACAGGCACGGCCGTGTGGCACAGGTTAGAGAGCAACCTATTTTGGACAAGGCCTGTAGCACGAGCGTGTCCCTTGGACCACACGAGCGTGTGAGCCCTGTAACATGAAAAATTTTCTAAGTTTTGTAAAATTTTCTAAAGTTCTCGGTTTAGTCCCAAACCACATCCAAAGCATGTATTGAGTCTCGTAGGCTCATTTTAGGGACGATATGAATGTGTATGAAAAGTTTTAATTTGAATGGAAAATTACGACTCGGAAATGTATGTTTGCTTATGTTTATGTTCAATAATGCCTCGTACCCTGTTCCGGTGTTGAATACGGATAAGGGGTGTTACATTAGCACATATGTTTTAGCCTCATTCCACTTTACAATTTATACCCTTCAATTTTTGAAATTACACATTTACCCCAAAATTTACAATTTTTACACTTTAGTCCTTAATCAATTAACCTATCAATTGAATTTATTTTTTCTTAATTAA
Source organism: Gossypium australe (assembly GCA_005393395.2). Classification (NCBI taxonomy): domain Eukaryota; kingdom Viridiplantae; phylum Streptophyta; class Magnoliopsida; order Malvales; family Malvaceae; genus Gossypium; species Gossypium australe. The sequence continues at coordinate 46,450,621 of CM016625.1, read as the reverse complement.
CACTTTATTCCATCATTTTAAACTACTATACAATCTTTGAAAATCAAAATTTCAACACTAAACCCTAATTCTTAACTTTTTCACAATTAGGTCCTAAAAAATCAATTTATATTGAAATCACTTAATAAAATCACCACATAACAAAATTAGAACTTCAAACCATGCTTATTCATCATAAAATTCCAGCACTCATTCATGGCAGCTTTGAAAATTACTCATAAAATAAAAAACTAATGAATTCAATAGTTGGACCTAGTTGTAAAAGTCTCAAAAATATAAAAACTTCAAGAAAAGAACAAGAATTGAACTTACATGTAGCAAAAATATTGAAAACCAGCTTAGAAGAACTCTTCAATGGCTATTTTTGGTTGGAGAAATGTGAAGATTTGTCTAAAATTCAATTTAGTCATTATTTTATTTAGTTAATTTGTAAAATTTCCAATTTTACCCTTAGTTCACATTACTTCCTTACTAATTTTCATACCTCTACTGTCTAGTTTATGTAATTTAGGCCGAATTGCCCTTTAAATCCCTCTTATTTCTTATTTGAGTTATTTAGTCACTATTTCTTTAATTAACAAGTTTTGCACCTTTTTCAATTTAATCCTTTTTAATTAATTAACTATCAAAAAACTAAAATTTTCTAACGAAACTTTAATACTAATTCACTAACACTCTGTAAATATTTATAAAAATATTTACGGCTCGATTTATGAAAGTGAGGTATCGGTACCTCGTTTTCGACCTAATTACCTACTAAATTCTTTTAATTCATAAAATTCACTAATTCAAAAATATTTCTAAAATCTCACTTGACTAATAAATATTAATTTATTAAATTTTTAAACTCACTCGTCGGATTTAGTGATCTCGAATCATTGTCTCCGACACCACTGAAAATTAGGCTGTTACAAGTACAATTGAAACGTATGTTAAAGTAAACTAGAAGTTTACTGATACAAATTCGCTTAATACTTGGCGTGACCATTTATACAATCTTAGATTATATGTGATGCAAAAATTATTTTAGAATTTATATGCATATTAATGAAAGAACTAGAAGATTCTTTAATTAAATAAAAAATATCATTTGTTGTTTGTTCTCAATGAAAATTGATTCTTAGAAACTCACTAGCTAAAGTTGAGATTTAATGTCTTGCATTCCTAAAATGAATATGGGCCCATTCATTCACCATGTGAATGGTTTTGATATTATATGATTTTGGTAGATGCATCTACAAAATAATCACATATGTGTTATCAATTTGCAACCTATCGTTTTCAAGATTGCTTGTTTAAATAATTAATTTCAGATCATGCAATTAAGACAATTCATCTTGCTAATACTGATTAGTTTATATCTCAATCTTTTATTGATTGAATTTGAAAAACTTTTATAAAAGTTTGTGCATAATTGTTTAGATAAATTATTGATTAAACGCCTCTGATTAATGTCTAAATCATTATGAGAACTAAACTTCCTATTTTAACATGAGATTATGTTGATTTACGTGTCGTACGCATCAAGCCAATAAGTTATAAATACTCCCTATTACAATTGGTTTTTGATCAAGAGCTAAATATTTCTCATCTTTGAATTTTTGTATGTGCGTATATGTTCCAATTGCTCCGCCACAACGCACAAAGATGAGTGAATCCTCAAAGAAAGTTGGGAATATATATTAATAACAAGTTTCTTTATATTATTATATGTTTTGAATGTATTCGAGATTCAATTATGACATGATTTGTGATTACAATTTTGATTTGATAGTTTTCCCGACATTAGGGGAAAGAGAAACAATAACTTGTAATGAGTTAGGGGAAGAGTAATTTGAACCAGAAATTCAATAAGGATAACTCATTACAAGTTAACTGTTAGATGTATTTACAAACTTAGTGAGAATAGCCAAGTGTTATATACCATCTAATATTTTAATTTGAATCAAAGTCCTAGTAGAATAATAAGTTAGAATAAATAATAGATTAATCGGTTCCAAAGATGAAAATTCTTCTAGAAGGTCATATAATAGAGGTCGGTGCTCTAGAAGAGACCTAAGACATAACTAATAAGTAAAACTCTAGAAGAGATTTAGGTACCTGATACTGAATTTTAAAATAATGAAAAATAAGAGATCTCGATAAGTTATGTCAATTCGAGAAAATATGGAACCGAATAATAAAAGTGTTCGACAATGATTTTGCATGCAATATTATTATTGAAATAATGAAATAAAAGGAGGATCTTGAATAAATCTATTGAGAAATACATATATGGAATAAATTGATCAAAATAGAAAGACGCAACTCAAGTACAATTAAATTCGTGGAGTTTTGGACCAGTAGTCCAAATATCTAAAGGATAAAGCCAGCGATGGTACAATTGAAGTAGTTTTGCAAAAGAGGAATAAAAATATGAAGTTTTTCGCTAAGTCCTGGCATTGACTATGAAAAGATATAATATTTTTTTGTGGTGGATGCAATAACCTTTAGATTATTATTAAATGACAATTCATAAAAGATTTAATTTGCATTTAATGGTTATTGTTATAACCTTTTATGAATCACTATATAGTAAAGTTTATATTAAAATCCTTAAAGGATTTAGGATGCTAGAAGCATATTGAAATTCTCAAGAAATTGTTCATTTATATGGATTGAAATAATTTGAACATATGTGGTAAATTTGACTTAGTGAATAGTAGTTGAAGGAGGATTATAAAATGATCCAAAATACCTATTTGTATTTTTATAAAGAATCATGATTAAAGCTTGTTATGATTATTGTTGAATCTCCTGAAGAGATCAAAATATATTTCCCCAAAATTTCCTCACTCATGACTTTTAAAAGAATGGTAATATAAATGCTTAGTAAATACATTCAAATAGTCATTTGAAAAACTAGTATTCAAGATTGAATACGTAGAATATGAGAAAATAGGTGATGTTTTCATGAGGGGGAATAAATACGTGTTGCACTCTTTTTCCCTTAACCGAGGTTTTGTCCCATTAAGTTTTCTTGGTAAGGTTTTTAATGAGGCAACATATTATGCGTATTATAGATTGTATATTCTTTTTCCTTCATTAGATTTTTATCCCATAGGATTTTTCCTAATAAGGTTTTAACGAGGCACATTATCTACCAATGGACATCCAAGGGGGGTGTTATGAATATCTTATTAAGTGGATGTCCATCATGATCAAGATAAAGTTTTAATGTACTTTAAAGTCTAATAGTTATTAGAATTAGATCTCTACTTCTTTTATACTTCTTATACCTATAAATAGAGACTCTGATGAAGCATTGTAATCACCCCTTTTGATCAATAAAGTACCTCCTTTATTGCTTTCATATTTTCTTTGTTCTTTATTCTCTCCATCTATCTTTATTTTATAATAGTTTATATATAATTACATCGAATATAAAATAAACCTGAACTCAAGACTAAACTCAAAATAACATGAACCCGAAACAACCCAACTTGAACTCACTCAAACCTATCCGATTGCCACCTCTACTATTAATCAAACAATCTTGAATTATACGAATTTAATTGAATTATAATTAATCTTACATTTAATGATCCTATTAAATCGTTTCTATACAAGTGTAATGACATTACATGCATTTGTATTTACCTAAGTATGAACGTAATTGAATAAAATTTACTATTAATCATATAATCATTGATCTAATTGAATAGAATTATGTATGAATACTATTAATCATACAATTATTAACTATACGAAAATAATCAAATCAATTATATAATTAGTTGTACATACATTGATCCAATTGAACTGTTCATGTACTAGTATAATGACATTATGTGCATACCTTTTTCCCTAATTATGAACCTAACCAGATGAATATACAATTAATCTTATAATCATTAATTCCATTGAATCAGATTATATATGATTGTAATGACATCATGGTGTAAAAATAATTTTAAGAGTATTGATAAATTCTACATTCCTCTAATTGCTAATAAATCAAATGAATTATAACATTAATCCTGCAAACATTGCATTGATCTAACTAAATGAATTATGTATAAATAATATTAAGAGTATTGATTAGATCAAAGTGTATTTCAATCAGTAAACCTGAACCTACTTAGCTATGTGCCATGTATTTTGTTTAGGCTTAATGCATTGTTTTATCCCTAAAATATACCCTTTTCACTTCGGTTCTTAAACTCCCCTAAACCCTAAATTAGGACCTAATTAGAAACATGAGTATAAGAGTTACTGGGCTTACATTTGTACATAAATCTATACAATTAAATCAATAATTAATTGAAAATTGGATAATTTAATTGATTATTTTGTAATTAGAGACATGTGTGTAAATGTTTATTTGTTTTTATTTCTACATAGACCAATTTAAATAAATAAATAAATAAATAATTGATTGGTTCTATAATTTAATCAATTGAGTTATTTGATTCAATTTGTAATTAGCGAAATTTAAAAAATTACATTCATAATTAGAGAAATGTACAATTGATAAATACAAAAGTTTTCAGAATCGATGGTCAAATCGGCCTAGTCACTAGTTTTCGGTTCAATCGGTTTAATTAAATTAATTATTAAAAATTCATGAAAATTTAAAAAATAAAAATATGTTTAAATTAGAGAAAATTGGTTCAACCATCGATTCAATTGGTTTTTTAGCTCGATTCATACCCGTCAACTGTTTTAACCTTTCTCTCGAACCAGAGCCCCAACAATTCTCAATCTAATTGGCCGGTCTGGTCTAATTCCAAAAACCTTGAATTAAATACTCTTAAAATTACTTGTACACCTTCACAATATCATTACATTCATATATTAACCGATTCAATAATGATTTTACATCAATTATATAATTCACTCAATTACGTTTATAAATTAATTAATACTCTTAAAATTACTTATACATCGTTAATTTTACATAAATTTATTCAATTGAAACAATTTCAATTATCATTTCATTTGAAAAAGAAAATAAAAAATCAGCTCTAATAGTTTATTTTAATTTATTATAGGTTTAATGATAAATTTGGCCACTAACATTTGTATGTTTTGTCCAAATGACCCTAACTGTATTTTTGAGCATTTTTTTGCCATCACCTTTTGTTCTTTTTTTCAATATGTTTTTTTTCTAATAGATTTAATGAAAGTACTATTAAAAAAGTTAATGGGGATGATGTGGAATTTTATATGTGAAATATTTTGAAAGTACTATTAAAAAAGTTAATGGGGATGATGCGAAATTTTATATGTGAAATATTTTTAATGAGATGTAATTTATTGCTTAGATAACCCAATAAGATAATTACATGTGAAAAATAATAAAATAAATAAATATACATTAAATTAAAAATAAATCTTAATTTAAAGAAAATAAACATAATTATCTGAAAATAATTAATTCAGTAGAAAAAACTTCACAGTAAACAAACATATGAAAGATTGAAATCTTTTGAAAGAAAAGAAAAATTGAAATCTTGAATTTATTTATTAAATCTGTTAGAAAAAACAGATTGAAACAAAAAAGAACAAAGGTTTATGAAAAAAAAAGAGACAAACAATTTTAGATGATATTAGATGTGAAATAATAAATAATATTAGATGTGAAATGAAAAGTATATGGTAAATAAACAAAGAGACAAACAATTTGATTACAAGTTTGCAAAAAAAGAACTAACAATTTGAAAAGGAAAGAAACAAAGAAGAAAAATAGGGCACCGATTGAAAAGAAAAAAAAAGAAAAGGTAAGTCCATGGTTAAGGTCCCCTCCCATGATTATATTTTACATATGATTGAGTTTCCATATAAAAAAATTCACTTTCCAATAGAAAAAGATAGATTTTAGATATTCGTCACCAATTAATTAAATAGGGGTATAAATAAAGTTGAGTTAGCATATTTAATGGTTTAGATTTACTTCCTTCAATTCAATGATGGAGATTATTTTCAGTCGAATGAGGATGAAACCATTAAAGATTGTATCATAGTTGACAACGATTTAATATGTATATGAATGAAGATTATCATATGGTAACAGTGTGAAAACCTAAATGATTTAATCAAGAATTGATGGCTGGTTTAAAAGGATTGAATTCATTAGTTTAAATTTATTATTTATGGTTAAAATATGCTTTAACTTTTGTACTCTTTATACATTTGAGATTTAATTTTTTTATTTATATATTTAGGATGTTAGTTTCTTTTTTTTTTTTTTATATTTTATTTTTAATTATTAACACTATTAATTCTTTTTTTTTTAGCTATGTAACTAAAGTAATGCATTTGAATTTAACAAAATAATTTTAATCACAATAACAATTAGATTTGCATTTTTAAATCCCAAAATCAAGGGACAAAATTCCTAAAAATAAAAGAGAACCAAATTCCTGGTATACAAAATTACAAGAATTCGAAACATATTTTAACCCTTATTCATTCATGGTTTAATATATCATTTGGTACCTCAATTTGAGAAACTTTTTGTAATGTGGTCCATGCATGTTTTGTCTCATGTGGTACATATATTTGGTAAAAGTTCTACATTTTGTTACCCAAAGTTAATGACATTAATTTTTTAGTGTTTAATTCAAATTTTAGAGTTGATTTGATAAAAGTTAATTTATAATATTATTACGATTAAATTTTATGATTTTGTTAAAGAATAAATTTAGTGTTAATCATGAATTTGTTCTATTTGTTAAATGGAATCTAAAAATTGTGTTTTTTTTTTTTGAATTTTATGATTGATTAGATGAAAGTTAATTATTAATATTATTAATTTATTATGAATTTTCATAAAATTAATACTAAAATCCAAATTTAATGACAAAAATTAACACCATTACTTTAAATAAAAATATATAACTTTTATCAAATTCAAATATTACATTAAAAACACACATAAATATCAATTAAAGAGAATGTTAAACTCAAGCTCGAAATAATTACGTTATTCATTACATAGCAGTAGATTGTACATTTAAAGATCGGATTTGCAGTTAGGACATGATTTTTATTTCTCTCTTTTGCCATTTGGACCGAAAAAAGCTTCACATTGATCGTGGCTGTTGACGGCATAGATACCATGGCTACTATACTCCACCCTCACCAGCAGCCTGCGCCTCCACCTGGTGCTGCAGCGCCACTGCCTGCCCACCACTCCCACATCTCCCAGCAACAATCAGCACCAGCCCCGTCACCCTTTTCCCTGTTTCTTACGTGGCTGCCTATCAAACGAATATAATATGTTGAAACGATTAAACACCGATCGATTGCTTTAATAATTAATGAGTGGGATTGCAGTTTTGGATATGACCACCGTTATTGCTCCCTGCAATTGGCATTGGTAATTGTAAAAGTAGCAGATGGCTGTCTTTCACGTGAGCTCAAATCCTCATCCACGACACAACCTGTATAATCTTTGTCTCAAATCACCACCACCCACCCCCATAAACTACAATATCCCAACTTCCGCTAATTTACCTTAATAATAATAAAAAAATATTTCCTTAAATATGCTGTCAGTACAATTATTTATGAAATTTGTATGTTTAAAGGGGTGTCTTTCTCATAGGCGGCACTATTAATTTTTCTAAAAAATTTCATCTTTTTAAAATATTAACATTTTAATAGTGGTGCCATGTACATAGACGGCACCACTTTGTATAATTTTTTCGAGTTTGGTACAAGGCCTGTGTGCAAATACTAAAATGGTATAAGAGGGGTGGTGCCTATCTGATAGGTGATACCAGTGACCCTTATCTGGTAGGCGCCATTGGTGACCCCTATCTGATAGGTGGCACCAGTGGTCAATTTTTGACCTATTGAATCGTCCGGTGAAGATGAGATGAGAATGAGAGTTTTAAAAAAAAATTAGCAGAAGAGGAGGAGGAAGATATGGAGAAGAAATAAAGAAAGAAAGGACAAGAAAAAAGAATGATAAGATTTTTTTTTTTGTTTTAAATAGAATGGATTATGATGAGGATAAGTTATTTTGTTAGAAATGAGTTTAAGTGGTTAAATGTAAGAATAAATGTTAGAGAGTAGAGAATGTGAAAAAAAAAAAAGAGTAAATATGGTTGTACATGTATGAAATGAGAACTGAAAAAGCCTGAGCTTATGAATGAAAAATTTTGCATATTGTTATAATTTTGGCCACTTTTTTTTTTTCTGTTCGAAATTATTTTGAGAATTTTGATTTGTTTTTTAACAAATTTAGTATTGAAGATGGATAATCATTTTTTCGTATGCATTTATTTCGATGAAGTAATTTTGACAACAACTGTGGGATGTATATTTGAATGTTGCGAACAAATAGTAATGAGATTTAATAAAAATGTCTCATTTGATGATATGAAGGAAATGATTAGTGCAAAAATTAATAGACGTTGTGGGAGAAGGATCTCGAAACTTTTCTACAAGTTTCCAGTTTCGACAGATCTCATAAAATTCATCGAAATGGAACTTGTGGACGATGAAGACGTGGATACAATGGTCGCTCTTTATTGTGAGAATCGAAGCAACCAAAATGTACCGATTCAGTTATTTGCTGAGTTAGTTGGTTTCGAGCCAACTCAAGATCCCACTCCATTAGGTGAAGAACATGGAGCTCAAGAGTCGTGTATGGTGGTTCCGATATCGTACATTGATAGCCATCAACTGTACGCGGGATCGACATCGATCTTAATGTTGCACTTGGGACTGATGTGGTTGGTGATGATGTATACAATAGTAGTGATCCTTCACGAGGTTGATAGTGATAATGATCCCGATGTGGACGAGGTCTCAGATGATATTGACGACGAAGGAGTGAATGATGATAGAAAAATTAACGCGTCTTCAGTCGGGAACCAGATTCATCATATTGTGATACACAATAATCTTGGGGAACACATGTCGCGGATAGACCCTGATGCGGCGCACGCAGCCGAGTTCTTGGAGTACATTGAAATACTACCTGCTCACTGGCTGACCGTAGATTCCGATCCTGAGGAGTCGTTCATGGGCCAGAGATTCGAAAGTAAGGAAGAGTGCGTAATTGCCTTTAAGCTAGAATGAATATATTAGTGGACTAGAAAGTCATCGTATCTAAACTGAAATTATATATTGGGGAGTGTTAGAGTTGGTGGAAGACTGCAATTGGCGGGTACGAGCCACATTTATCCAGAAGTCACAGATGTGGGAGATACGAAAATTTGTTGGGCCTCACATATGAACTTCAACACGTATGATAGAAGATTATAGACAACTTAATTCCAAAACTAAATGTACTTACATCATGCTAATGGTGAAGGACATGCCGACCATTAAATTTTCGATATTGGTTGCCGAATGCAATCACAATTCCAGTATTGAGTATCATACAGGAAGGCATGGATAACTAAACAGATGGAAATAGAACAATTGTACGAAGACTTTGATGTGTCGTACAATGAGTTACAGAGATGTATAGCTGCTATGCGAGAGTACGTGTCGGGGATTGTCACTGAGTTGCAGACAGGACCTTATTACGGCCCGGATGACCAACTACAACCTCCAACGGATGTTTTGGACTTTTGATCCATGCATATGTGCATGTCCGCACTACAAGCTATTTTTGCAAGTAGATGGGACCTGACTATACGACAAATATACATAGATCATACTTCTTGCGGTTGCTCAAGGCGAGAACAAGAACGTGCTCCCGAGAGCGTTTACCATCGTAAATAAGGAGAACATGGAGTCGTGAGAATTCTTCCTTACGAACCTGCAGAGGTTTGTTATTAGTAACGATAATATTTGCATCATCTTCGATAGAGGGAAAAGATTAATTGCCAATATTAGGCGTTCCGGTGTGCCATGAAGATCCATTTACTGCATCCAGCACATTGCGGCTAACTTCAACTGAGATTATAAGAATCTAGAATGGTGAAGACAAGTTGTAAGAATGGGTAAATGATAACTTTATCTTTTCAATATATAACCTAATGTTTTAGGGCGAGACTGTAACTTATATTTTTTTAATACATGCACAGCGTATGAGCTAGAGCAACACATTTTTCGACAAAGAATGACTCGAATTGAGAGTGACATGGAGGGTCACACGAACACACCTTTCCGAAAATGGTTGGGTACCATGGAACCATGACAACGGGCTTAAATTTTCGAAGAGGGCTTTCACTATGGTCATATGAGCACTAACTTGGCAGATGGGGTTAACTCCATGTTGATGAAAATACGACATCTTCCAAATTCATCTATCTTCTCGACTACATTCTACAGGTTGGCTAACTTGATGCTAAGAATGGGGCAGCAACAAGTCAACCAGATGGAGGCGGAACACGTGTTTGTCGAAGATGTCAAGGATGCAATGGTTGCAAACCGTCAAAAGGCGAGGTCGATGAATGTAGAAGTATATTCATGACATAATGAAATGTTTCGAGTTATAGAGACCATCGATCATCGGCTTGATATACACCTAGGTCATACGGAGTTGATTTCTGAAACAGAAGGTGCGATTGCAGATGTTTCAGACACTTTATTAACCCTGTGCACATGTTGTGGCAGCTTATGCTAAAGTCTTGCTCAATGTTGAACAATTTATCTATGAGTTGTACACCCTCAAGCGCACGTTACGTGTATAGGAGAACGAGTTCCCCATCCTGCCTGACCTATCTATATGGGAGGTGCCTCCAACGACTTTCGAGCTTGTTCGAAACAAAGGGTTGTGTAGGAATCCGAAAGGTCGTCCACAATCATCCAAAATCCATAATGAAATGGACATTAGGGAGAAATCTGACGGAAAGCTGTGTGGCGTATAAAGATAAGCCGATTATAATTAGAGTTTATGCCCGCACCGAAACTACCATATTGGGCATTCGTCGCGATCGGGTAGGAATTGAGATGTTGTTCAACCTCTATTAATCAGAGTAAATGTCTGCATTAATTACATTCACTACATGTGGAGAGGATTGGGTCTAAAATTTGTTGCAATTAATCTAATTTGAATTACAAAGTTAGTCTAAAGTTTGTGACGTTTATATTTTTGTTGAATTAAATAACGCTTTTTTACGTAAACAATACAAAAAACCCTTAAAATTAATAAATGAAATGGCATGCCCATAAGATTAATAACTGAAATTTTTTGTGGAGGCAAAAGAGTCATTAAATAAATACAAACTTGACTATTTAAATTGCAAAAACCCCTAAAATTGATAATTTGATGGTGTGATCCTAGGTGTATATTTTTGTGGAGGTCAACGTTTACGTTGCGGGTTATTGTGGCAATCAATGTTCTCTTCACTTGCATGTGGGGGTGTGCGAAACATAGATAAAAAATTATATGCCTCAAACGCCATCGATGAACTTGAGCTAGGAAGAGTGGAGTACTGTAGTGGATACGAGTCGGGAAGAGTGGAGTACTGTGGTGGATATAGGCTGGGAGGGGTGGAGTATTGAGATGGATATGGGCTGGGAGAAGTGAAGTACTGCGGTGGTAGTGGGCTAAAGATACGAAACTCTGAATGATATCCGTGGCCTAACAAGCCCGGGAAATAGTCATCGCTCCCCTAAGTCTAGATGATAAGAACTATCCCCAGAGTGTAGCTCCGGCTCTGCCTCTAGCTCAGGTGCAGGAGGCGGATGTGGAAAGGGATGGGAGGGTTGCCCAAGTCGTGTCATGTGCGGGGGACTACCATCAACCGCCCACCAAACAAAAATGGTTTCCCAATCTCAGAGTACCATTGTATGTACTCTAATGAGGGTTGCAAATCCAAAGCACAATCCATCTGAGGTACTAGCCCCAACCGGTTGTTCCACATTGCAATATATTCTTCATGCATTTTCGCCCAATCATTTCCATGTGTCCCTCTCTTTTTAATCCCATTGATGTCCCCCAACCGTATGGCAATGTCGGGATATACTGTATGCAACCAGACTGCCAGAGTACTCGATTACCATGATACCACTCCACTGTCTAAAAATTGATAATGGGTGCGTTAATGCACCATAGGTTTGAGTGGACGTACAATTGGCGTCACACGCGACGGGCGGTCAAGGGTCAAAATTGACCCGTATTTTTGATCGTATGTCATGGTATAAAAGTGGTGCCACCTATGTACATGGCACCACAATTAAAATATTAATTTAAAAAAATGTTAAAAAAAAAATTGGTGGTGCTGCCTATGAGAAAGGCACCACCCCTCTAAACATACCAATTTCGTAAATAATTGTACTGACAGCCCATTTAAGAAAATATTTTTTTTATATTATTAAGGTAAATTAGCCTTGTTATCCGCATGTGTCAAGTAGATATGTATAACAGTTGGGTAGCTTATTCGATTTAATAGACTTTGTTTGACTTAGATTGAACATTGGATTTGTATTTCATATGGGCCCGAATTCAATTTACATAATAAAAAATATTTTTAAATTTAAATTTAATTATAATGTATATAATAGATAAATTTAAAATATTTTTTTGAATATTTTATTAAATTTTGAATAGAAAAATGGGTGTTTTGGGTAGGTCAGGTTAGCCCAGAAATAGGAATGGCATGAATTATTTTTAGAATCGGGCCTCACATGGACAGGTCCAATGTTGAGTTTAGTGATGTTTATTGTAATAATAAATTTTTCGTGTCCTGTTAGAATTAGGTAATTTTTTTGGAATTATTACAACATCTCAACACTGAGTGTCAAGTGTCCTTTAAAACATTTAAACTTTAAGTTGTAACAATATTATTTAATTTTCTAATGGTTTTGGATAATATTTAAATGGAACTTGACACTCATGGCTGTTGAATTCTATGTAAAAAATTTATAAATATATATCATATCAGAAAGTTCAATTGGCCTTGCCGCCTATAGGTGTAAAGATTCTCTTAAAAACCTAACAAAATCCCAATTTAAAAACCTATAAATAGGCAATCCAACTTATTAGTTTTTATAGAAAACTCAAAACAATCTTCCTTTACTTTCTATACTAACTATCCAATATACTTACGATTTTCAAAATTCAAAATTTAACATATTGTAATGGTTGTCCTATACTGAGATCATAAGAAGGATATTGTAACACCCCTCACCCGTATTCAACGCCGGAATAAGATTACGGAGCATTACCGAACTTACAACATTTATAAACATACATTTCATATATAATTTATCATGTCAAATACAATTCAATCACAACCAATGGTAGTGTCCCTTAATAAGCCTACGAAGCCTTAAACATGCATTAGAAATGGTTCGGGACTAAACCGATAGCTCGGGATAATTTTCAACACTTAGCCAATTTATGCTTCAAACAGAGGACACATGCCCGTGTCATAGGCCGTGTGAAAACAGGGTTACATACTGACTTGGGTCACATGGCCAACCACATGCCCGTGTGTCTAGCCCGTGTGCCCTTCGAAGTGGCCACACACGCTTGTGTGCCAAACCTATAGGGTATACTGACTTATGCAACACGGCCAAGTCACACGCCTGTGTGTTAGGCCGTGTGCCAATCAGGGGGTATACTAACTTGTACCACACGGCCGATCACACGTCCATGTGTGAGACTGTGTGGAACATACTGACTTTATTTTAAATTCAACACCAGGGGAGACACGGCCGTGTAACTTGACCGTGTGTCACACACGTCTGAGATACACGCCCGTGTGGAAAAAATAGGCTATTTACCAATCCAATTTGCCACCCATCTTTGCATATACCTACATAACTCAAATTGTACCAATTCAAGACATAATTATACAGCCAAAGGTCATAAACCAATACACAATTCATACTATAACAGCCCGATTTTGGGTCTAGTCAGAATAGTGGTTTCGGAACCACAAATCTGATGTAGAAAAATTTATTTTTATTATATTTTTATGGTCTACAGTTTTATGAAATGATTTCGTGAAAATTTTGTTCGAAAATTTTGATGTTCGGGCACTCAATTTAGTTAAAAGAACTAAATTGTAAAAAGTGCAAAAAGTGTGTTCTAGAAGTTAGAGGTGTCTAATTGCCATGAGACTTTAAATTGAAGGTCCTTAGATGGTAATTAGACCATTGGTTAAGTTAGTGGACAAAAATGGACATGAAGTACGAGAATTTTTATGTTTTAAGTTAGGGGCATTTTGGTCATTTGGCTAATTAAATGAATTAAAAATCAAATTAAACCAATTTTTGCTCATCTTCCACCTCTTGGCCAAAATTTACAAGAGGAAGACATAGCTAGGGTTTTTCAAGCTTCCAAGTTTGATTGTAAGTCCGTTCTAGCCCCGTTTTTAATGATTTTTATGTTTTTAAAATCCTTATAACTCGATCTACCTATTTCTAGTACTAATTTGAAGTATGATTAAGGTATAGGGTTTGACCCATGTTAGAGATTTGTGTATTTTGATGTTTAATGGTAGATTATGCAAATTTGATGTTGGATAAATAACTTTTACTAAGTGATTTTCGGTAAAAATGTCAAAAAGGACCTATTTGTAAAAGTTATAAAATATGTAATAAAATTGCGATTTAATGAAAAACGTGGGCTGGTATGAGCATAAAAATAGTTCAGCTAGGCTTGTGTATTAAATAAATTGAACATATTTCATTTTACGAGCCTAGGTACTAAAATGTAAAATGTCAAAAGTTTAGGGGAAAAATGTAATTTTTGCCATAATATGGTTTTGGGCTGAATTGAATAATGTGGTGATTGAATGAGTTAAATTTTTTATTATAGATCAATAAAAATGAGGTACGGCCCTAGACTGGGGGAAAAATAAAGTAATTGACGATTAGGTCAAATTCTACTATTTTTGTACCGAGGTAAGTTCGTATGTAAATAATGCAATGTTATATTTGTATTTTAATGTTTTGATATTGCATGAAATGTATGATTGATTCTATGAGCATATTCGACGATGTTCCGGCAAGAGAGAAATCCTGGTTGAACCTTAGGAATAGATTAGGATACAAGTGACATGTCACTAGGAACCCATGTGATTATGTGTCCCGGGTGCTGGTCCTGTATGTCCTACCGGTGGCTGGGTATACCGGCATATGTTGTGGATACCT